>CM065593.1:150331846-150708311 GCA_033119425.1 Bufotes viridis | reverse complement strand
CCTCTCTCCTCCGTCTGGGTGCAGGTGTCAAAGTCTCTAAAAGTGGCCTTCTCTTGTGCTGGGTGATGTAAAACTGATGCTTGTACCATCTGACATGGTTGCCGGGGTCCCATTAAATGGTGGCCTACTCCTGTGGTGGGTGATCTAAATGCCTGATTCTCTGCTGTGAAACCTCTCTCCTCCGTCTGGGTGCAGGGGTCAAAGTCTCTCAAAGTCGCCTTCTCTTGTGCTGGGTGATGTAAAACTGATGCTTGTACCATCTGACATGGTTGCTGGGGTCCCATTAAATGGTGGCCTACTCCTGTGGTGGGTGATCTAAATGCCTGATTCTCTGCTGTGAAACCTCTCTCCTCCAGTATGGGTGCAGGGGTCAAAGTCTCTCAAAGTCGCCTTCTCCTGTGCTGGGTGATATAAATGTTATACTTGTGCCATCTGACATGGTTGCCGGGATCCCATTAAATGGTGGCCTACTCCTGTGGTGGGTGATCTAAATGCCTGATTCTCTGCTGTGAAACCTCTCTCCTCCGTCTGGGTGCAAGGGTAAAAGTCTCTCAAAGTCGCCTTCTCTTGTGCTGGGTGATGTAAAACTGATGCTTGTACCATCTGACATGGTTGCCGGGGTCCCATTAAATGGTGGCCTACTCCTGTGGTGGGTGATCTAAATGCCTGATTCTCTGCTGTGAAGCCTCTCTCCTCCGTCTGGGTGCAGAGTTCAAAGTCTCTCAAAGTCGCCTTCTCCTGTGCTGGGTGATATAAATGTTATACTTGTGCCATCTGACATGGTTGACGGGTCCCATTAAATGATGGCCTACTCCTGTGGTGGGTGATCTAAATGCCTGATTCTCTGCTGTGAAAACCTCTCTCCTCCGTCTGGGTGCAGGGGTCAAAGTCTCTAAAAGTGGCCTTCTCTTGTGCTGGGTGATGTAAAACTGATGCTTGTACCAGCTTTCATGGGTGCAGGGGTCAAATTAACTAAATGGTGGCCTACTCCTGTGGTGGGTGATATGATGCCTGAATATGTGCTGTGGGGCCTCTCTCCTCTTTCTGGGTGCAGGGGTCAAAGTAACTAAAAGTGGCCTTCTCCTGTGCTGGATGGTATAAATGTAATGCTTGTGCTATCTGACATGTCTCCTCTGTCTGGGTGCTAAGGCCTAAGTCACTGACAGTGGCCTTCTCCTGTGGTGGTTGATATGATGCCAGATTCTCTGCTGTGGGACCTCTCTCCTTTGTCTGGATGCCGGGGTCGAAATAATAGTAAGCGACCTTCTCCATTGGTGGGTGATTTGAAGCCTGATTTGTGCTATGGGACCTAACTCCAATTAATATTGGTTAATTTTTATTTATTTTATGTTAAGTCATCATTTCCCTATCTACATTTGTTTGCAGGGGATTTACCTACATTTTGCTGCCTTTTGCAGCCCTCTAGCCCTTTCCGGGAGTCTTTTACAGCCTTTTTAGTGCCCAAAAGTTCGGGTCCCCATTGACTTCTATGGGGTTCGGGTTCGGGATGAAGTTCGGGTTGAGTTCGGATCACGAACCCGGACATTTTCCGGAAGTTCGGCCGAACCTCTCGAACCCGAACATCCAGGTGTTCGCTCATCTCTACCCTTGTTATCATAAAAGTATTAGTGAATTAGCTGCAAAGGTTGAATTCTTATACCCATGTTAGTGAACACATTACTGCATCAGACCATGTAGTTCAGTGACTTTTTACTGCAAAAACTGCATTCTTGGGGCTCATGCACACAAATGTATTTTCTTTCCGTGTCCGCTCAGTTTTTTTTGTGGACTGTACGCGGAACCATTTATTTCAATGGGTCTGCAAAAAAAACGAAAGGTACTCCGTATGCATTCTGTTTCCGTATGTCTGTATTTCCGATCTGCAAAAAAAGAACATGTCCTATTATTGTCCGCATTACGGGCAAGGATAGTACTGTTCTATTAGGAGCCAGCTGTTTTTGCTGATCCGTTCATTTGCGTACCGCAAAATACATATGGTCATGTGCATGAACCCTTATACTAATGTTAATGATATCAGAAAAGTATTAGTGAATGCATTACTGCAACAGTGTAGTTCAAATACATTTTACTGCCATGTTATTATGAGATCTGACGTGGAAAAATAGACTTAAGACAACCAAGGTCCATAAAGAGTTTACTTAACTATGATATTTATATATATATGTATATATATATATATATATATAAAAGGAAGATTGTGGCAGCACCGTATCAAGTTCAAAAGGCGGGTGCACGCCTCACAGAGACCAGCCAGTCTCAAAATAAGTATAACAGGGAAAAAAGGCAGCACTCCAAAATGTAAAAGAAAACAAACCGAGTTTTATTCACCCATGTGGGCAGTGCGACGTTTCGGCTCAGACTGAGCCTTTCTCAAGCAATGTGTAAGACAAAGTACCGCATATTTATGCGTGCAACAATCAAAACATAATTGCAAATAAATTACAAATCAATTAGAATATAAACATGTGAATTACAATATTGTGCATAAAATAGTTATACCAAATTCATTATACATGTACCCATCAAATGTGCATAGCTGTATTCAAAAACGTGACTTTATAAATGGATACCAAATACAGTAAAGATATAAATAATCATCAAGTACGTAATTACTAGTTATTCCAAACACCTGATCAAAAGTGATAAAGTGCATTGTGCAAAAACTCCGGTGAATATACTCAGCTGTGGGAGGAGGAGCTCCACGAGAACGATAGGTGACATGCTGTATTGGAGGAATGGCGTCCCGCTGCATCAGATCGCGTCCTGTACATCACTGCGCGCATGTCCGGAACCTGGATAGCGCCACTGACCCGGACTTCCGGGCACGCATGTCATTAGTAGCTTAAATCGCCATTTTGTCTAAGGGCAATCTGCCAGTTTTCTGTATGTATAGAATACCACTCTACCTTAAAAGATAATACTAGTTCCTCTCTAGATAGAGAGAATAGCATATATCTCTGTAGGGGAAAGATATTACAGAGACACGTCACTATGACTATAAGCGACAACCGCTGTGACGGGTTCCGAAATCCGAGACCCTGTCCGGATAGGGCAGGCAACCCGGAATCGACGTGAAGTGGGATCACATATGGCCATCATATTATTGAGGACCAATTGTCAAACCCCAACTCCAGCAAAACCCACAGCAAACGTCGCGGGAGGGATCTCCTCCCATATGTCATATCAGTGACACTGTCCCAAAATTAGTCGTTATTTGAGCCATATAGTTTCGAGTATTATATCAAATATTTGTCAACACCAATGTACAGGAGCTACATAATGTTCAGGACAACCTCCAAGTCACCAAATCTTCTCCGGGCTGACACCTCCCACCTCTGGTATCCCACCATCTGCAAGAAATAAAGAAAAAAATAAAGAAAAAAGGAAATTATTAAAATCATTGTCTAATAGTTTCTACCATATACACAATCGTCAGTGGAACGCGTTAGTTCAAGAGGAGTCAAAGGGCAGCAGCCCGTATTAAGTTACATTCTCACACCCAGATTATAGTCTACATTTAAACCACCTGGTTTAAGAGATCCCAATGTATGAATCCACATAATCTCTCTCTTTTTTTCTATTTATATATCTTCAAAATTGAGGCAGCACTCCAATATTCAGTGCAAATAATGGACACGCTTTATTTTAACATTGCAACGTTTCAACTGCTCCTTGCAGTCATTATCAACAATATATATATAATGATAAAGTAAGTAACAGTCACCGAAAGTCATCACCAAATGGGCCAGTCACACATCGACAAGTGCTCAATATGGCTCTCGGCCGATGCTTCTATGATACAAAGAGAGGTGATGGTAACAAGACATCTTTCCTTGATGATGTCTTTAACCACTACAGGACCGCCTAACGCACGGATGCGTCCGGCGGGCGGTCCTGTAGTTATGATCTGACGCATCGGCGCGTCATCTCGCGAGACTTCCTGTGAACGCGCGCGCGTTCACAGTGCCGCGCGTCTCAGGAGTTCTACTGCAGCCTGCCAGCGATGATCAATCGCTGGCAGGCTGTAGATGCTAAATAAATTGCATCAAACAAGTATATCAGACGCTGTTTTGTTAACAGCGTCTGATATACCTGCTACCTGGTCCTCTGGTGGTCCCATTTGCTGGGATCCACCACCAGAGGACCAGGTAGCTATATAAAGTTGCACCAAACACTACACTAACCCCCGCCCCCTCACTTATTAACCCCTTGTTAACCCCTTGATCACCCCATCTAGATTCCCTGATCACCCCCCTGTCACTGATCACCCCTCTGTCATTGATCACACCCCTTGTAAGGCTCCATTCAGACGTCCATATGTGTTTTGCGGATCCGTGAATTCACGGATCCGCGGATCTGATCCACGGATCCGCAGATCCGAAGATCCTCAAAACACGGACACCGGCAATGTGCTTTCAGCATTTTGCAGATCCGCACATTGCCAGAACTATATAGAAAATGCTTTTTCTTGTCCGCAATTGCAGACAAGAATAGGACATGTTCTATATTTTTGCGGAACGGAAGTGCAGACCCGGAAGCGCGGATCCGTAATTCCGGATCCGAGCAGGACAAAGTCTGTCCCCATAGAAATGAATGGGTCGGCAAATCCGTTCCGCAAACAGAATTGAGGACGTGTGAATGGGGCATAAGGGTCCCTTATCACTGCCAGTTAGTTAGCTACTTGTTAGGTAGCTAGCGCCCAGCCCACCGCACCGCAGTCACTGATTTTGGCAGAGATTTTTTCATCCACGATGATCGATGCGAATGAAAAAATCTGTGCCGTTCATTTTTTATTTTTTTTTCAGCCCAGGGGCTGAATGGAAAAAAAATAATCTCATTACCCATATGCTCAATATAAGGATAATCGCTGAAACTCGCTGAAACTCCTAATGCTGGCCATACGTGTAATGATTGCGGAGACCCTCAAATGCCAGGGCAATGCAAACACCTCACATGTGACCCCATTTTAGAAAGACACCCCAAGGTATTCCGTGAGGGGTACGGTGAGTTCATGTAAAATTTTATTTTTTGTCACAAGTTAGTGGAATATGAGACTTTGTAAAAAAAATATATATATATCAATTTCCGCTAACTTGTGCCAAAAATTTTTTTTTATGTGAACTCGCCATGCACCTCACGGAATACATTGGGGTGTCTTCTTTCCACAATGGGGTCACTTGTGGGGTACTTATACTGCCCTGGCATTTTAGGGGTCCTAAAGCGTGAGAATCCAAATGCGCAAAAATGCCCTGTGAAATCCTAAAGGTACTCATGGGAATTTGGGCCCCTTTGCGCATCTTGGCTGCAAAAAAGTGTCACACATGTGGTATCGCCGTACTCAGGAGAAGTAGGGCAATGTGTTTTGGGGTGTATTTTTATATATACCCATACTTTGTGTGAGAAATATCGCTGTAAACAACAACTTTTTAATTTTTTTTATGCAAAGTTGTCAATTTACAGAGATATTTCTCTCACCCAGCATGGGTATATGTAAAAATACACCCCAAAACACAGTGCCCTACTTCTCCTGAGTACGGCGATACCACATGAGTGACACTTTTTTGCAGCCTGAAGTGCACAAAGGGGCCCAAATTCTAACGAGTACCTTTTGGTTTTACATGGCTGCTCACAATTTAGCCCCGCCCAAAATGCCAGAACAGTAAACACACCCCACAAATGACCCCATTTTGGAAAGAAGACACCCCAAGGTATTCGCTGAGGGGCATAGTGAGTCCATGAAAAATGATACTTTTTGTCAAAAGTTAGCGGAAAGGGAGACTTTGTGAGAAAAAACAATAAAAAATCAATTTCCGCTACCTTGTGCCAAAAAAAAGATCTTCTATGAACTCGCCATGCCCCTCACGGAATACCTTGGGGTGTCTTCTTTCCAAAATGGGATCACATGTTGGGTATTTATACTGCCCTGGCATTTTAGGGGCCCTAAAGCGTGAGAAGAAAAATGAGTAAAAATGCCCTCCTAAAAGGTACTCATTGGAATTTGGGCACCTTTGCGCATCTTGGCTGCAAAAAAGTGTCACTCATGTGGTATCGCCGTACTCAGGAGAAGTAGAGCAATGTGTTTTGGGGTGTATTTTTACATATACCCATACTGTGTGTGAGAAATATCTCTGTAAATGACTTAAAAATTTTTTTTTAAAACCAATGAGTACCTTTAGGATTTCACAGGGCATTTTTACGCATTTGGATTCTCACGCTTTAGGGCCCCTAAAATGCCAGGGCAGTATAAATACCCCACAAGTGACCCCATTTTGGAAAGAAGACACCCCAAGGTATTCTGTGAGGGGCATGTAGAGTTCACCGAATTTTTTTTTTTTTGCACAAGTTAGCGGAAATTGATTTTTTTTTTTTTTTTTTTTTACAAAGTCTCATATTCCACTAACTTGTGACAAAAAATAAAATTTTACATGAACTCACCATACCCCTCACGGAATGCCTTGGGGTGTCTTCTTTCTAAAATGGGGTCACATGTGGGGTATTTATACTGTCCTGGCATTTTAGGGGCCCCTAAAGCGTGTGAAGAAGTCTGGAATCCAAATGCGTAAAAATGCCCTGTAAATCCTAAAGTACTCATTGAATTAGAGCCTCTTTGCATCAGGCTGCAAAAGTGTCACTCATGTGGTATCGCCATACTCAGGAGAAGTAGGGCAATGTGTTTTGGGGTGTATTTTTATATATACCCATACTTTGTGTGAGAAATATCTCTGTAAACGACAACTTTTTAAATATTTTTATACAAAGTTGACAATTTACAGAGATATTTCTCTCACCCAACATGGGTATATGTAAAAATACACCCCAAAACACATTGCCCTACTTCTCCTGAGTACGGCGATACCACATGAGTAACACTTTTTTGCAGCCTGGGTGCGCAAAGGGGCCCAAATTCCAACGAGTACCTTTAGGTTTTACATGGCTGCTCACAATTTAGCCCCGCCCAAAATGCCAGAACAGTAAACACACCCCACAAATGACCCCATTTCAGAAAGTAGACACCCCAAGGTATTCACTGAGGGGCATAGTGAGTCCGTCTGAGATTTTTTTTTTTGCCAGAAGTTAGCAGAAATGGAAACTTTATTTATTTATTTTCCTCATAAAGTGTCATTTTCACCATGCCCCTCCATAAATACTTTGGGGTGTCTTCTTTCTAAAATGGTGTCATTTGGGGGGTATTTATACTATCCTGACATTCTAGCACCTGAAGAAACATGACAGGTGCTCAGAAAGTCAGAGCTGCTTCAAAATGCCGAAATTCACTTTTTTGCAAAAGTGCATAGTTTGTAAACGCTATAACTTTTACCTAAACCAATAAATATACACTTATTGGATTTTTTTTTATCAAAGACATGTAGAACAATAAATTTTGCGGAAAATTTATATAGAAATGTAGTTTTTTTAGAAAAATTTTACAACAGAAAGTGAAAAATGTCATTTTTTTGCAAAAATGGCGTTAAAATAGCAAAAAAAGTAAAAATGTCAGCAACAATGAAATACCACCAAATGAAAGCTCTATTAGTGAGAAGAAAAGGAGGTAAAATTCATTTGGGTGGTAATTTGCATGACGGAGCAATAAACGGTGAAAGTAGTGTAGTGCAGAATTGTAAAAAGTGGCCTGGTCATTAAGGGTGTTTAAGCTAGGGGGGCTGAGGTGGTTAATGAGGCTGAGCTCTTTGTTACAAAGCTAAGTGTTTTCTAATCTCATGTCCCCTTCTAGCCCCACCTAAAGGTCAGTATGCACATACAGCTACTTCATACTCTAGGAATACGGTCAACTATCAGACATCTGTAACCCTTTTACATTTCAATAAAGTAAAGAAGAAGGACCAATTAAAACCTTGCTTTACACTGCCAGAAATGCATTATTACAATTTAAAATTTTTAATGCCAGTGTACATTGTGTTTGAAAACGGGAGGGACATTTGATTGCACCTTTGTCTTCAAATTACGGAAAAAAACACTTGCAATTTTTTAGTATTGTTTAACAATCAGTGTACCAAACTTGTAACTTTACTTCATAGGCCTCATAATAAAATGTCCAATAGATGGAAGAAAGCAAAACGAAAGACCATGCCTTATCATCTGAGAGGCAGAATGTGGGTAGTAATGCACACAGCAGTAGCAACACCAGCTATGTGGCTGGCCACAGTTCTCCCTCGCTGCCGAAAGACACCACATTTTTCTTGAGGACAAAGAGGATGAGATTATGGACTGAATAACTTTCTCTTCTCAGTCACAGCAGGATGATGTTAAGTCACCTCTGAGCCTGACCCTGTGCCTTGGAGCCAGGGGTCATAGCATTCCTCCTGCTCCTCCTCCTTGTAATCTGTCTTCACTACATCATACTGATGGGGCACCTTCTCTTTTCCTAATCAGAGGCAACAAAACCCCATCTCGCACTATGGAAGATACTAAAGAGCATCTTCCTGTTAATGATCTGTGTGAGAACAGTCGGCGTTTGGACTGCCCTGAGGAAGAGGTTCAGGGGGAGGCAGGCGACTCCATGCATGGCTGCATTAGTGGTGGTAGTAGTTGCACTTGTAACCACAGTAGGGGCAGGGATAGCAACAGTGGCTTTTGTGGCAACACCACAGCACTCTATAAAATGCAGTCTTTGTTAAAGGTGCTCCAAAGTTAAGATTCACTATGTTCCTCTAAATTCATGTTTCAGGCAGAGCTCCATAGGAACATTGCTATGCCCTTACAGAAGCGAGGCTGCCATAGCAACATAATGGCCATCTCAATCTCTGCTCGTTGGAGCCGTTGGTCAAACGCTGTATAAAACAGCAGGCACTCAGTGGCCATGGAGCCCTTTTAGGAGTTTTTTTAAAGACCTGATATCCACCATACATGTACAGTGGATGCTGGGAAGGGGTTAAACTTTACTACCAGATAAAACTTTTACTAAATTAATCACAAAGGAATCTGTCATAATAAATTGCAATGTGGTGATCTAGAACAAAGCTAAGATTTACAAAAGCTAAGTGTCATTTACTGTCAATGACATTCTGTATAAAATGGTTCACTAATTTCTACAGGAGAACCATGCTACTACTACATGACTCCCACATCTAATAAAATACTGATCTAAATATCTGTTCTAAGAACAGAAGTGAATGCTAGATTATAGATTTTACTGCCATGGCCAATGTAATAGAAAGATTTGTATTGAGATTTGTCAAGTGTGTAAGCATTTCCATGCAGTCTGTTCATCAGCATAGATGGTAGAATCAGATTTGGCCTAGCAATGATCATTACATTTGATTTCATTTTCATTATTTGCTTCATGTAACTTAAACTGATAACCACCTCTTCTAACAGGCATGCTTATTAACTACTTGCATTCCTCATGCATTAATGATTTTGGAGCATCTTTCCATATAAAGTTATGTTGTTTTGTTCCTCAATTATCACTGCTAGTTTAGTAATTTTTATTCATTGCAAATGAGTACCAGTAGGGGTGTGTCCCAGCACATTCTGATACTGACAGCACTGTTTGGACAATGTCAGACTGCACATGGACACACCCTCTCACTGGTAACACCCAGTTGAAGATTCATTAATAAACTTTCAGTAGATATAATTGTGAAGGAAACAATAAGTTATATGAAAAGATACTCCAGAATCATTATTGCATGGGGAATAAAAATGTTTAGCAAAACAAATATGTGAGAAATGATGACCAGTAAGCAAGCAAGCTATTAGATCAATTAAAGGGAATGTACAATCAGAAAATAATTTAATGTTTAAATAGATGTTTCCCCACATGTGGCATTTTCTTACTGTCCCTGATATTGTCCAAATTACAAAATAAATCCTAAATTGTTTTGAAGAAATCTCTTCAGAAGTCATGTTATCATTAGAGATGAGCAAATTTCTCAAAAATTCGATTCGGCCGGTTCACCGAATTTTCCGAAAAAATTTGGTTCGATGTGAATTTATTTGTAGCGAATCGCGTTAAAAAACGTCTATTTCCTGGCTGCAGAGAGCCTTTATAGTGGCGTAGAACACTGTGCCTTGCAGTAACATGCATAGTGAGCCTGCTTTGGTAGTGAAACAATACTGTGAGTTAGTATCACCAAATAACTCAAGTGCGAACTCAGCCATACAGGTCAATGTTAGCACCATGTATAAAGATTAGCGCAGAGGCCCAAGATCCTACTATAGCGTGAAAGAGCACCCTCCTTTTATACCAATTCACTGATTCCACATAGATTTTTACAGAACCTGTTATATTAAACGCTTATACAAGTAGCTCCCCCCTGACAGAGTGGAGTGGCTGTCAGCAGTAAGTTTATGCTGATGTCACTGATTATTTTTCCCTTCCTCTGATCAGTCAGAACAATAGCCCCCAAAAAACGGATCATGTCTGTGAAGCATCCTCCTTCACTCAGTCAGCATTTGGTCAGTAATCCATCAGTATTGCTAATGCCAAAAAAAAACAGTAGTGGATCCAAAACAGAGATGACGTGTATGGAATATTTGCAAGCCTTCTGTGTTTTTAACCCACTCCTGCTTTTGGCTACCAAATCATAAGTCAATTCTGATGCAAAATAGAGACCATGTGATGCAGGCCTTATAGTTGTTACATAGACAGGATCCGTTGTGTGTCTCATTTTTGCTTCGTTCTGACAGATCAGAAGAAGGGTCAAATAAATGATAATGTCAGCCAGGCTGAAAGGCAGAATAGTGGCCCAGTCATGAAGTGGGGAGGGTGGGAAGAGCATGAGAAGTCCACAGAGTGGCCCTGTGACATAGTGGTGAGGTAAAAAGCAGCATGAGGAGACCACAGAGTGGCACAATGACAGTGTGGAGGTGGCAGCAGCTGCATCAGGAGACCTAAGTGGTGAGGTGTCAGCAGCATCAGGAGACCACAGAGTGACCCCTTGACAGAGTGGGGAGGTGGGTGGGAATACCAGTACCAGCTGAAGATGGTGGGTGAAAGAAGGAGCACTTGGCATCAGATGTGTGGCATCAGGCGGGTTGCAGCATCAGAATAGTAACTGAGGCAGGTAGCCAGAAAAAATGGTCTCTTTTGTCAAAGTGAAGGTGCGGCACCATGGTTGACCTAGTCTGATGCATCAGGCATTGGTGGGTGGAAATCCTGGGTGATCCTCGCCTGATTTATCTTGACAGAGATCAGTCTCTCCACATTTTGGATGGACAGGCAAGTTCTTCTTGGGGTAAATATGGCCCCGCCGCACTAAACACGCACTCTGATGCCACATTACTGGCCGGGCAGGACAGCTTTTCCAGGACAAACTCTGCCAGTTGCGGCCACAAATCCAGTTTGGTTTCCCAGTAGTCCAGCGGATCTTCAATGTGGTGTGGCAGGTTGCTTTTCAAGTATGCCACCACCTGCTGGTTAAGGTACTGTTCCAGGTCTAGCTGCTGCTGGTAAATAGTTTCTTCACTAGGCAAGTGAAGAAAGCTGCTCATCAGCGACTCTAGACTCAAGTTGCTGCTGATGGAGCTGAAACTGCTCCTACCCCACCACCCTACTACAGCAGTTATTCCAGTGGAATGTGAGCGCAGAGGACCCCCCCCCCTGGTCAGAACTGCGAGAGGAGGGACAATGGCGCAGATAGGCTGCAGCCAACTGACTACATAGGATGTCTCTGTAGTAGTTCAGTTTGTCCTCCCTCTCAGAGGGTGTAAAAAAGGCCCCCATTTTGGACCGGTATTGATGGTCCAACAAGGTGGAGAGCCAGAAGTCATCCCTCTGCCGAATGCTAGCAATTCGGCTTTCACTACGCAAGCAAGTGAGCATGCATCGGGCCATTTGTGCAAGTGACTCGGAGGGACTCCCTGCCTCCATTTCCACTGCATACTGCCATGGTCTGTCTAGGTCCTCTGCCTCGTCTTCCTCATTGCCCTGGCTGCTCCTGCTCCTCCTCTCCTGTCACCTGTTTAGAAAAACCACCCATTTCGCTACAGATTGCTTGTGATCCAATGTCCTCCTCCTGTTCAGCCCACACAGGGCTCATGTGGCAGTGAGATCAAGGCGCCACGTCTCCATTACCCTGACCAGCCAGATTTACCAGCATCTGTTCCAGGATATGAAGCGGTGGAATGACGTTGTTCATCCCGTAGTCCTGGCGACTGACAAATAACGTGGCCTCATCAAAGGGCCTGAGCAAACTGCAGGTGTCACGTATGAGCTGCCACTTGCTGACATCAAAGTTACACAGGGGAGATCTCCTGTCCGCTTGAATCATCAAGAAATTGTTTATGGAGTTTCTCTGTTCGTATAGTCGGTCCAACATATGGAGGGTGGAATTCCAACGGGTGGAAACTTCGCATATCAGCCTAATTTGGGGGATGCCATTCTGCCGCTGCAGCTCAAGGAGGGTGTGCTTTGTGGTGTACGAGTGGCTGAAGTGCATGCAAAGTTTCCTGGCCATTTTTAGGATTTCTTGCAGATGGGTGGAAGACTTCAGGAACCGTTTGACAACCTGATTGAACACGTGTGCCATGCAGGTCGCATGGCTTAGCACTCCTTGATGCAGCACCGACACCATGTTCTTCCCGTTGTCAGTCACCATGGTTCCAATTTTAAGTTGTCATGGAGAAAGCCAGTATTAGATTTCTTGATGAAGGACACGGAGCAGTTCCTCCTCTGTGTGACCTGAGTTCGCCAAGGCAAACGAGGTGCAGAACAGCGTGAGACCTCCGTGCCCTGCAAATGTGGTATGCCCCTGCGGTGGAGGCTGAGAACACGGTAAAGGATGAGGAGGCAGAGGTGGACGTTGTCGCAGGACCAACTGCATGAGATTGTGGAGGCAGAAGCGGCGTGACCTGGCCAAGTTGCTGGTGTGGCTGTGCAGGACATTCACCCAGTGGGCCGTAAAGGACATGTATTGTCCCTGACCTTAGTTACAGGTCCACACATCGGTGCTGCCGTGGACTTTGGCAGACACTGACAGTCTCAAGGACTGGCCCACCTTTTGTTCTACATACGTGTGACGGGCTGGTACTGCATTTTTGGCAAAGAAATGACGGCTTGGGACTCTCCACCTCGACTCGGCTCAAGCCATCAGTTCTTTGAAAAGTGCAGAGTCCACCACTTGGGAAGGGAGGGACTGCAGCATCAGCAACTTGACTAGGAGCACATTCAGCTTCTGCGCCTTTGGATGAGTGCATGCATACTGTTGTCTCTTAGCAATCGCTTCGATGATCAATTGCTGACAGAATGACTGACGAGGAGTAGGAGGAGGACACCTTCAGCTGAGGTGGTGGAGCCTTGACTGCCTGAAATCGGGTGCGTGCCACTGGGTGATGCAGCGGTTGCTGCGGCAGGCTGGACCACCACATCGGAGCCACGGTTCTCCCAGGCCACTTTGTGGTGACGCTGCATATGTTGACGCAGGGCTGTGGTGCCAACATTGGCACCCTGGCCACGCTTCACCTTCTGCCCACAGATTCTACAAATCGCCATGTTCACCTCCTCCGGCGGCTTAACAAAAATCTGCCACACTGCCGTGTAGGTGATTTTACCCCCAACAACCCGCACTGACTGACTGCTACCGCCGCTGCTTCCGTGATCCATTGCACCACTACTTGCCGGGCAGGTAGGCTCCTGCGAAGCAGGTGGTCTACCCCGGGCACGTTTGGCTCCCTACCACTGCTGCCACCCTGCTGACTCCCGGCCACGCTAGCAACTTGCTGGCTCCACCGTGGCTTCACGAGCTAGATGCCACCCTCTTCTCCTGATGATGATGAAGCCCCTAATTCACCCGGGTCCCAAATGCAATCAGCTACATCATCATTATCGAGTACTGTCTGCATGTCACTGATGTCCTCCTCAATAGTCTCTGGGTCAGGAGCCTGACTGCTCGCAACACCAGCTACCATGCCACTCTCCTTATCACTACTTGTCTGCCTACCTGAGAAGGCAGCGGATGTCTCCTCCACATCTTGGCATACTAGTAGCTGCTGACTGTCCTCTAGTAGCTCATCCTCGCTGTATAGTGGAGCTGAGCCCACAACATATAATACTTGTCTGAGGGAACAGAAAAGGACAGAGGCAGGTTTAGGACAGGTTAGGGTACAGGGCCTGCTCCCGGGCCATGCCAACTAAGAGTTGTGTCTGACGAACCCACAGACTCTTGGCTGGGGGTGTCTGATGTCACTTGGGATTAAGTGGATGAGTCAACCATTCAAGAACTGCTGGGTTGCTGGTCAATACATGACCGCTAGATGACACCGGGAGCTCAGGCCTCTCGTTGCGACTCCTGCTGCCACGCACCCTTACTCTGCTGTGACTTGTGCCTGCGCCAGAAACATTTATGCCTCTGCCACTCCCCTGTGCAGGGCCTGGCACTTCTCTGTCTGACATACTGTTAGATAAAATAAATAAATAAAAAGGAAATTAAAACACCCCAAAAAAATCTGTCATTTTCTCACTCCACCACACAAGGGTTAATAAGCCCTTTTTCTTTTCCACTAATACACGCAAAAGAAGGCTTTAGAACATTTACCTGCACTGCTAAATGGCAAATAGGCCCTTATTTTGTTCCACTTATAAATGGCACAAAAGGCTTTAGAACATATAACTGCACCGCTGAACGGCAAATAATATATATTTTTTTGCCACCAATGCAGGCTGTGGTAAGGTGCAAGGTACTGTGGTCGACGGCAGGTACGTGTCACCGAGGTTCCTGGCCTCGGTGAGGTAAGAGCCGGATTTTTTATGTGTCAGCAGCAGCTAGTGCTGCTTGACATTTATAGTTAGTTTGGCTGCAAAGCCAATCCGGGCCGGCTCTTACTGGGAGCAGCTAAAGAGTAGGGTGGGTGGCTGCTCCCCACGGTCCAGTCCATGTTTTGGGCTGGATATAAAACGCAGCCAGCAGCTGTGTCTGGGGAGTGTGATTATCCTGGAGCTGCTGGCAGGGCTGGGAGTTCTCTGTCCAGGAGGAAAGAGCTCAGCAAGGAGGTGTTGTGTTCCTGGCTACCTGAAGCTGGATTCTCCTGCGGCTGGGCCGACAGCGTGGTGCGAACCTGCACCTACACCTCCCAGGTGACTGAACCTGTGTTGGACTGTTTTGTTTGGCTACGTTTATTTCCGTTGTGTGTGAACTGTCACCAAGAGACTGTTTTTCATTTTGTGTGCAAGTGTGAATAAAACACTGTTTGTTGCACAATCTGGACTCCTGGTTTTGCCTCTAAACTGCACCCGCACCGCTGTCTACCAGAGCGACTCCCCACATTTGGTGTCGGATGCGGGCATGCGCAGTGAGGCTGGCGTGACCGCCCGAAGTTTGTTTGTTTTGCTGGGCACAAGTGCATGGCATATATTAAGCCAGCAAAGCTACAAGTAGGAATTACTGGCAACATGGAGGCGGCTGTGAAAGCTCTCATAGAGGCTAACGTGCAGCAGCGGGAGACCAACCAGCTACTGTTACAGCACGTAATGGCGTTACAAGCTGCAGGAGCGTCCCACCACGACCATGATGCCCGGAAGCGGTCCGTGCGGCGATCCCAAAGATGACCCCCTCGGACGACGTTGAGACATATCTGGCGGTCTTTGAGAAGGTAGCCGTGAGGGAAAAGTTACCCGTGACCAGTGGGCCGAGGTGGTCGCTCCGTTCCTGGCATCCGGGCCCCAGCAAGTTTTTGACTTGGCAGATGCCCAGGCTGCTGATTACCCCACGGTGAAGGGGAGATCCTGGCCAGATTGGGGGTAAGCGTGTTGGTCCGGGCTCAGCGGGTCCACCAGTGGGACTATAAAGCGGCTGAACCCGCCAGGCCGCAGTACTATGAGTTGCTGCATCGGTTGCAAAAGTGGCTGCAGCCTGATGTTCTAAGTCCGACTGCTATGCTGGACCGTCTGCTGGCCGACATGTTCTGGAGGGCCCTGCCTTACCCCCTTCAGCACTGGATTGGCCAGGTATCCCCACTAATGCCCTGGAGATGGTCGACCTGGTGGAGCGTTACGAGGCCACCAGAAACCTGCAGGGAGTCTTGCTGGGAAGGGGTCAGTCAAACCCGGAGGCCTCCGCCCCAGTTCCGACGTTCGGCGACAGAGAGGCCTGCCCGGAATGTACCCCCTGCGGATCCGCCTCCCGGGGTATGCTGGAGGTGTCAGGAGCCAGGCCACATCAGGGCCGACTGTCCGCATCGGGATGAGCCGATGGATGTGAACTATGGGGCGCCACTCCCTGTATGCACGGAAGCTGTGCGCAACTGGCACCCGTGAGGGCAGGACAATAACCACCTGTGTCAGGTAGAGGTGGGAGAGTCTCTGGCGGTGGCCCTGCTGGACTCCGGGAGTCTAGTCTCCCTGGTAAGAGCTGCCCTAGTACGGCCTGCGGAGTATACCGGCCGTAAAATCGGGGTCCTGTGCATCCACGGAGACCTAAAGATTACCCCACTGCACTAGTGACTTTGTCCACAGCGGCTGGTAAGTGGACCCACGAGGTGGCTGTCGCTGCTAAACTCCCACATGAACTGATACTTGGGAGGGACTTCCCAGGTTTCCCGGCACTGTGGCCGGCGATAAAACTGTCTGATGGACCCGAGACAGGGGTAACCCTAGGAGAGTGGCCTGGTACCACTGGAAGGCCAGAACCCTGGGAGCCCGAGTCTGAAGGGCCAGCAGTAGGGGTGACCACTGCTCCAGCGGTAGAGGGAGACAACCCCACTAAGTGTAATGGTGGGAGACACGGAGGACTTGCCACCGGGACCTGAGTTGGCAGACCTCAATGTCTCAGGGGAAAATTTTGGGACCGCACAACACCGGGACCAAACCCTAACCAGGGCCTGGGAAAGTGTTGTAATGATTGATGGTAAACCCCAGAAACCTGGGGCTGAATTAATGTTTCCACGATTTATTGTCCTTCAGGATATGTTGTATCGGGTGAACCAAGTCCGAGGTGAGCCAGTTGAACAGTTGGTGGTGCCCACCGCATATCGCAAGCTTGTTATGGAGCTTGCCCACCAACATGTTCTTGGGGGACACATGGGGTGGCAGAAAACGCAGGACCGCATACTACAGCGATTTTACTGGCCCGGTTTCTTTAAGGAAGTAGAGGAATTCTGTAAGTCCTGTCCGACCTGTCAGGTAAATAGCCCCCAGCCGCATTACCGAAGTCCCCTGGTCCCTCTCCCAATAATTGAGGTCCCATTCGAGCGCATTGCCATGGATCTGGTCGGACCCGTACCGAAGTCTGCTAGGGGTCACCAACATATCCTGGTGATTCTCGACTATGCCACTCGGTATCCGGAGGCGGTGCCTCTGCGACATACCTCAGCTAAGCTCATTGCCAAAGAGTTAATGGAGATGTTTTCCCGTGTGGGCCTGCCAAAAGAGGTTCTGACAGACCAAGGGACCCCTTTTATGTCCAAAGTAATGAGGAACTGTGTAAATTGTTGCGTATAAAGCAGTTACGGACGTCCGTTTACCATCCGCAAACAGACGGTCTTGTGGAGAGGTTTAACCAAACTCTAAAAAATATGTTAAAGAGGGTGGTGTCTAGAGATGGGAAGGACTGGGATCTGCTTCTGCCCTATCTCATGTTCGCAGTGCGAGAGGTGCCCCAGGCCTCTACTGGGTTCTCGCCCTTCGAACTGCTTTATGGCAGACACCCTCGGGGCCTGTTGGATATCGCCAAGGAAGCATGGGAACAACAGCCTGTCCCCCACAAAAGTGTCATTGAGTATGTCACCCAGATGCAGGAACGGATAGAAAGGGTGTTGCCGCTGGTCCGGGGAGCATATGGAGGCAGCGCAACAAGCCCAGAGTAGGGTGTATAATCGTCAGGCTCGAGTGCGGGGCTTCCATCCGGGAGATCGGGTTTTGGTTCTGGTGCCCACCCTTGACAGCAAGTTCCTAGCTAGGTGGCAGGGCCCCTATGAGGTGATCGAGAAGGTAGGGAAGTAAATTACAAAGTACACCAGCCAGGGCGGCGCAAGCCGAGCAGGTGTACCACGTGAATTTACTTAAGCCGTGGAAAGATAGGGACACAGCCGACGACCACAGCCCCCGGCCAGGGCTTCTAGGTGAAAAGGGTCCAGCCCCACAGTTCGAGGCCTGTGAAGCAGTAACCACGGTAAAAATTGCAGACAGCCTGTCTTCCAAACAAGTTCAGGAAGTCAGGGAGTTCATCAGTCGGAACACGGATGTGTTCTCGGACCTCCTGGCCGCACGTCTCTCATCCGACATGACATCGTCACTGAGCCTCAGGCCAAGATCCGGTTAAAACCATACCGGGTACCCGAGGCTCGGCGACGGGCCATCGCGGAGGAAGTACAGTTAATGTTGAAGCTCGATGTCATTGAGGAGTCGAAAAGTGAGTGGGCCAGTCCCATAGTCCTGATACCCAAGCCGGATGGGACGTTGCGGTTCTGCAACGATTTTCGCAAATTAAATGAAGTGTCCAAGTTTGGCGCGTATCCCATGCCCCGAGTAGGCGAGGCTGGTTGAAAGTTTAGGACAAGCCCGTTATTTTTCTGTGCTGGACCTCACTAAAGGGTACTGGCAGGTACCCTTAGCGAGTCGGCTAAGGAAAAAACCGCATTTGTTACCCCGCAGGGCCTGTATCACTACAAGGTGTTACCCTTTGGCCTGCATGGCGCCCCCGCCACTTTCCAAGGTTAATGGACATAGTGCTGCGACCACATCGTCGGTGCGCCTCGGCCTACTTAGATGATGTAGTCATCCACAGCACCGACTGGGAAAGCCATTTACCCAAGGTGCAGGCGGTAGTGGATGCCCTGAGGAAAGCCGGACTGACCGCTAACCCAAAGAAGTGCTCCATAGGGTTAGAGGAGACAAAATATCTGGGATATATAATTGGGCGGGGAGTCATCAAACCTCAGGTAACTAAGGTAGAGGCCATTCAGTAACTGGCCCGACCGGTCACCACCAGGCAGGTAAAGTCGTTCCTGGGGATTGTAGGTTACTACATGAGGTTTGTGCCCCACTTTGCCACAATAGCAGCGCCATTGACAGACCTGTTGAAGGGGCGAAAGTCTGGGAGGGTTAGCTGGAGTGAGAAGGCGGAGGAGGCTTTCTCCGCGTTGAAGTCGGCCCTGTGTGGGTCCCGGTTTTGGTGACACCCGACTTCAACAGGGAGTTCGTCGTACAGACCGACGCCTCGGAGGTAGGCCTCGGTGCTGTACTGTCTCAGGAGGTCAACGGGGAAGAACATCCGTTGTCTTCCTGAGCCGTAAGCTCAGTCCCGCCGAGACCAGGTATAGCATAGTGGAGAGGGAGTGCCTGGCTATCAAGTGGGCACTTGAATCTCTCCGCTACTACCTGTTAGGGAGGAGGTTCCGTCTGGTGACCGACCATTCCCCTCTCAAGTGGATGAGCCAGGCCAAGGAGAGGAATGCTCGGGTCACCAGGTGGTTCCTATCCCTACAGAACTTCAAGTTCTCCGTGGAACACAGGGCAGGCCGCTTGCAGGGTAACGCAGATGCCCTGTCCCGCGTCCACTGCCTCACATGTGTTCACCCCCTCAGGGTTGAACAAAGGGGGTATGTGGTAAGGTGCAAGGTACTGTGGTCGACGGCAGGTACGTGTCACCGAGGTTCCTGGCCTCGGTGAGGTAAAGCCGGATTTTTATGTGTCAGCAGCAGCTAGTGCTGCTTGACATTTATAGTTAGTTTGGCTGCAAAGCCAATCCGGGCCGGCTCTTACTGGGAGCAGCTAAAGAGTAGGGTGGGTGGCTGCTCCCACGGTCCAGTCCATGTTTTGGGCTGGATATAAAACGCAGCCAGCAGCTGTGTCTGAGGAGTGTGATTATCCTGGAGCTGCTGGCAGGGCTGGGAGTTCTCTGTCCAGGAGGAAAGAGCTCAGCAAGGAGGTGTTGTGTTCCTGGCTACCTGAAGCTGGATTCTCCTGCGGCTGGGCCGACAGCGTGGTGCGAACCTGCACCTACACCTCCCAGGTGACTGAACCTGTGTTGGACTGTTTTGTTTGGCTACGTTTATTTCCGTTGTGTGTGAACTGTCACCAAGAGACTGTTTTTCATTTTGTGTGCAAGTGTGAATAAAACACTGTTTGTTGCACAATCTGGACTCCTGGTTTTGCCTCTAAACTGCACCCGCACCGCTGTCTACCAGAGCGACTCCCCACAAGGCCAAAAAGGGCTTTAGAACATATAACTGCACCGCTGATCAGCAAATAGGCCCTTACTTTTTCCCACTTATATACGCCACAAAAAGCTTTAGAACATATAAATGCACCGCTGAATGGCAAACAATATATATTTTTTGCCACTAATATATGTCAAAAAGGGCTTTAGAACACATAACTGCACCACTGAACCGCAAATATATATTTTTTTGCCACTAATACACGCCAAAAAGGGCTGTAATTTTCTCACTTCACCACACAATGGCAAATACTTTTTTTGTGCCACTAATACACCACAAAAAAGGCATTAGAAAATATAACTGCACCGCTGAATGGCAAAGATATATTTTTTGCCACTAATACATGCTAAAAAGGGCTTTAGAACATATAACTGCACAGCTGAACTACATATAATATATACCGCATTTTTCGCCCCATAAGATGCACTTTTCCCCCAAAAAAATAGGGGGAAAATGCCCCTGCGTCTTATGGGGTGAATGCTGACATTTTACATTGCAGTCTGCTATTCTCCAGCATCGCAGGCTGCGATGTTTGAGTGGAGAGGGACTGGAAGGAGGAGCTGGAGGCCGGCAATTGTGGCGGGGCCGGTGCAGTCACTATACTCCAGCCCACCCCCCGCTCACAGTGCTGCACTATAGGAATATAAAAGTTCTAATTCAATTCAACTTGATTAAAGATGCCCCTTCACTTGTAATATTACTCACTAACAGTTGCAGTAGAATGCAAGCAGGCTGTAACTCCTTGATGTCACGTGCCTGTGCCGACTACTTTATGAATTAAGCAGGCGGCGCAGGCACATGACATCAGTGAGTTCTACAGCAGCTGTTAGTGAGTAATATTACAAGTGAGGGGGCATCTTTAATAAAGTTGAATTGAATTAGAACTCGAGTTGCTCCTGCTCCTGTCTTCGGAGGCTCTGTTCTCCCAACTCTGTCCATTCCCTCCTAGACTTGATTGACAGGGGCCCTGAGTGCAGGTGAAATCTTACACCTGCGCCTTGTCATTTAACCTCTTTCTTCAGTGCCGTTCTCTGCGCTGCTTGTCCAGTCCTTCTTCCACTGATTGTTTACAAACTGCAGTAGAGATGTGTCGGTATATGGCACTTGACCTCTGCTCACTGTCCTCAGCGGTCTACCAACCAAAAAGCAGAAGGAGAACTAGATCAGCAATACAGGAACAATGATAGGCCTTCTACTTGTGGACTGCAAATGTGGACAGTATATACCGTAGCAAGGAATATGCCACTAAGTAATTACCAAAACACTTGCCTATGGACTGCCGATGAGTAACTGACATGTTTATGTGTCCTCCAAGAGTGACTACAACCAATGAGTATACTGTGCTGTTAAGAGACTTGTGAATATGTTTGTTCAAATGTTTACAAAAGTGCAATGCATTTTATTTATTTTTTGCTGTAACAAAATGAGATGTACAGTTGATTCCTTATGATTGGGTTGTGTGCTAACGACATAACCATGGCTATGGCACCCTTTTTAAAAAGATAATTCAGTGGCCGTACCAATCTGTAGGGTCAATCATAACCTGTTGTGAGTGTTCCAAGCCCCACTGCAGAGTATGAAGAAACATCCAAATATATGAAGTAGAATGGCACTACAGACTTCATGCAATTAAAGGTTTTTAATCACCTCTCCATCAGGAGCTCTGTAGCATCGTTTTGGACAAGAAGGCCTTTGTCAAGCTGTACCATAGCAAAATGGCTACTGTAGGCTCTGGATATTTTTTTTAAAGAAAATTTTAAAAATTTGCCTTTTAATAAATAAAAATATACATGTGGGGTGTAGGAAACATTTCAATATTGCCTGATTAAAAAAGAGGAATGTGATATTAAAACAAAAACATCACTATTAGGATGTTGACTAATGACAGAAACTCAGCAAGTGAACAGGATTAGTGAGTCTGAGGAAAAAAATAATAATACAGTATCAATAAACATACTGTAAAAGTACAAGAAAAAATGAAAACAAGATATCAATGGTAGAACACTTCTTATTCCTGATTGAGACCAAATAGTTTCAAGAGTTTTCAGGGCATGAATCCAATAGTCTTTTCTTTCTTCACTTTATTAATTCAGTTTCCTCCTCTTGTGGTCTTGGGATTGCATTTGAGATACTGCAATTGTCATTTTGGTTTAACCCTTTAACAATCATCAGTTTTTGTTTTTCATTTTTCTCTTCTCCATGTTTAAGTAGCCATTACTTTTTTGTCTTTTTTTCTTCATTGACATTTTTTACATTTTTTTTGTATTTTATTGTTCACACTGTACATATTTCACACTCTACAACCTGTTAAATGAGTTGATTTGGTTATTTTGCTTATTATTTTTTATTTAAATTTTTATAACTTTTTTATACGATTCCACTTAAAAATTACTGTATTATAAAATTATTTTACACTTATAATGTATTAGTATATTCCCTTATGCTAATACATTTCTCGAGCTGCACCTCTGGAATGCTCACCCCTGGACAATCAGGTCAGTTCACCAGTTCACTACCTTCAAATGTGCCTTAAAAACACATATTTTTACACATATTTTCAAGCAGGCTTATCATGCTCCCTAAACTGACTCTTATTATATTACCCGCTTCCCAACTTTTATCTTCTCCCCAACTGTTATCTTCTGACAGTAGTCCTCACATCCAAACCACTAGTACATGCCGCTCAGCCTACACAACTCCTTTTAGTACAAAGATGGCTGGACCACTTCATATAACAATCAACTATACCTTTTGTGTCACCACCACTTCCTCATAGATTGTAAGCTTTTGTGAGCAGGGCCCTCACTCCTAGCATTTCAGTTGTATATTAGGGTATTTTCACACTTGCGGCATGGCTATCCGGCAGGCTGTTGACTATAATGGGGGCGGGTGGCGGAGCTACGGCACAGCACGGCAGTGATCGCCGGACTAAAAAGTTGGACATGCAATACTTTTAGTCCACCGATCTCTGGCTGTGCACTGCCATGCTGCGCCGTAGCTCCGCCACCCGCCCCCATTATGGTCAACAGCCTGCCGGATAGTCATGCCGCAAGTGTGAAAGTACCCTAATATACATGGCAGCACTGGGGTACTTACAGCATGGCGGATCCCGCAGGCTGTTCACCCGTTGGAACAGCCTGCCGGATAGCCATGCCGCAAGTGTGAAAGTACCCTTAGCTGGTAATTCTGTGATGTCATTTATTTTATACATGAACCATCTGAATTGTAACGAACTGCAGAATATGGCGGCGCTGTATAAATAAAGATTATTATTATCTCAGCTCCTGACTTCCCAAGATAGAATCTATAGAGATGGACTGACTTTTGAGATTATGTTCGTTGCTTCATGCTCTTTATCGGATACAATGGAGAGTGACATTGGTGCCCAAAGGTGCAGGGATGAAAAGAGTTTATACAAGGTAAAGAGAGTAATAAGTCTACACAGAAAATTGATGCTATGTACAAGGTCCATCTAACTTCAAACAAAACATTCTCAGAACACAATAAAAGATTGAGTACAGTTTGTTGCTTAGATATTCAAATACTGTATAAAGGTATGTTTTGACCCTGTTTATGCTGTCTCAGCCACCAGCAGCATGAAATCCCGACAGACTCTCTCTTTACAAACAGACATGGCTTACTCTAAAATGCTCCCTATTTGCGCACATGGAAGAACCTGTCAATCAATGGGACAAAACTTAAAACATGTTAGAAGTGATTTTGTAGCCTACTGAACCAGACTGAGGGACCATTTAAAGGCTTTGCAGTTGTTTTTTGTTGATTAGCTGGTTAGAGTGTGACACCATGATTCTACAACATTGAACTTTTGCACAATATTAAAATTTTCTTAGATACTAACTTTTGGGTTTTCATTAGCTGTAAGCCATTATCATGAACATTGAAGGGTTTGTCCGGGAATTAAGAAAATGAAAATACTTAAATAGTACTTCATTATAAATATATTTCCAAATACATTACATTAGTTATAATGGCTCGTTTTGTCTAAAGAGCAATAATTAGGAGAAATAAAATGGCGGCTGTCCTATTAGTACATTAAAAAAAAAAACTGTCCTAATCACACAGCAGGACAAGTTACTTCACAACTCTGAGCTAAAAAGCTGTCTCATCCTCCTCTCTACTCTACTTGTCGGAGATTATGATCCTGAATACAGATGATAAGATCTTTAGCTGAATCTCTGTTGGAATTAAGTTCACGAGCAGATGTGGCTAATGAGCAACAGCTCTTGTATGCAGTCTCCATTACCACAGCAACACATTACCACAGTCTGTCCTGTACATCCTTTCTGTACTTCATGTCTCCTCATAAACTCCATTCCCAGAGCTGTGAACAGACGGAAGACGGCGTGATGACGTGAGGAGCTCGCGTTGCGCTCTCCTCCTCTTGCTCTCCCCCCCCCCCTCGCTCTCCAGCCGAAGCCCTGATGCTGCCCTGATGCTGCCCTGACGCTGCCGGTGCCTCGTGGATGCTGACCCCTGCTTCATTGATCTGCTGCCTGCCGCTTTCAACGCTGTTCCTGCTGTGCCTTCTGCTGTGCTGTGTCCCCGGACCGCCTCCAGCTCCCCCGGCTCTTCGGCTGTTACATCGTGGGGCTCTCTCCTCCACCCGTCCCCCTGACTTTTATGGATCTCTCCATGTCTCACATGCAGCGCCTGGGGCGCGAAGTTTGAGCTGAAGCAGCCGAAGCATGCCGACCTCTCGGTGAAGATCTCCCTGGGGGTGATGGCGTCTTTGGATGATTTCCTGTCTCCTGTTTGCTGCCGTCTGCTCCGTTCCTCCTCCTTTCCCCCTGGTGTGGTCTGGCGTCTCTCTTCTCCTGCCGTGGCTTGTCCCCTGGTCCTTCCCTCGCCTTCTCCGCCTCTCTGTGTTCCCCTGCTGGACGTGCCGTTCCTCTCTGCTGGAGCTGTGCTGCGTCGGTTCTCCTCTGTCTCCTGTCTCCTGCTGCTGTCGAGCCGTTGCTGCTGGGCTGTGTTGTCAGCTCTTGCCCTCTCCTGCCTGCTCCTGCCTAGGACCGAGTGCGCTGGGTGAGGACGTTTTGGATTCGGCATCTGACACGTGAGAAACTTAAGGGAAGGATTGTGTGCGTTGTATTTGCCTTTGTTGCACATATTTTAGTGTCCTGTGCCCTGTGCCCTGTGTGTTGTGTTATAGGATTTATTTACCTGGACACTTGAAGTATAAGGACACAAAAACAAAAACAAAAAAAGAGAAGGAAAGAAAGAAGGGAGGGAAAAAAAAAGGGGGTATAATAAAAAGCCTAACCAGCAAAGCAAAGGGGAGAAAGAAAAGGGGAAAAATCCTTAAAAAATCCTTGAAAAAAAAACCAAAAAAAAGGAGGAGTAAGCACAAAGGAATAAAAAAAAAAAAAAAAAACTGGGAAGTAAAAAAGAGGGGCTTTAAGGAAAAACAGAGGAAAAGGAGAAGGAGAACAGGAAAGAAAAACAAGGAAAAAAAAAGATAAAAACTAAATATATCAATATAAAAAAGAGGCCTTAAACAAAAAATGGCTCCAAAGCGGCGCTCAATTGACTCTTCTGGAACAAAGCTGGGGCCTAAGACATTAGAGAGTAAAATTAATAAGTATTTGAAATCTCCCTCTCTAAATGAAAAGGATCTACTTAAAGGGAAATTGCATGTTAATCCTAAGAAAATTGTTAAAACCCCCCAAGCTGAAGAACTCTCTGAGGACGGGTCTTCAGAGGTGGGCCAGGAAGGAGGGGAGGAAAGCCTGTTAACGCCAACAGAAATTGAACATGACCCCTTAGCTCTGGAAAAAATCCTGTGGGCACTTTCTAGTATTCATTCACTTAATGTACACACTCCTGAATTGTTACACGATTTGATTTCTAAGAAAGGTAGTATAAAAGCTAAACTATCACATTGTTATAGACACTTGATGAAAAAAAAATTTTTTGAATGTCTTTCTCCAGGACAGCGATCCTGGTCTGTTTCACTGTCAGAGGTGGGCTCCCCGGATTGGGAGAACGTAACGGATAATTTAAGTCAAGTTTCACACAACTTCAATCATACTGTTGTACAGTTTAATATTATACACAAAATATATGTGACACCCTTATGGCTCCATAGGAGAGGATTTAGAGTTTCCTCCGATTGCCCCGTTGTGGTGACCCCAGGGCAGATCACTTATAACTGTTCTGGGACTGCCCGATGGTGCGCAATTATTGGAGAATGGTTCAAACAATTTTGACCCAGAGACTTAAGATTGATATTCCTCATTCTCCCAAAGTTTGGGTCTTGGGGGATTTATCGGAGGTTAATTGTCAACTCATAAATCGCCGATTTCTGACCAAAGTGATGTTCTTAGCTAGGCTTCTTGTATCTAGAAATTGGTGTTCTTCCTCTGCTCCAGATTGTAATAACTGGTTAAGTTTGGTCGGGAAGGTGAAAAGTTACGAGAAGATTTTGTACAGCCAAAAATGGTCCTATGCAAAGTGGGATAGTACCTGGAAGGAATGGGACGGTTAAATAGTTATGTGTTGGTTGGGTTGGGGATGACTGTGTAATTTCGTTCTTTTTATAAATTGTATATGTATTTTTTGAGATGATTAAAATAAAAACTTATAAAGGAAAAAAAAAAACTCCATTCCCACAAAGATTCAGCTAAATATCATATTAAACTGTATTCAGGATCATAATCCCTGACAAGCAGAGCAGAGAGTAGGATGAGACAGCTCTTTCTCTCAGTGTTGTGAAGTAACTTGTCCTGCTGTGTGATTAGGACAGGTTTTGTGTGTGCTAATAGGACAGTGGCCATTTTGTTTCTCCTAATCATTGCTTCCTAGACAAAACAAGCCATTATAACTAAACAGCTCACTTTCTTCCTGACTGTGACGCTCTTCGCTGTGATTGAATCACGGCACTGCAGTACAGGGAGAAGCAGACAACCATTGAGAAACCCTGGCATCTCTTTCTCCCTGTACCGATGCTAAGTATTAACATACTAAGCGGGAAAACAGCAGGGGGGGCACAGCGGGGCGTACAATCGATAATTAATTCATTCATTTGTGAGCAGCAGCAGTATAGTGTGGATATGGAAAGGGTAAGGTGTGTAGGGATTATAGTGGCATGTGGCATCAATAGTAGCGATAACAGCACAGCACGGAACAGACAAGGCAGTAGGTGTGTGTGTGGCTGTGTTGGGGTAGTAGTAGTAGTGGTAGTGGTAGTGGCGACTGTGTAGGGCTAATGGTAGAAGGAATAGGGGGAGTAGCAGCTGTAATGGAAGTGGGAGAAGCAGCTGCCATACAGAACTGAACATGATGCTAGACAGGCAGACAGCGGCAGTGGCATGATAGGGACAGTGATAAATAGCCACCATCATCAATTGGAGACCTATTTATCGGCCTCATCCAGAGGCGTATGAAAATCCTCATGGATTAATGCCTCATTCACTTATTTTGCCAACAGTTGTGTTTTGTACTCTCATGGAGGACAACCTTGCCCGTGTTGGTGTCATGACACCACCTGCCTTGCTGAAAACCCTATCTGACAGCACAGAGACTGAAAAGGCAGTCCAGCAATAGTAAACTGTGCCAGTTCTAGCCACTATTTTAATCTGCCTCCCCAGAACAGGGCATGTGCCGGTGAAAGGCCACAATAATTTAGAAAATGAGACAATTTTAACAACTGGTCAGAAGCACTACTGTCTGATGAATAAAATTTGGGTGAAGGCATAACTGTGCCACGTTTGGAGAAATCTTATGGACAGCTGGCAAAAAATATGAATGCCACAGAAAAGAATACATTTTTTGTAAAAGAGTGGATGTGCACCGCATTAGGAGAATGCTGAGGCAATTTTTATGGATATTTGTCACGTATTGGGGGATGGGCAGAACTACAGAATGTTTTGCAAACAGAACACAGGTGGATTACAGACCAGGAAACCAACTGAGTTCTTTATTACACAGTAATGCAGGACAAGCAGGCAAAGGGTAATAATGCTAGCACTACCACTGAACCAAGTCCACCGACAAGGAAGGATGCCAAACCCAGAGGGCGGAGAGACAGTGAGCCCTGTTCTTCACAGGGCCCCTGGGGGTGGGGATGAACTTGGCCAAGGGCTCACTGGTTGCACCTCCAGGATGTTCCCGGTGCACTTTGCTGCTACCTGCAAAGAACCACGCTGGTGCAAACACCAGTGGAACAAACAACAACAGAAGGACTGGAACCCAAACAAACTTAGGATATGGACACAATACAGACAAGACAAATGGGAACAAGCACACAAGCAGATGCCTGGACCCCATGCAGAACAGAAGCATGGCGGTCACAGGCAGAGCAGCACACAGACTAGATATCCTCCCTCCGGAGAACCCAGGAGCCCTCTCATGAAGGCAGGACATACACAGGACAGGAACAGCAGCAGAGAGCACTGCCAGGCTATAAATGAAACAGACAGGACCAGAAGCAGTAGAGCACTGCCAGGCTATACATGAAACAGACAGGATCAGAAGCAGTTGCACTTCCAGGCAAGACATGGAACAGACATGGATACAACATCAATGCTTTACCAGGCGACACCACACAGAAGGGCATATGGTAAAACATTCCTGGTCCGCAGCAAGGGACTACACCCAGCAAGGCTTAAGACAGACTGACCACAAGCCCCACAGCTCACAGATGGAAATAGCTGCAATAAGGAGGGAACCTTATAAGCCACACCCAGGAACAGACCAGGGAATGCTAACCCACCAGAACCAGGAGTAACCAGAACCAAAGAACAAACAATACAAGTGTCAGTTCACACAGTCACAGAATGCTGCAGCCAGCATGCTCAAACAACAACCAGCGTGAACAAGAACCTGTAGCCAGTACAGGGTACAGGCAGGCAGCCTACACAACAAGGAGTGACAGAACCGTACACTGCATCCATACTCAGACCCTGTTCACACTCAAAGCCGCAGCCAGCAGGCATCACAGAACAGAACCAGCATACATGGGAACGCCAAAGTGAATGCAGCCAGCCTACATGGTACTGGTGACAGGAGCCACAGAGATATGGACGTGGGGAGACACAAACACAGGCAACCGTTCACACACAACACCGCAACCAGCATGCAGCCCCAAGCAACCAGCATACACAGGAGCCAGCCTGCAGCCAGTATGCGAGAGAGCATGCAACCAGCCGACTCAGCCACAACAGTCACAGTGAACGGCACTGTGACAGCAGCTGGCCAAATATAGCAATGCTTGCTCCTATGTTAAATTTTAGTGAAGATACAAAAATGCGCAACAGCATTAATAGGTTTAGCGTAGGTACCCGCATGGACTGAGACCACCTTGTCGCTTGGTGGGTGGGCTTAGATGTGTTTTGATCAAAATATGTTGACTAAGTGTCTCAGACGTCATCAGAATGAGGGCTTATTCCACAAAATGTTTGCATTTATTTTAGTGCACCATTTTCTGTGATTTGATAAATGCAGCCATGTTCATCCGCGCACTCAATATCATATCGCGTAGGATGTTTTATCTAGTTTTTTCTGTGAATTGTTTAACTTGTCTTGAAGGAGTGGCGCCTTCATGTGTGAATACGTTCCTATACAGGGGTGAGATTCATGTGCACTAGTGTCCCGCCCATCTAATAGGCGACCTTGATTAAGGTGGTACATATAGGTGTGCGTGTTCCTCCTCCCACCGGTTGCTGAAGCACATGGAGGTAACAAGGGGCAACACACCATATGTGCGAGACTGCGCTCCTGTAGAAAAAATGCGCAACAGCATTAATAGGTTTAGCGTAGGTACCCGCCTGGACTGAGACCACCTTGTCGCTTGGTGGGTGGGCTTAGATGTGTTTTGATCAAAATATGTTGACTAAGTGTCTCAGACGTCATCAGAATGAGGGCTTATTCCACATAATGTTTGCATTTATTTTAGTGCACCATTTTCTGTAATTTGATAAATGCAGCCATGTTCATCCGCACACTCAATATCATATCGCGCAGGATGTTTTATCTAGTTTTTTCTGTGAATTGTTTAACTTGTCTTGAAGGAGTGGCACCTTCATGTGTGAATACGCTCCTATACAGGGGTGAGATTCATGTGCACTAGTGTCCCGCCCATCAAATAGGCGACCTTGATTAAGGTGGTACATATCGGTGTGTGTGTCCCTCCTCCCACCGGTTGCTGAAGCACATGGAGGTAACAAGGGGCAACACACCATATGTGCGAGACTGCGCTCCTGTAGAAAAAATGCGCAACAGCATTAATAGGTTTAGTGTAGGTACCCGCCTGGACTGAGACCACCTTGTCGCTTGGTGGGTGGGCTTAGATGTGTTTTGATCAAAATATGTTGACTAAGTGTCTCAGACGTCATCAGAATGAGGGCTTATTCCACATAATGTTTGCATTTATTTTAGTGCACCATTTTCTGTGATTTGATAAATGCAGCCATGTTCATCCGCGCACTCAATATCATATCGCGCAGGATGTTTTATCTAGTTTTTTCTGTGAACGACAAGACATGTTTTACAAACAGCTGGGCTTAAGCCCAAATGCCATAGAGAAGAATAAAATTTGGGTGGACGTGGAAGTGTACTGCATTTGCAGAACAGCCAGCTAGCCAGAGGTTGTAATGCCTGCTGAATTACATTTTGGGGAAGGCACCGAACTGCACTACAATTACCACAACTATGTAATACAGCAGCAACTGCACCGCCAGCAACTTGACCAAGTGAGAGTTCAGCTTCCACACAAGCGAATTGCTGGTTGCAAATAGTTTTCTCATGGCCATACATGTTGTTATGGATTAAAAAAAAGGCAGTCAGTCAGCACATCCCAATGCGCTCGTGGGCGTTGCTATGACTCAAAACACAAGGCAAAACATACAATGCAACAGCACTCTGCAAATCAAATAAAGTACAATAAAGTATTCTAATGCTAATGCTATGCTTTGTAAATGAGATGCTTGCCAAATACATTTTGTACAAAATGTATTTGCCAAGCATCTCATTTACAAAATAAGCATAGCATTAGCATTAGAATACTGTCTTGTACTTTATTTGGTTTGCAGAGTGCTATTCATTGTATGTTTTGCCTTGTGTTTTCAGCCATAGCAGCGTGCATCTGCGCATTGGGATGTGCTGACTGACCGCCTTTTTTTCTTTGCAGTTTGTACTGGAGGTGTGGCTGACACTTCAGTCATGCACTCCTGACCAGCCTGTCTGCCCCATAGACTGATTTTAATTAGTGTGAGTATAAAGCTTAGCCTGCTCTCTCTCACTCACTGGAAGCCGGTAACAACAGGAGAGGTATAGGGTGGACTCTAATTGCATTCGTTGGTAGCCATCTGGCAACAGGGGAGGTGTGGAGTGGGCTCGGCATGCATGTTGGTACCTGCAATCCCTGGATTCAATGGAGGCCATTTTGGTACCAAAAATGACAAAAATTAAGGTGGGCCCAGCATGCATGTGGAACCTACACTCCCTGAATTTTATGGTAGCCATCATGACACATAACAGGTAGAATTTAGTGTTAGGTACCCGCCTGACAGAGATCGCTTTGACATGTGGCAGACGGGCCCAAACAATTTGGTACAAAATGTATTTGCCAAGCATCTAATTTACAAACTAAGCATTAACGTTAGAATACTTTCTTGTACTTTGCATTTTGTTATGGATGCCTCATGATGGAGCGGAGAACATGAAGGAGGGGTATGGTCAGAAGAAGAAGCAGCTAATGATGACTAGTGTTGAGCGCGAATATTCGAATGGCGAATTTTTTTAGCGAATATCAGCACTTCACAACTTCGCGAATATTGCGAATATATTCGCTATTTCGAATATTCGTTTATTTTTTTTTTTTAAGTTGTTATCCTTGTTGCTCTCTGGTTGGCTTCCCACTTCCCAAAAGCTGTTCTTACCTGTCCAGAGGATTCTTGGCTCCCTGCCCGCTCCAGTCAATGCCCGTTGCCGCTTCTGCCGACTTCCCGTGCGCATGGGAAAGCCTCCATGCTAAAATGTACTGTTGGATGTGAGAATCACGATCTCACAAATTTGACTAAGTTGTAATCGCAATGCGATTAATATAACCTGAATTACTCGCATTGTGAATTCAACTTAGAGCTGGGTTCCTAATGGTTGTATTGCTAGGATATAATGAATATCACGAATTCACGAATATAGCACTATATTCTCAATCTTCGTTATATTCTAGCAAGCCAACCCATTAGGAACCCAGCTCCAGATGGGGGATACTTGCACAAAGCTACTGGCAGCCAGGCTCAGCTTACAGTCATGTGAAAAAATTAGGACACCCTTTGAAAGCATGTGGTTTTTTGTAACATTTTTAATAAATGGTTATTTCATCTCCGTTTCAACAATACAGAGAGATTAAAGTAATCCGACTAAACAAAGAAAACTGAAGAAAAGTCTTTTCAAGATCTTCTGTAAATGTCATTCTACAAAAATGCCTATTCTAACTGAGGAAAAAGATAGGACACCCTTGCCCCTAATAGCGAGTGTTACCTCCTTTGGCTGAAATAACTGCAGTGAGACGGTTCTTGTAGCCATCTACCAGTCTTCGACATCGGTCTGAGGAAATTTTACCCCACTCCTCAATGCAGAACTTTTTCAGCTGTGAGATGTTTGAGGGGTTTCTTGCACGTACAGCCCTTTTCAAGTCACCCCACAGCATCTCAATGGGATTCAAATCTGGACTTTGACTTGGCCATTCCAGGACTCTCCATTACTTCTTTTTCAGCCAATCTTTGGTTGATTTGCTAGTATGTTTTGGGTCATTGTCATGTTGCATGGTCCAGTTCCGCTTCAGCTTTAATTTTCTAACTGATGGTCTCACATGTTCTTCAAGCACCTTCTGATACACAGTAGAATTCATCGTGGATTCTATGATGGTGAGCTGACCAGGTCCTGCTGCAGCAAAGCAGCCCCAAACCATGACACTTCCACCTCCATGCTTCACAGTTGGTATGAGGTTCTTTTCTTGGAATGCTGTGTTTGGTTTACGCCAAACATGTCCTCTGCTGTTGTGTCCAAATAATTCAATTTTGGACTCATCTGTCCAAAGAACATTATTCCAGAAGTCCTGGTCTTTGTCAGCTTTATCTCTGGCAAATGTCAGTCTGGCCTCGATGTTTCTCTTGGAAAGCAAAGGTTTCCTCCTTGCACACCTCCCATGCAAGTTAAACTTGTACAGTGTCTTTCTGATTGTAGAGGCATGTACTTCTACATCAACAGTAGCCAGAGCCTGCTGTAGTTCTCGAGATGACACTTTAGGGTTTTTGGAGACCTCTTTTAGCATCTTGCGGTCTGCTCTTGGGGTGAACTTGCTGGGCGACCAGTCCTGGGCATGTTGGCAGTTGTTTTGAAAGCCCTCCACTTGTAGACTATCTTCCGGACAGTGGAATGGCTGATTTCAAAATCTTTGAGATCTTTTTAAATCCCTTCCCAGACTCATAGGCTGCTACAATCTTTTTCTGAAGTCCTCTGACAGCTCTTTGTTTCTCACCATGGTGCTCACTCTCACTTCAACAGTCAGGAGCACACCAAACTAAATGTCTGAGGTTTAAATAGGGCAAGCCTCATTCAACATGCAGAGTAACGATCTACTAATTATATGCACCTGGTGTGATATACCTGTGTGAGATCTGAGCCAATTTAAGAGGGAATACATGTGAGGGTGTCCTACCATTTTCTGTGATTTGATAAATGCAGCCATGTTCATCCGCGACTCAATATCATATCGCGCAGGATGTTTTATCTAGTTTTTCTGTGAACGACAAGACATGTTTTACAAACAGCTGGGCTTAAGCCCAAATGCCATAGAGAAGAATAAAATTTGGGTGGACGTGGAAGTGTACTGCATTTGCAGAACAGCCAGCTAGCCAGAGGTTGTAATGCCTGCTGAATTACATTTTGGGAAGGCACCGAACTGCACTACAATTACCACAACTATGTAATACAGCAGCAACTGCACCGCCAGCAACTTGACCAAGTGAGAGTTCGAGCTTCCACACAAGCTGAATTGCTGGTTGCAAATAGTTTTCTCATGGCCATACATGTTGTTATGGATTAAAAAAGACAGTCAGTCAGCACATCCCAATGCGCTGTGGCGTTGCTATGACTCAAAACACAAGGCAAAACATACAATGTAACAGCACTCTGCAATCAAATAAAGTACAATAAAGTATTCTAATGCTAATGCTATGCTTTGTAAATGAGATGCTTGCCAAATACATTTTGTACAAAATGTATTTGCCAAGCATCTCATTTACAAAATAAGCATAGCATTAGCATTAGAATACTGTCTTGTACTTTATTTGGTTTGCAGAGTGCTATTCATTGTATGTTTTGCCTTGTGTTTTCAGCCATAGCAGCGTGCATCTGCGCATTGGGATGTGCTGACTGACCGCCTTTTTTTCTTTGCAGTTTGTACTGGAGGTGTGGCTGACACTTCAGTCATGCACTCCTGACCAGCCTGTCTGCCCCATAGACTGATTTTAATTAGTGTGAGTATAAAGCTTAGCCTGCTCTCTCTCACTCACTGGAAGCCGGTAACAACAGGAGAGGTATAGGGTGGACTCTAATTGCATTCGTTGGTAGCCATCTGGCAACAGGAGGTGTGGAGTGGGCTCAGCATGCATGTTGGTACCTGCAATCCCTGGATTCAATGGAGGCCATTTTGGTACCAAAAATGACAAAAATTAGGTGGGCCCAGCATGCATGTGGAACCTACACTCCTGAATTTTATGGTAGCCATCATGGCACATAACAGGTAGAATTTAGTGTTAGGTACCCGCCTGACAGAGATCGCTTTGACATGTGGCAGACGGGCCCAAACAATTTGGTACAAAATGTATTTGCCAAGCATCTCATTTACAAACTAAGCATTAACGTTAGAATACTTTCTTGTACTTTGCATTTTGTTATGGATGCCTCATGATGGAGCGGAGAACATGAAGGAGGGGTATGGTCAGAAGAAGAAGCAGCTAATGATGACTAGTGTTGGCGCGAATATTCGAATGGCGAATTTTTTAGCGAATATCAGCACTTCACAACTTCGCGAATATTGCGAATATATTCGCTATTTCGAATATTCGTTTATTTTTTTTTTTAAGTTGTTATCCTTGTTGCTCTCTGGTTGGCTTCCCACTTCCCAAAAGCTGTTCTTACCTGTCCAGAGGATTCTTGGCTCCCTGCCCGCTCCAGTCAATGCCCGTTGCCGCTTCTGCCGACTTCCCGTGCGCATGGGAAAGCCTCCATGCTAAAATGTACTGTCGGATGTGAGAATCACGATCTCACAAATTTGACTAAGTTGTAATCGCAATGCGATTAATATAACCTGAATTACTCGCATTGTGAATTCAACTTAGAGCTGGGTTCCTAATGGTTGTATTGCTAGGATATAATGAATATCACGAATTCACGAATATAGCACTATATTCTCAATCTTCGTTATATTCTAGCAAGCCAACCCATTAGGAACCCAGCTCCAGATGGGGGATACTTGCACAAAGCTACTGGCAGCCAGGCTCAGCTTAGGTCTGACAAGTTTAGAACTTGCGTCCACAGTATCAGTAGTGATGAGCGGTAGGGGCAATATTTGAATTCACGATATTTCACAAATATTTTGGTGAAGTCATACATTCGCAAATTTAAGAACTCTCAATTATTTTCTTTATTGTGAAAATCGGCAGTGTAATATTCTCGTACTGCGAGCGCAATACAGGCGTGGGTCACTATTGCTACATTTTTCAAGCTGCTAGAAGTTTACGGAGACTGGAGAAAATGATTGGCACGGCAGAACATTACAATAGCTTTACATGCAGATAGAGTGCTCCAATATATTTGCGATTGCGCAAATCGGCAATTGATGCGCATATTTTTGCACAATACGGGCAACTTCACAATTTAGCAGGTCTGACTACATATTACTGATTGGTGCGCTAAGTATTATTGTGAACTTGTGATATCACAGCACTCTGCCTGTAGCATGTATCTATGGACAGCAGAAACTATCACCCTATCTAACACCCTGCACTGGAACCTATCAGCTACACTATATCACTATCTAACCTACACTGACTATATCACACTAACTATCTTTATTATATATACAAGTGCTGCCCATAATTATTAATACCCCTGGCAAATTTTGACTTAAAGGGAACCTGTCACCAGGAAATTCACTGATAAACCAGGCATGCTGCCTTGTAGCACAAAAAAAGACCAAGGGGGTATCTCTTGCCTACCACCAATGTATGGTCAAAATTACCTAGGCATCCTGTATGAGAAACCCACATTTCAAATAATATCAATGCATATACTCCTAATGCAAATCACAAACCAACACCAAAATAGGAGCCAAATGCAAATATACGTATAAATATACTTTATTGATAAATAGAATATAAAAATCTGCAACAGGAGGTGCAGGAATTAAAGCGCCATCCTAGACTAAAATATTGGCTAGTAACATAGGGAAGAGGATACTGCATGCTGACACACAAAGGCGAAGGCTCGCCGAAACGCGCGTTGGGGTGTCGCCATCCTGGTCCTTTGGCTTTATTATTTCTCTGGGTAAAATCTGCATTGATTTGATCAATTTCCTGCACTTGTACTGATATTATTGGATTCGTAATACGGAGGTAGTGATTCATGTCAGTGTCACTTTCTCTCAGTAGGGTAAATGTTTACATTTGATATAACCCAAGTACATGATTATATTCAATATATGTGTGTCAGCATGCAGTATCCTCTTCCCTATGTTACTAGCCAATATTTAGTCTAGGATGGCGCTTTAATTCCTGCACCTCCTGTTGCAGATTTTTATATTCTATTTATCAATAAAGTATATTTATAAGTATATTTGCATTTGGCTCCTTTTTTGGTGTTGATTTGTGATGCTGCCTTGTAGGGCTCACTCTACTGAATATAATTATACCTTTCACTTGGTGATCTGTTGCTTCATTGTGGAGAAAAAGTACTTTTAATCCATATGCTAATGAGCTGATTTGAGTCCAGTAGTTGATATGAGTCCAGCATTTTTTCTATTCAGAGCTGTAGCCACTCCCCTATTCACTTCTTCAGATTTAAAAGGGGTGTGGTTTATTACATCATTCATTCATTTTAATAATTGGCGGGAAAATTAATAACAGGGAATGCTAAGGTATACCTAAGGTAAAAAAAAGGGGGAGGAATATACTATTGAAGTTAGTAATTATAATAAGAGCTAGTTTATTCATGGGGTGATAAACACATGTTTGCTAAACAATTATTAAAATTAATGAATGATGTAATAAACCATGCCCCTTTTACATCTGAAGAAGTGAATAGGGGAGTGGCTACAGCTCGGAATAGAAAAAAATGCTGGTACGGTGTCCATATTAGGACATCGTCAGACGTCATCCCAAACTCCGTCAAGCATCAGGCAAAAATCCATCAGGTCTCCTCCCTCACATCAAACTTTGTGCGTCCGCATCCCAAACTGCCTCATGCTTCAGACAAAACGCTATGTTCCATCCCACGTCAGCCAAAACTGCTGTGCTCCATCACACAACACTCCATCCTCCCTCACACCTCAGGACAAACTCCTTCTTCCCTCAGTTGTCAAGACAAACGATGTCCTCTGTCAGACCTCAGTCCTCAGGACAAACTCCCTCATCCCTCAGCTGTCAAGCCAAAGCGTGTCCTCCCTCAGCCCTCAGGAAAATCTCCCTCCTACCTCAGATGTCACACCACACGCTGTCAGCCGCTCCTCCTTCATCCATAACTCCCTCAGGCAAAACTCCGTCAGTCGTCCTCTCAAAGAATGTAGCCCGCCCCTGTGCTCGCTCCCGTTCTTTCCCGCCCCACCTGTTGAGCTGGCGCTGACACTGTCCAATCAGCATTAGTACAGCTCAGAGACCCTGCTGCTGATTGGACAGTGTCAGCGTCAGCTCAACAGGTGGGGCGGGAAGAACGGAGCGCACAGGGGCGGGCTACATTCTGGAGAGGACGACTGACGGAGTTTTGCCTGAGGGAGTTATGGATGAAGGAGGAGCGGCTGACAGCGTGGTGTGACATCTGAGGTAGGAGGAGATTTTCCTGAGGGCTGAGGGAGGACACGCTTGGCTCGACAGCTGAGGATGAGGAGTTTGTCCTGAGGACTGAGGTCTGACAGAGGACATTGTTTGTCTTGACAACTGAGGGAAGAAGGAGTTTGTCCTGAGGTGTGAGGGAGGATGGAGTGTTGTGTGATGGAGCACAGCAGTTTTGGCTGACGTGGGATGGAACATAGCGTTTTGTCTGAAGCATGAGGCAGTTTGGGATGCGGACGCACAAAGTTTGATGTGAGGGAGGAGACCTGATGGATTTTTGCCTGATGCTTGACTGAGTTTGGGATGACGTCTGACGATGTCCTAATATGGACACCGTATGCTGGACTCATATCAACTACTGGACTCAAATCAGCTCATTAGCATATGAATTAAAAATACTTTTTCTCCACAATAAAGCAACAGATCACCAAGTGAAAGGTATCATTATATTCAGCAGAGTGAGCCCTACAAGGCAGCATGCCTGGTTTATCAGTGAATTTCCTGGTGACAGGTTCCCTTTAAAGTTACTTTTATTCAACCAGCAAGTAATTTTTTGACGGGAAATGACATAGGTGTCTCCCAAAAGATAATAAGACGATGTACAAGAGGCATTATTGCGAGAAAAAAAAACATTTCTAAGCTTTTATTTACATTTGAGCAAAAAGTGTCCAGTCCAAAATTATTTATACCCTTCACAAACTGTCACAGTCTGTAGGAAAATCCAAAGTTCTATACCATTCCGAATATTCCAAGCTGTTCTAAAGCATCCTAAATTACCCTGGTTAATTGGGAACAGCTGTTTTAATCAACTCAACAGGTGAAAAACAGCAGCTCTCTGCAGTTGGTTTGTGAACAGTCATGGCTAAGACAAAGGAGCTCATTGAGGACCTGCGGCAGCGCATTGTGGCTGCTCACAAGTCATGAAAGGGCTACAAGGCCATTTCTAAATGTTTTCAAGTTCCAGTGGATACAGTGCAAAGTATTATTAAAAAATACAAGATGTTCCGCACTGTGGAAAATCTCAGAGGACGTGGTCGGAAGCCAAAAATAACACCCATGCTCGCAAGGGGGATAGTTAGAGGTGAAAAAGAATCCAAGGATCACCACCAAGGCCATCCTGGTGAATCTGGGCTCTGCTGGTGGCAATGTCTCAAGGCAGACAATCCAACAGACACTGCACACTGCTGGGTTCCACGGATGCAGACCAAGGAGGATGCCACTTCTCTAGATAAGGCACACAAAAGCTTGCTTGGCCTTTGCAATAGCTCATCTGGACAAAGAAGAAAACTTCTAGTCTTCCGTGTTATGGTCAGATGAAACAAAAATTGAATTGTTTGGTCACAATGATGTTTCCTTCATTTGGTGTAAAAAAGGAGAAGCCCAAAGAACTCCATCCCCACTGTCAAACATGGTGGTGGGAACCTAATGCTTTGGGGGTGTTTTTCAGCCAATGGACCAGGCAACCTAATCACAGTAAACGACACCATGAAAAAAGAGCAATACATGAGGATTCTCAACAACAACATCAGGCAGTCTGCAGATAAACTTGACCTTGGGCACCAGTGGACATTTCAGCATGACAATGACCCAAAACACACAGCAAAAGTGGTGAAGAAATGGTTAGCAGACAACAACATTAACATTTTGGAGTGGCCCAGCCAGAGTCCAGACTTGAATCCAATTGAGAATCTGTGGAGGGAGCTAAAGATCAGGGTGATGGCAAGAAGACCCTCCAACCTGAAAGATTTGGAGCTCATTGCTAAAGATGAATAGGCAAAAATACCTTTGGAGACATGCAAAAGGCTGGTCTGCAATTATAGGAAGCGTTTGATTGCAGTAATAGCCAATAAAGGCTTTTCAATTAATTATTGAGAAGGGTATGAAGAATTTTGGACATGACACTTTTTGTTCAAATGTAAATAAAAGCCGAGAAATGTTTTTTTCCCACAATAATGTCTCTTGTACATGTCTTTCTTTTGGGAGACACCTATGTCATTTCCCATCAAAAAATTACTTGCTGGTTGAATAAAAGTAACTTTAAGTCAAAATTTGCCAGGGGTATGAATAATTATGGGCAGCATATAAATATTGTGGGGAGTTGCTCTGGTAGACAGTAGTGCGGATGCAGTATAAAGGCAAAGGGAGTCCAGGTAGTGCAGCAAACAGTGTTTTATTTCACACTTGCACAAACAAAACTCAAAACAGTCACTTAGTGTTACTTCACACACATAGCAAAAACTTGAGGCAAAACAAAAGTCCAAGACGGGATCAAATCACCTGTGTGGTTTAGGTGCGTGTTCGCACCTGGCTGTCAGCCCAGCCACAGGAAAATCCAACCTCAGGCTTCCAGGCAGACTGCACGCCTCTTTGCAAGTTCTTGCTTCCAGCCCTGAGAGCTCCACAGTAACGCCGGCAGCTTCCAGGTTAATCACCTGAAATCCTAGGTGTCAGTTCACACCTGGCTAAATGGTCGGCAACACAAAAAGTTCACTGACAGTCTTTACATGGCCTGCTCTCCTGACACACAGGTCTCAGCTTTTCAGCCCAGCACAGGGCTCAGATCCCAAAAACAGAGAGAGAGGGAGACCTTTGCATAAACCCAGCTGTCTTTTAAAGGCAGCTAGGTATTAACCCAAAAACGCGGACCGGCACCTAAAATCCGGTCCAGTATTTGCCGTCACCTGGCTGCAATCAACCCAGCAGCACAGGCTGAGAGGAAAATACCTGTTTTTTACCACCAAACCTCTCACTGTGTCACATACCCCCCCCCCCTTTGTTCAACCCTGAGGGGGTGAACACACACCAGACAGTATACCCAGAACCGGGCACTCGCATTTCCCTGTAACTGCCCTGCTCTGTGTTCCACTGAAAATCTAAAGTTCTGAAGTCACCCGAACCCTCTGGTGACCCAGGACTTTCCTTCTTTGTCCAGGTGGTGACAGGCTGCGGCCAACCCCATATCACTCCTTCAGAGATGGCTTGTCGCAGAGCCACGGGCACCTGGTACGGCTTTAACCAGACTTTTTTGCCTGGGGCTCAGTGACAATATCACGGTGAGTTATGGAAGGGCATTCAGGGAAATCATAGAACACCTCTGTGTTCCGACTAACAAACTCCTTGGCTCTCTGAGTCTGTTCAGTGGAAAGGCTGCCAGTAATTTTATCTGTGGCAGCCGCTTTCCTGTTAGCAGACAGAGGGACCGGAATCTCTTTCCCTAGATAAACCGGCCGCGGGTTGTTCTCAATATAAGTCTCTCTAACCTTCCAAGGTTTCCGTAAATTGACATGGTAGACCGGCTCCGGCTTTTGCAGTCCTGGCTGGTGTACCTTGTAATTTGGGTCTCCAACTTTCTGTGCTATTTTATAGGTGCCCTTCCCCCTAGCACTGTCCTTACTGTCCACAGGTGGCCCAACAACCAAAACCGGGTCCCTTTGGCTACGGACCCCAGACACTCGATTGCAGGACCGGCTTTGGCCTGGCTGAGCCACCTTCCTATTTTTTCTACCTATCCTATTTAGGGGGACTGTCTTCCACTCACCCACCGGACCTACTGTGGGTCCCTCTGCCTTGGGTTTCTGGGGTTCTAACACCTCACCTGGGCTAGGCCTCACTACTGGAAGTTTTCCTACCTGTCTGGGAACTGTACGTACAATGGCCGGCCACAGGGCTGGGAACAATGGAAAGTCTCTTCCTATTATCACATCATAGGGCATAATCGTGATTACAGCCACCTCATGGACCTGCCTGCCGGCACACGTGCTTACAGACAACAGAGCAGTGGGGTGTTCTTTTAAATATCCATGAATGCTGAAAACCCCGACTCTCCGGCCTGTAAACTCTGTGGGTCGCACCAGGGAAGCCCTAACCAGGGTCACCTGACTCCCCGAATCCAGCAGAGCTGCCACTGGAGTGTCTCCCACCTCCACCCGACACAAATGTTCATCGTGGATAATCTCTGACACATCGACCCTTCTGGCATACCATGACTGTCGATACCCAAAGTTTACATCCATGGGCTCACCCAGGAGGGGACAGTTGGCCCGTACATGGCCAGGCTCCTGGCACCGCCAGCAGATTATAGAGTCCCGATCCCCAAAGGGCACATCCCGTGCGGTCTTTCTCAGCTCAGGCCGCAGGGTCTGGGGAGGGGATTTTCTGGGTTTTATTACTCCCTTCCCCAGAGTTCCCCCCTTAAGTTACTCAGTAGCCCCATAACGTTCGACCAGGTCCACCATCTCCAGGGCACTAGTAGGAGATGTCTGGCCAACCCAGCGCTGGAGCGCTGGAGGGGTAGTGGCAATGCCCTCCAGAATTTGTCAGCTACAATACGGTCCAGCATAGCAGTGGGACTAAGTACGTCAGGCAGTAGCCATTTTTGTAAGAGTTTTAGCAAATTGTAATACTGGGGTCGTGCTGGCTCAGCTGGGTTAAACTCCCACTGATGTACCCGCTTGGCCCTGACCAACACATTCACCCCCAGTCTCGCCAGGATCTCACCCTTGACCACAGAGTAGTCTGCCGCTTGGTCGTCCGGTAAATCAAAGTAAACCTGTTGGGGTCCTGACGCCAGAAATGGAGCGATGACCTCCGCCCACTGGTCTTGGGGTAGTCTCTCTATCACGGCCACCTTTTCGAACATCGCCAAGTAGGTTTCAACATCATCTGTCGGTGTCATCTTGGGAACGGCCGTGCGGACTGCTTTCCGGCATCGTGCACTCCCTGAGGCATCCCTGACTTTTCTAGCACCATTACGTGTTGCAGCAGCCGCTGGTTCGTGTCCTGCTGTCGCTGATTAGCCTCTTGCAGCTGTGCGACGGCCTGCTGTTGGACAAGTAAGGCTTCTACATGTCTCTTTTGCTGTTGTGCGATGGCCTGCTGTTGGACATCCATGGCCTGCTGTTGCTTTAAGTTGGCCTGGACAAGCTGCTTTATCATCTCCTCCATCTTGTCCTGTGTTGGTGGTTGCAGCTTGGCAGGCTTAATCCAGGACATACAACAGTGCCCAAAAAAAAATGCTACAAAAAGTTTTGGCTTCCCACCAGCCTCACTGCAATTGCCCGCATCCGACACCAAATGTGGGGAGTTGCTCTGGTAGACAGCGGTGCGGGTGCAGTATAGAGGCAAAGGGAGTCCAGGTATGCAGCAAACAGTGTTTTATTTCACACTTGCACAAACAAAACTCAAAACAGTCACTTAGTGTTACTTCACAGGCAAAACAAAAGTCTAAGACGGGATCAAATCACCTGTGTGGTTTAGGTGCGTGTTCGCACCCGGCTGTCAGCCCAGCCGCAGGAAAATCCAACCTCAGGCTTCCAGGCAGACTGCACGCCTCTTTGCAAGCTCTTGTTTCCAGCCCTGAGAGCTCCACAGTAACGCCGGCAGCTTCCAGGTTAATCACCTGAAATCCTAGGTGTCAGTTCACACCTGGCTAAATGGTCGGCAACACAAAAAGTTCACTGACAGTCTTTTCATGGCCTGCTCTCCTGACACACAGGTCTCAGCTTTTCAGCCCAGCACAGGGCTCAGATCCCAAAAACAGAGAGAGAGACCTTTGCATAAACCCAGCTGTCTTTTAAAGGCAGCTAGTTATTAACCCAAAAACCCGGACCAGCACCTAAAATCTGGTCCAGTATTTGCCCTCACCTGGCTGCAATCAACCCAGCAGCACAGGCTGAGAGGAAAATACCTGTTTTTTACCACCAAACCTCTCACTGTGTCACAATATATATATATATATATATATATATATATATATATATATCAACTAACTATGTAATGTGACAGCAAAACACAGAGCACAGCAATGACACAGTTGTCTCTCTCATAACTGAAAAAAAAAAATGCCTGCTGGGGAGGTTCTTATATAGTAAAGGGGTAGGCAACTTTTCTATTGGTAGCACTATATTCTAAATATTCGCGAATTCTCTAAGTGACGAAATTCGCAATAAATATTCGCGATTCGAATATTCACGCCCAACACTGAGTATCAGTAGCATCACCAATTCCTTAGCTGACCATAAGAGAAGCAAATTTGGCCCTGACAGTTTTTGGGAGTTTCTGGCTGTATGTTGCATTTACTCTTTATTGCAGCTGCTGCAGCCACCACTTTCCATCTGGGATGTCACCTCCTCTTTTGCATCCTGATCCATCTACCAGGTCCTGTCTGACACAGAATCATTGTCAGAGTCCTCAATCTCCCACATTTGACACTTTTATCAGACTTTAATATGACATTGTGGGCTCCTTGGCTGGCTCCCAATTACCTTATCTGTATTTGCCCCAAGTGCCACTGTCACTACCACTGCCCCTACTGCCACCTCCATGGCCAAAAGTACCACAACTACCACCACCACCAATACAGCTATGCAGGGGGTCCCCTACATCTCCCTGAATCTCCTTCTCATGGCAGTCTAAACGTTGATTGGTCTCACACTATTTACCGACAGGGAGATCTTATGTATCTACCTATGATTACACTTCTTTTATAATCAGGAATGAAATTTAGGGGAATGATATCATTCAAAGATTTGGATATTTGGTTAAGGAATAATCCTAGCTTCGTATATCGAAAAAGAAAAACTATAGGTAATCAGCTGATAAGTTCAGATGTGAGGTAAAAAAAAACATCTAAGCAAACGTACCTGAATACTAGGAGACAGGGTTCTTATTTTGCTTGTCTTTCATGCCAGAATTCTACATCTATGATTAAATACAGTAGGACGTTGTGTGTCATCCAACTATAGGTCATAAAATAAAAAAAGATTTTGTCACATTTAATACAAAAAATATCATACATATGCTTAAATGTCGGTGTGGGAAAGTTTATGTGGGCCAGACTACAAGGATGGTGAAGATTAGGCTTTATGAATACCGTTCTGTTATAAGATCATTCACTTACAGAACTGTAACGCAAAAGAAAAAATATACATGAAACTGGCATGACACAGTAGTTTAAAGAGATAAGACACAATGGGGGGCACAGAAATACACCTATATATTGCGCAGCATACTGCGACCTTCCTCGCTCACTTTTTTAGACCTAGCGTTGAAAATTATCTAAATGTAAGATAGCTAGGAAACGGTCTCACAATTAGAAGCTGCGGAGAATTTGCCAAAGTTATGTAGAGGCCGACACCTCTACATAACTATGATGGATCCATCGCCAGTGCAGGACCATATTAATAAATGTGTCCCAATGTTTCTGAGTTAAAGTGGCAAATATTGGAAGAAATTGAAGGATTATATGAAGAACAGGTGAAAATTAAAAAACTTCGAAGTGTTTTGGAAGCATTTGTTGGACAGTTTGAGCCCAAAAGGATTGAATAAAATTCGCAATTGGAATGTGTTCTTATAAGATATGATTTTTTATTTATAATTATGTATTGTACATTTTGATATAATCTTTTTAAATAATGTTTAATCAGGGGTTAATATGATTGGAGGTACTGACTGTTTAAACCTACAGAATCCATACTGTGCATGCTTAAGGAAGGGAGTAGTGTTGAACGAACAGTTTGAGCATAGTTCGGGTTCGTACCGAATTTTGGGGTGTTCGGGACACGGACCCGAACCCGAACATTTTCAAAAAAGTTCGGGTTCGGGTCCGTTGTTCGGCGATTTCTTCCCGCTCTCTGAAGGGCTGCACAGCAGCCAATCAGATAGCGTTTTACTTCTTGACCTAATAGCCCATCACAGCCATGCCTACTAATGGCATGGCTGTGATTGGCCAAGTGCAGCATGTGACCCAGCCTCTATTTAAGCTGGAGTCATGTAGCGCCGCACATCACACTGCTCTGATTAGTGTAGGGAGACGACGCAGCTTCTGTGAGGGCGAGATTAGGCAGGGAAAAGTCAGCAAAAGCATCTAATGAAGTGATCGATCTACAGCTGTGAATGATTCAACTTCTGCTAGTTAATTGCTCACCGGTTTTTAGGCTGCACAGAGCGTTTTTCTGTCACTTTTTTTCTGGGGTGATCGGCGGCCATTTTGTGACTTGTGGTGCACCAGAACAAGCTGCCACCAATTCCATCAATCTATCAATACTAGGTTTTGTTTTTGCTATATCCTACATCAGGGGCTTAGCTGTGCTTATTGTCACCCCTAGAAACTCAGGATAGCAATTTCTATATTTTATTAAGGGGTTAAATACAATTGCCAAAATACCAATCCCCTAAATCTGGTGTTCCAGTTTGGCTAGCCAAGTTCAATACTGTCTGTTGTCTGGCAAAGGATAGATTATTTTCTGTGGTGAAATGTAATTGCCAAAATAGCAATCCCCTAAATCTGGTGTCCCAGCACTGGCTGGCAAAGTATAATAGTGTCCGCCAAAACATATATTTTGTTCTGGGGTGAAATTCAATTGCCAAAATAGCAATACCATAATTCTAGTGTCACAGCTGTGGCTGGCAAAGTATAATAGTGTCCGCCAAAACATATATTTTGTTCTGGGGTGAAATTCAATTGCCAAAATAGCAATACCCTGAATCTGGTGTTCCAGCAGTTGCAGGCCAAGTGTTAATCTGTCCGTAAAAGGGTATATTTTGTTCTGGGGTGAAATTCACTTGCCAATATAGCAATACCCTGAATCTGGTGTTCCAGCTGTTGCAGGCCAAGTGTTAATCTGTCCGTAAAAGGGTATATTTTGTTCTGGGGTGAAATTAAATTGCCAAAATAGCAATACCCTGAATCTGGTGTTCCAGTAGTGGCTGGCAAAGTATAATAGTGTCCGCCAAAACATATATTTTGTTCTGGGGTGAAATTCAATTGCCAAAATAGCAATACCATAAATCTGGTGTCTCAGCACTGGCTGGCAAACTATAATTGTGTCCGCCAAAACATATATTTTGTTCTGGGGTGAAACTCACTTGCCAAAATAGCAATCCCCTAAATCTTGTGTCCCAGCTGTTGCAGGCCAAGTGTTAATCTGTCTGTAAAAGGGTATATTTTGTTCTGGGGTGAAATTCAATTGCCAAAATAGCAATACCCTGAATCTGGTGTTCCAGTAGTGCCTGGCAAAGTATAATATTGTCCGCCAAAAAATATATTTTGTTCTGGGGTGAAATTCAATTGCCAAAATAGCAATAACCTGAATCTGGTGTCCCAGCTGTTGCAGGCCAAGTGTTAATCTGTCCATAAAAGGGTATATTTTGTTCTGGGGTGAAATTCAATTGCCAAAATAGCAATACCATAAATCTGGTGTCACAGATGTGGCTGACAAAGTAGAATATTGTCCGCCAACACATATATCTTGTTCTGGGGTGAAATTCAATTGCCAAAATAGCAATACCATAAATCTGGTGTCCCAGCTGTTGCAGGCCAAGTGTTAATCTGTCTGTAAAAGGGTATATTTTGTTCTGGGGTGAAATTCAATTGCCAAAATAGCAATACCATAAATCTGGTGTCACAGCTGTGGCTGTCAAAGTATAATATTGTCCGCCAAAACATATATTTTGTTCTGGGGTGAAATTCAATTGCCAAAATAGCAATAACCTGAATCTGGTGTCCCAGCTGTTGCAGGCCAAGTGATAATCTGTCCATAAAAGGGCATATTTTGTTCTGGGGTGAAATTCAATTGCCAAAATAGCAATATCCTGAATCTGGTGTTCCAATAGTTCCTGGCAAAGTATATTAGTGTCCGCCAAAACATATATTTTGCACTGGGGTGAAATTCAATTGCCAAAATAGCAATACCATAATTCTGGTGTCACAGCTGTGGCTGGCAAAGTATAATAGTGTCCGCCAAAACATATATTTTGTTCTGCGGTGAAATTCAATTGCAAATAGCAATACCCTGAATCTGCTGTTCCAGCTATTGCAGGCTAAATGTTATTCTGTTCGTAAAAGGGTATATTTTTTTCTAGGGTGAAATTTAATTGCCAATATAGCAATACCCTGAATCTGGTGTTCCAGCTGTTGCAGGCCAAGTATTAATCTGTCCGTAAAGGGTATATTTTGTTCTGGGGTAAAATTCACTTGCCAATATAGCAATACCCTTAATCTGGTGTTCCAGCTGTTGCAGGCCAAGTGTTAATCTGTCCGTAAAAGGGTATATTTTGTTCTGGGGTGAAATTAAATTGCCAAAATAGCAATACCATAAATCTGGTGTCTCAGCACTGGCTGGCAAACTATAATAGTGTCCGCCAAAACATATATTTTGTTCTGGGGTAAAACTCACTTGCCAAAATACAATCCCCTAAATCTTGTGTCCCAGCTGTTGCAGGCCAAGTGTTAATCTGTCTGTAAAAGGGTATATTTTGTTCTGGGTGAAATTCAATTGCCAAAATAGCAATACCCTGAATCTGGTGTTCCAGTAGTGCCTGGCAAAGTATAATAGTGTCCGCCAAAAAATATATTTTGTTCTGGGGTGAAATTCAATTGCCAAAATACAATCCCCTAAATCTTGTGTCCCAGCTGTTGCAGGCCAAGTGTTAATCTGTCTGTAAAAGGGTATATTTTGTTCTGGGTGAAATTCAATTGCCAAAATAGCAATACCCTGAATCTGGTGTTCCAGTAGTGCCTGGCAAAGTATAATAGTGTCCGCCAAAAAATATATTTTGTTCTGGGGTGAAATTCAATTGCCAAAATAGCAATAACCTGAATCTGGTGTCCCAGCTGTTGCAGGCCAAGTGTTAATCTGTCCGTAAAAGGGTATATTTTGTTCTGGGGTGAAATTCAATTGCCAAAATAGCAATACCCTGAATATGGTGTTCCTGTAGTTCCTGGCAAAGTATATTAGTGTCCGCCAAAACATATATTTTGTTCTGGGGTTAAATTCAGTTGCCAAAATAGCAATACCCTGAATCTGGTGTTCCAGCAGTTGCAGGTCAAGTGTTAATCTGTCCATAAAAGGATATATTTTGTTCTGGGGTGAAATTCACTTGCCGATATAGCAATACCCTGAATCTGGGGTTCCAGCTGTTGCAGACCAGGTGTTAATCTGTCCGTAAAAGGGTATATTACACTCAAGGTGTGTATACAAGTGCTGAGAGGGTCATCCTCATTAACTTCACACGCTACCGTGCATCTCACACTGTATTTCTGTCCGTTAAAGGGTATGTTACACAAAGTGTTAAAATACAATTGCTGAAGGCATAATCCTACATATTTTTTCTCACGCTACTGTGCATCTCCAAGTGTAAATCTGTCCATAAAAGGATACCTTTCATCCAGGGCCTAAATACTAGCCCTAAAAGAGATATTCCCCTAAATCAGTGGTTACTGCTGTGCCTGGATTAGTGTAATACGCTACATAAATAAATAGACAGATAGTAAGGGACGCGGACGCTGTCGTGGTGGTGTTAGTGTACCCTCAGGTGCTGGGAGAGGACGTGGCCATTCTGCCACAGCCACACGTCCTAGTGAACCAACTACCTCAGGTTCCAGTACCCGCCAGAATTTACAGCGATATTTGGTGGGGCCCAATGCCGTTCTAAGGATGGCAAGGCCTGAGCAGGTACAGGCGCTAGTCAATTGGGTGGCCGACAGTGGATCCAGCACGTTCACAACATTATCTACCACCCAGTCTTCTGCAGAAAGCGCACAGGTGGCGCCTGAAAACCAAGCCCATCAGTCTGTCACATCACCCCCATGCATATCAGGGAAACTGTCTGATCCTCAAGTTATGCAGCAGTCTCTTATGCTGTTTGAAGACTCTGCTGGCAGGGTTTCCCAAGGGAATCCACCTAGCCCTTCCCCAGTGGTGGAAGACATAGAATGCACTGATGCACAACCACTGATGTTTCCTAATGATGAGGACATGGGAATACCACCTCATCGGAGTCCGCACGTCTCTGATGATGACGAAACACAGGCGCCAACTGCTGCATCTTTTTGCAGTGTGCAGACCGAGCAGGAGGTCAGGGAGGAAGACTGTGTGGAAGACGATGCAGGGGACGATGAGGTCGTACCACTGACTGGTCGTGCCACTGACTTTCATAGTTCAGAGGAAGAGGCAGTGGTGAAACCGAGCCAACAGCGTAGCAAAACAGGGAGCAGGGGACAAAAGCAGAACAGCCGCCGTCAAGAAAGTTCGCCTGCTACTGGCCACTGCCACCATGGACCGAGCACCCCAAAGGCAGCTTCAAGGAGTTCCCTGGCATGGCACTTCTTTAAACAATGTGCTGATGACAAGACCCGAGTGGTTTACACGCTGTGCCATCAGAGCCTGAAGCGAGGCATTAACGTTCTGAACCTTATCACAACCTGCATGACCAGGCATCTACATACAAAGCATGAACTGCAGTGGAGTAAACACCTAAAAAGCAAGGAACTCACTCTGGCTCCCCCTACTCCCTCTTCTGCTGCTGCCTCGGCCTCTTCCTCCGCCTCGGGAGGAACGTTAGCACCTGCTGCCCACCTGTCACGACTGTGACTGATCCAGATAGGTCTGGGAAGAGAAGGTCGCAGCGACTTGCTACTCACGATAGCTTGTGAGTTTGCTTCATGGTTCAGGGTATGTCATCCAGGTTTTGCCTTGTGAACCTTTTTGTCCTGACTGGGAGTTTGTAGGCATTCTTCTCAGGTGAGTGCTGTCTGCCACTCCCAGCTACTATATTAGTTTCAGATTCACTTGCAGTCATTGCCAGATATAGTCCTTACTATAGGAGATCGTTTGACGGTATTGCTGTGGAGCTCGTGTCTGGCGTGGACTGTCGTTGTTGGGATCATCTTCTCTGCTCGTGACTGGATAAGTCTATCTCTGCTGGAGATTGTTTGTTTGTTTGTTACTGTCTTCCCCTGTTGTTCTCCTAGACATGAGTGATGGTGACTAGTGCTCCCATCTGCCTTTCCCCAGTCTAGTCTTCTGAGGGTCACTCAGGGTTTAGGCATCCTGCTCGCCGCACGGGTTCACACCCCGTCTAGGTTATCAGGGCAGACAGATGCCAGCGTAGGGTTTGTCAGGGGTGGCCGTTCTATTTCCCATCCGTAGATAAAGGTCCCCCTTCCCCTCCGTCTGGTGCGACACGACTGCTGCTGGGATAGCGGTCGTGACACCACCAAACAGAGGATGTGCCACCGACACCACCACCTGCGTCACTAAGCATCTCCACCATGTCACATGGCAGCAATCAGCTCTCCATCTTACAAACCTTGGAGGGAAAGCGTAAATTCCCACCTAGCCACCCTCAAGCCCTGGGCCTGAATGCCAGCATTTCTAAACTACTGGCCTTTGAAATGCTGTCATTCAGGCTGGTGGACACAGAAAGCTTCAAACAGCTGATGGCCATGGCTGTCCCACAGTATGTTGTTCCCAGCCGCCACTACTTCTCCAAGACAGTCGTGCCTTCCCTACACAACCAAGTATCCGATAAAATCAAGTGTGCACTGCGCAACGCCATCTGTGGCAAGGTCCACCTAACCACAGATACGTGGACCAGTAAGCATGGCCAGGGACGCTATATCTCCCTAACTGCACACTGGGTAAATGTAGTGGCGGCTGGGCCCCAGGCGGAGAGTTCCTTGGCACACGTCCTTCCGCCGCCAGGGATCACAGGGCATCATTCTTTGCCTCCTGTAGCCTCCTCCTCCTACTCGGCCTCCTCCTCCTCTGCTTCCACCAGCTCATCCAGTCAGCCACACACCTTCACCACCAACTTCAGCACAGCCTGGGGTAAACGTCAGCAGGCCATTCTGAAACTCATACGTTTGGGGGACAGGCCCCACACCGCGCAGGAGTTGTGGCGGGGTATTGAACAACAGACCGCTGAGTGGTTTCTGCCGGTGGGCCTCAAGCCCGGCCTGGTGGTGTGCGATAATGGGCGAAATCTCGTCGCAGGTCTGGGACTAGCCGGTTTGACGCACATCCCTTGCCTGGCGCATGTGCTGAATTTGGTGGTGCAGAAGTTCATTCACAACTACCCCGACATGTCAGAGCTGCTGTATAAAGTGCGGGCCGTCTATGCGCGCTTCCGGCGTTCACATCCTGCCGCTGCTCGCCTGTCTGCGCTACAGCGTAACTTCGGCCTTCCCGCTCACCACCTCATATGCGACGTGCCCACCAGGTGGAACTCCACCTTGCACATGCTGGAGAGACTGTGCGAGTAGCAGCAGGCCATAGTGGAGTTTCAGCTGCAGCACGCACGCGTCAGTCGCTCTGCGGAACAGCACCACTTCACCAATCACCACCAATGATTGGGCCTCCATGCGAGACCTGTGTGCCCTGTTGTGCTGTTTCGAGTACTCCACAAACATGGCCAGTGGCGATGACACCGTTATCAGCGTTAAAATGCCACTTCTATGTCTCCTTGAGAAAACGCTTAGGGCGATGATGGAAAAGGAGGTGGCCCAGGAGGAGGAGGAGGATGAGGGGTCATTTTTAGCACTTTCAGGCTAGTCTGTTAGAAGTGGTTCAGTGGGAGGTTTTTTGCAGCAGCAGAGGCCAGGTACAAATGTGGCCAGCCAGGGCCCACTACTGGAGGACGACGAGGATAAGGAGGAGGTGGAGGAGGATGAGGATGAAGCCGGTTCACAGCGGGGTGGCACCCGACACAGCTCAGGCCCATCACTAGTGCGTGGCTGGGGGGATACGGAGGACGATGACGATACGCCTCCCACAGAGGACAGCTTGTCCTTACCTCTGGGGAGCCTGGCACACATGAGCGACTACATGCTGCAGTGCCTGCGCAATGACAGCAGAGTTGCCCACATTTTAACGTGTGTGGACTACTGGGTTGCCACCCTGCTGGATCCCCGGTACAAAGACAATGTGCCCCCCTTACTTCCTGCACTGAAGCATGATAGGAAGATGCGCGAGTACAAGCGCTCACTGGTAGACGCGCTCCTGAGAGCATTCCCAAATGTCACAGGGGAACAGGTGGAAGCCCAAGGTGAAGGCAGAGGAGGAGCAAGAGGTCGCCAACGCAGCTGTGTCACGGCCAGCTCCTCTGAGGGCAGGGTTAGCATGGCAGAAATGTGGAAAAGTTTTGTCTCCACGCCACAGCTAACTGCACCACCACCTGATACGGAAAGTGTTAGCAGGAGGCAGCATTTCACTAACATGGTTGAACAGTACGTCTGCACACCCCTCCACATACTGACTGATGGTTCGGCCCCATTCAACTTCTGGGTCTCCAAATTGTCCACGTGGCCAGAGTTAGCATTTTATGCCTTGGAGGTGCTGGCCTGCCCGGCGTACAGCGTTTTGTCTGAACGTGTATTCAGCACGGCAGTGGGCGTCATTACTGACAAACGCAGCCGCCTGTCCACAGCTAACGTGGACAAGCTGACGTTCATAAAAATGAACCAGGCATGGATCCCACAGGACCTGTCCCTGACCTTGAGCAGAATAGACATTTATAACTGCTTCCCCCTCAACCATGTATTCTTGTACTCCGGGGCACTATTAAATCCTCATTTTTTTAACTTTACCATGATCTTGCTGTGCAACGCAAAGTTGAATGAACCTCTCCTCAATTTGGGCGCCGGGGCCTAAATAACTGAACGTGGCCTTCTCCAGTGGTAGGTGATATAACGCCTTATTCCTTGCTGTGGACCTCTCTCCTCTGTCTGGGTGCTGGAGCCTAAATAACTCAAAGTGGCCTTCTATTTATTTAACCTATTCTTGATTATTTGAACGGAATCTGTGAATAGCTCACTCTATTCTTTAGATGGAGTGGGTGCTCTAGCCACCTTGTTTACACCCAAAACAATGAGAGAAAATATATATATGAACGCTGAAGGGCTGGCACTCCTATGCATATGGGTCAAAGGTCATTTGTTCATTTGGACAGTGTATCAAAAATATATCACTGAGTAGAATAAATTGTGGATAAAATTGATTAAATTTAATAAATTGCTTACTATAAAAATGAGTATACTCTTACATATAAATAAAACCAGTATATAATGTGTACAAACAATCAATAAAAATGTGCTGCTAAAAAGTCCTCTTAAAAAATATCCTCCATATCCCTGTTATGGGAAAAAAAACAAAAAAAACAGTAGCAACCTCCTTATCCCTGTAAAGGAAAACGATTCACATGCAGTAATAGTTCTCTGGATTGTAGTTAGAGTCTCTTATTAAGTAATATTTTCCAAATGTATATGGTTTTGTATGGATGCACCTGAAAAGGTGTAGCTCACCGCTGTGGGTTAATATCCAGCTCTGCCGCTGTGAAGAGAAAAGGTAGAGGTACCTTAGACCAGCTCTGTGACTCAGTGCGGTCCCGCTGCAGTCTTTCTCCCTCGCTGGTTCTCGGCAGCCTCTGCACTCGATCTCCGCTTCTCCTAACTCCCTCTGCCCGCGCGCCTGGATTCAGTCCTCAGTTGCCACGTGTCTTCGGCGTCCGCGGGATGGAGCGGAGGGGAGAGAGTGTAAATTGTAAAGTACTTTGGAGCGCTCCGTTTCGTCTAAATATGACCGGCCACAGTTTATTAATATGCTCTAGGGGTATTCACATTTAGCCCAGACGCGTTTCAGGGAGTCCTCTCCCCTTCTTCAGTGGGTACCCCTAGTATTCTTGAGCCTGTCTTTAAATAGATATCTTGGGTCAGTTATTAGACCTGGACCGGAATGTTGGATCAGGGGTCTGATCTTATTTGGATCCATTTTTTTCAAACCAAAGGAGTATTTCTAAGATTTATGAGGATATAAGAGGATTTTTTTAAAAAAATTATAAAAAAGATAAAAAGAGGAAAAAAATAAAAAGACTATTTGGAGGAGGCTATAGTAACAATAATAATTGCAGTGATATTAATGCCTATATCATATCTCCGGAAATAAAAACTTTTTATATCAGTCTGACCAATATTTTTAGATCAAGTCACGTATCTTATTGTGTTTTATTACTGTTTTCTTCTTGTGACTTGAAAGACGTTAGGTGAATGGGCCCATCTCCGAGGGAGGGTCACAGTGCTGATAGACAGCCTGACATGTGACTCTCCGTCAGAGAATGGGCGCAAGCACAATATTAGAGGAACCCAAAGATCTCTAGATCTGCATTCAATCCAGCTGGAATTAAACTCCCAAATTCAAATATCTTTCTTGATTCCGCCCGGGACATTCTCTCTATGTGTTTCCCCCCTCTCCAATCTCTATCTATTTTCTCCAATGCTGTGAAGGTAAGACCTGTACAATCCTTATTGTGTATCTCTTTGAAATGTCTTGATACTGAATGTTTCATGTATCCCTTCTTAATGTTTGCAAGATGTTCTGCTATCCTTACTTTCAGTGTTCTTTTCGTCCTACCTATGTATTGTTTTCCACACGGGCATTGTAGTAAATAGATTACACTATTTGTTTCATAGGTTATGAATTGTCTAATCTCCATCTTAAAATCATTCTGGGTCGAATTCACCTTCAGAGTCTTCCTGGGGAAATGTGTACTGCGACATCCCACACATTTGCCACATCTATGGAACCCTTTTAAATTAATCCAATCAGGTAAGTTTGTTTGTCCTTGTTGTTTGCATCTAATTGTGGGAGCTATTTTGATTCCTAAATTTGGGGCCCTAGTGTATGTGATTTGAGGTCTAATAGGGAGTATTGGTCCAATGATTTTATCCTGTTGGATGTGATGCCAATGTCGTCTCACTATTGATTCAATCTGTCTGTATTGTGTTGAGTATGGCAAAATGAGTCTAAAACAGGAGTCTACTGAGTTAATCTGAGGGACCTTTTCTATAAAAAATGTGTCTCTTGATGTTTCCCTGACTTTGTTTAGTGCGCCATCTATAATGGTCTCTGAGTACTCTTTTTCTAGGAATTTATTCTTCATCTCTGTAGCTTCTTCTTCGAAAACCATTTCTTCAGTACAGTTTCTCTTTATCCGTCTAAACTGCCCGTACGGTACGTTAAGTAGCCAATTAGGTAAATGGCAACTTGAGTATAGAATATATCCATTTCTTGATGTTGGTTTGTGGTAAGTATTACATATATATTTGTTTCCCTTACATATGATTTTTAAATCTAGATACTCTGTGTATTCGGTATTCGTATTGGCAGAAAAAATGAGGTTTCGGTCATTGTTGTTCAATTCGTCTAAAAAATTATTTCATTCTATTTCTTCCCCTTCCCAGATCAGTATGACGTCGTCAATATATCTTTGCCAGAGCACCAGGTTGCCCCCGCGCTTTGGGTCAATTGTCTCCCGTTCCCATTGTGCTAGGAACAGGTTAGCGTAGCTGGGGGCAAACCTGGTGCCCATGGCAGTCCCTTTGGTCTGTAAGAAAAAATCCCCCTCAAAGTAAAAATAATTGTGTTCTAGTATATGTTGGATCCCTTCCAGGATAAACTCAATCTGTTCTTGTTTGAGATCACTATCAGCTATTAATGCTTTCTCTATGGACTGGATCCCTTGTCTGTGATCTATAATAGTGTACAGTGATTGGATATCTAGGGTTTTCATAATCCAATTGGGTTTTACTTCCAGACTTTCTATTAGCTTAATTACATGTGTAGTGTCTCTCAAATAAGATTTTGTTTGTTTGACGAGGGGTTGTAACCAAGTATCTAAATACCTTGATAAATTAGAGGTTAGGGAACCAATTCCTGATACTATAGGTCGACCGGGGGCTCTCTAAGTTCTTATGGATCTTAGGTAGACAAAATGCTGGGAGCCTCCCCGGTGTCCCTCCAATGTACTCTGATTCTTTTTGAGTCAATATTTTAATTTCTACTCCCTTTTTACACAGATCCTTAAGTTGTTCTTTATATTCTACGATTGGATCCTTTGATAGCTTCCTATATGTTTTGGAGTCTGCAAGTTGTCTGAGGCATTCAGCATTATATTTCTCAGTGTCTAAGATCACTATGGCGCTTCCTTTGTCAGCTGGGCGGATCGTTACGTTTTCGTTTTTCTGTAATTCTTTGATCGCTGTTATCTCTCTGTTTGTTAAATTTAATTTCTCATATTTCTTGTCTTTCATTTTTCTTAGATCTGATTCTACATTTTTCTGGAAACTTGCAATTTCAGGTCCTATCTCATTTCTCGGAAATTTCTTTGATTTTGGTTTTAAGTCAGTGTGTTTAAAATCATCTTTATTCTGCTGGGTATTTGATATAATGGGATTTTTTTGAAAATATTTCTTTAAACAGATATTTCTAATAAATTTTTGTATCCCGATGTAAGTGCTAAATTTATCCAATCTTGCCGTAGGTGCAAACTTTAAACCTTTATTTAACAAAGAAACCTGTGATTTAGTGAGTATCGTGTTGCTTAAGTTTATAATTGAGTTGTTCTCTATTAGTAACAGTTGTTTTGTCTCCTGTAATTTTGTTCTTCTTCCCCTTCGTGTTTTCTTCCTGTGTCCCAATGTTCCTTGTGCGGGATGTATTCTCTGTGATTGTAGACTGTGAGGTGTGTTGGTTTAATTCTGATATCTCTGTGCCCGTGGTGCTCTCTGTGGTAGATATTCCTGGTCTGTTTTCTGGTGCCCATTGTATCTTCTCAGGTTGTACGAGTGTTTTTGTGGTCTTTGTGCTTCCCTGTCTAACTCTGGTGATTGTGATCTCCTGCGTCTTGGTCTCGGTGAGTGATGGGGTGGGGTATGGTCTAAAAAAGGTTCCTGAATCAGATTTTCAAAGCGGTTTCTAGTTGGTATATTAAAATTGGTCTGTTCTCTCTGTGTGTGTGTATCTGGTGCCTTTTCTTCTATTTCCCTCACACTTTCAATTCGTTGTCTGTCCTTATTAAATCTAGGTGTATTCCTATGTTTCCTGTTTTTTTTTAAAATAGTCTCCTGTTCTAGTTTGTCTAGGCTTCTACATATCCGTTCTTGCCATGTGTTAAACTCCTCATTTTTGGGGAATTGTTCTATATTGCTTTTAAGTTGTGTGATGGTCTCTACTATAGTGACTAACATCTGACTCCTCCTTTTTATCACCATTTCTACTAGTGTTCTAGATTGTATGTGTAAAAAATTTTCCCATTCTTCCTTGATTTCTTCACTATATAAATCTTGTGCGGGGGTTTTTATAAATTGTAAACCTTTTGGGATTTTATCCTGTTCTAAATATTGTTTTAGAGATCTGATCTCCCAATATAACTTCAATTGTTTGACTGCCAAATCTTCTAGTTCTCTAAATGCCTCTGTCATAGATTTTTCTTGTTGGGAAGAACTATCTATTGTTGTTGAAAAGATAAAATTTTCAGCTTTATTTTTCTTAGTCTCCATATAATCCCATATGTCCATCTTAGATGCTAGAGGAGCTAAATTCACAATAGGGTGTATAATAGTAAAATCTGAACGGAAACTGTGAATAGCTCACTCTATTCTCTAGATGGAGTGGGTGCTCTAGCCACCTTGTTTACACCCAAAACAATAAGAGAAAATATATATATGAACGCTGAAGGGCTGGCACTCCTATGCATATGGCTCAAAGGTCATTTGTTCATTTGGACAGTGTATCAAAAATATATCACTGAGTAGAATAAATTGTGGATAAAATTGATTAAATTTAATAAATTGCTTACTATAAAAATGAGTATACTCTTACATATAAATAACACCAGTATATAATGTGTACAAACAATCAATAAAAATGTGCTGCTAAAAAGTCCTCTTAAAAAATATCCTCCATATCCCTGTTATGGGGAAAAAAAAAAAAAAAAGCAGTAGCAACCAGAGTCCTCCTTATCCCTGTAAAGGAAAACGATTCACATGCAGTAATAGTTCTCTGGATTGTAGTTAGAGTCTCTTATTAAGTAATATTTTCCAAATGTATATGGTTTTGTATTGATGCACCTGAAAAGGTGTAGCTCACCGCTGTGGGTTAATATCCAGCTCTGCCGCTGTGAAGAGAAAAGGTAGAGGTACCTTAGACCAGCTCTGTGACTCAGAGCGGTCCCGCTGCAGTCTTTCTCCTCGCTGGTTCTCGGCAGCCTCTGCACTCGATCTCCGCTTCTCCTGACTCCCTCTGCCCGCGCGCCTGGATTCAGTCCTCAGTTGCCACGTGTCTTCGGCATCCGCGGGATGGATCGGAGGGGAGAGAGTGTAAATTGTAAAGTACTTTGGAGCGCTCCGTTTCGTCTAAATATGACCGGCCACAGTTTATTAATATGCTCTAGGGGTATTCACATTTAGCCCAGACGCGTTTCAGGGAGTCCTCTCCCCTTCTTCAGTGGGTACCCCTAGTATTCTTGAGCCTGTCTTTAAATAGATATCTTGGGTCAGTTATTAGACCTGGACCGGAATGTTGGATCAGGGGTCTGATCTTATTTGGATCCATTTTTTTCAAACCAAAGGAGTATTTCTAAGATTTATGAGGATATAAGAGGATTTTTTTTAAAAAATTATAAAAAAGATAAAAAGAGGAAAAAAATAAAAAGACTATTTGGAGGAGGCTATAGTAACAATAATAATTGCAGTGATATTAACGCCTATATCATATCTCCGGAAATAAAAACTTTTTATATCAGTCTGACCAATATTGTAGATCAAGTCACATATCTTATTGTGTTTTATTACTGTTTTCTTCTTGTGACTTGAAATCACATACACTAGGGCCCCAAATTTAGGAATCAAAATAGCTCCCACAATTAGATGCAAACAACAAGGACAAACAAACTTACCTGATTGGATTAATTTAAAAGGGTTCCATAGATGTGGCAAATGTGTGGGATGTCGCAGTACACATTTCCCCAGGAAGACTCTGAAGGTGAATTCGACCCAGAATGATTTTAAGATGGAGATTAGACAATTCTTAACCTGTGAAACAAATAGTGTAATCTATTTACTACAATGCCCGTGTGGAAAACAATACATAGGTAGGACGAAAAGAACACTGAAAGTAAGGATAGCAGAACATCTTGCAAACATTAAGAAGGGATACATGAAACATTCAGTATCAAGACATTCCAAAGAGATACACAATAAGGATTGTACAGGTCTTACCTTCACAGCACTGGAGAAAATAGATAGAGATTGGAGAGGGGGGAAACACATAGAGAGAATGTCCCGGGCGGAATCAAGAAAGATATTTGAATTTGGGAGTCTAATTCCAGCTGGATTGAATGCAGATCTAGAGATCTTTGGGTTCCTCTAATATTGTGCTTGCGCCCATTCTCTGACGGAGAGTCACATGTCAGGCTGTCTATCAGCACTGTGACCCTCCCTCGGAGATGGGCCCATTCACCTAACGTCTTTCAAGTCACAAGAAGAAAACAGCAATAAAACACAATAAGATACGTGACTTGATCTACAATATTGGTCAGACTGATATAAAAAGTTTTTATTTCCGGAGATATGATATAGGCATTAATATCACTGCAATTATTATTGTTACTATAGCCTCCTCCAAATAGTCTTTATATTTTTTTCCTCTTTTTATCTTTTTTATAATTTTTTTAAAAAAATCCTCTTATATCCTCATAAATCTTAGAAATACTCCTTTGGTTTGAAAAAAATGGATCCAAATAAGATCAGACCCCTGATCCAACATTCCGGTCCAGGTCTAATAACTGACCCAAGATATCTATTTAAAGACAGGCTCAAGAATACTAGGGGTACCCACTGAAGAAGGGGAGAGGACTCCCTGAAACGCGTCTGGGCTAAATGTGAATACCCCTAGAGCATATTAATAAACTGTGGCCGGTCATATTTAGACGAAACGGAGCGCTCCAAAGTACTTTACAATTTACACTCTCTCCCCTCCGATCCATCCCGCGGATGCCGAAGACACGTGACAACTGAGGACTGAATCCAGGCGCGCGGGCAGAGGGAGTTAGGAGAAGCGGAGATCGAGTGCAGAGGCTGCCGAGAACCAGCGAGGGAAAAGACTGCAGCGGGACCGCTCTGAGTCACAGAGCTGGTCTAAGGTACCTCTACCTTTTCTCTTCACAGCGGCAGAGCTGGATATTAACCCACAGCGGTGAGCTACACCTTTTCAGGTGCATCAATACAAAACCATATACATTTGGAAAATATTACTTAATAAGAGACTCTAACTACAATCCAGAGAACTATTACTGCATGTGAATCGTTTTCCTTTACAGGGATAAGGAGGACTCTGGTTGCTACTGTTTTTTTTTTTTTTTTCCCCCATAACAGGGATATGGAGGATATTTTTTAAGAGGACTTTTTAGCAGCACATTTTTATTGATTGTTTGTACACATTATATACTGGTGTTAATTATATGTAAGAGTATACTCATTTTTATAGTAAGCAATTTATTAAATTTAATCAATTTTATCCACAATTTATTCTACTCAGTGATAAATTTTTGATACACTGTCCAAATGAACAAATGACCTTTGACCCATATGCATAGGAGTGCCAGCCCTTCAGCGTTCATATATATATTCTTGATTATTTGTTTTTGTTTTTGGATTATGTACCTTTTATATCATTATTGATTTTATGTGTAATGAATATATTATTTGAGACATATTGAGCCTAGTGTTAGAGTGCTCGCCCAACACACACTTCTAGCAATAATGTCAATATTGTTGAATGAAGCTGGTATATTAATGCAGTGCAATGCATTAACTAAAAATGCATGGTATATTGATGCAATAAAATACGTTAACTATGGTATGTTGATGTAATACAATCCATTGAAACTGCTATATTAATGCGGAACAATGTATTAACTAAAACTGCATGTTAAATTGACACAATACATTGTGTTGAATGAAACTGTTATATTAACGTGGTACAATTTTTTTACAGTAAAAGGACGCTAGTGCTGAAGTGCCTATTTCACACTTTAGAATCTATACTCGCATACAGTGCTATGTATGGAATTACGAATTCCCCTGTGGTCGCACTGAGTGCTGTACAGACCAGAGCCTTGCTGCGCTCCACTCAAACTTTCTATAAATGGGCTATGTCAGGCTTTAGAAGAGCAGGCTCAAGCAGGAGAGCAATGTCTTATGTGTGTTCCTGGCCTGCGCTTGTTCTGCTATAAGCCTGCACCAATGTGGTATGCATGCTATTAGCAGAGCTGAGCGGAGCAAGCTTAGGAGCTCAGATAAGACGTCACCCTCCTACTTATACCTGCTGTACTAAAGCCTGACATAGCCCATCTATGTCAAAACAAACATAAAAAGGAGCAAGTGGGAAAAGGAGGGGTGCCAACAGGGCACAGAATGTAAAAATAACACATCTGAGCTTAAAAATATAGTTCCAAGGAGGTGTGATGAGTCTGACAGTAAAGAATGAGAACCAGCAGCTCTCAACTACAGGGTCCAGTCACTGTAGAAGGGACCGTAATGTAGCAAAAATAAAAAAAGTATTATGGGAGGTGCCAGCAATAACCAACCATGTAACCAAAAATACAATTACCGTAGGCACTGACTCCACTGGGAGGGAGTGGCAAGATAAGCTCAAGACACTAGGAAACCCCTCACTTCCTTGCCAAGGTCACCTGCAAATATCAAATACACAGATTGTCCAGGAATGGATCGTAGGACTTTGCTTGTATTAGTCTATTTATTGAAAAAGATTGACATGTTTCAGGAACAGTAACACTCCTTCATCAGCAGAACATACAAAAAAACAATCATAGAACAGGTACTTCGCTGCTTGCTGATTTGAGAAACAGTAACAAGCCACGATGGCTGGCAGGACCAAAAGTGGTGATTTGATCACTTCAAAAAAAAAAAAAAAAAAAAAGGATTTTTAGCACATTAAGCATAATATTTAATAAAGTTTAAAGGGGACCTTTCATTAGAATAAAAGATATAAACTAAGTATACCGACGTGTAGAGCGACGCCCAGGGATCTCCCTGCACTTACTATTATCCCGGCTCCTTCTCCCAGGCTGTAGCGCTGGCCAACTTCCCAGGCTGTAAGCTGAGCGCTGCAATTGGCCAGTGCTACAGCCTGGGAGAAGGAGACGTTCAGGAGAACAAGGGCAGACTACTCCCAGTTGAGCCTAAAATCTGAAGATAACGGAGGACATACCGGGAGAACGGAGCGGCTCTCAGGGATAATAGTAAGTGCAGGGAGATCCCTGGGCGTCGCTCTACATGTCGGTATACTTAGTTTATATTTTTTATTCTTTAAGTACACTTAAATCACTGAGCCCTAGCTGAAAAAATAATGGGCCCATTAATTTATTACAGAAACTAGACAGAAGTCCTATATTTTTACAGATGCCCATGTTGACAACATTGTTCAGAAGAGATGATAATCCCTTCTTTAACCACTTGCCGCCACGCTAACGCCGATGGGCGTCAGCGCGGCGGCTCTCTCAGGTCTCACTGGCACCTATCGGCGTCATCTCGTGAGACCAGAGTCGGGACAACTGAAACTACAGCCTGCCAGCGCTGATCATGCGCTGGCAGGCTGTAGATGCGGAAAAAAACGCATTTAAATCGCATATCAGACGCTGTTTTGTAAACAGCGTCTGATATGCCTGCTGTCTGCTCGTCTGGTGGTCCCTTTGTCTGGGACCACCAGAGGAAACATAGGTAAAGTGCACCAATTACTACACCCCCCACCCTCCATCACTGATTAACCCCTGATCATCCATGTAACCCCCTGATCACCCCCTGTCACTAATCACCCCCTGTAAGGCTCATTCATATGTCCGTATGTGTTTTGTGGATCCATGGATCCATGGATCCGCAAAATACGGACACCGGCAATGTGCTTTCCGCATTTTGCAGATCCGCACATTGCCAGAACTATATAGAAAATGCTTTTTCTTGTCCACAATTGCGGACAAGAATAGGACATGTTCTATATTTTTGTGGAACGGAAGTGCAGACCCGGAAGCGCGGATCCGTAATTCTGGATCCGAGCGGGACAAAGTCTGTCCCCATAGAAATGAATGGGTCCGCAATTCCGTTCCCCAAACAGAATTGCGGACGTGTGAATGGGACATAAGGGTCCCTTATCACCGCCAGTTAGTTAGCTACTTGTTAGGTAGCTAGCGCCCAGCCCACCGCACCGCAGTCACTGATTTTGGCAGAGATTTTTTCATCCACATTGATCGATGCGAATGAAAAAATCTGTGCCGTTCAAAAAAAAAGTCTCATTACCCGTATGCTCAATATAAGGAGAATCGCAGAAACTCCTAATGCTGGCCATACGTGTAATGATTGCGGAGACCCTCAAATGCCAGGGCAGTACAAACACCTCACATGTGACCCCATTTTAGAAAGAAGACACCTCAAGGTATTCCGTGAGGGGTATGGTGAGTTCATGTAAAATTTAATTTTTTTGTCACAAGTTAGTGAAATATGAGACTTTGTAAAAAAATATATATCAATTTCCGCTAACTTGTGCCAAAATTTTTTTTTTTCTGTGAACTCGCCATGCCCCTCACGGAATACCTTGGGGTGTCTTCTTTCCAAAATGGGGTCACTTGTAGGGTATTTATACTGCCCTGGCATTTTAGGGGTCCTAAAGCGTGAGAATCCAAATACGTAAAAATGCCCTGTGAAATCCTAAAGGTACTCATTGGAATTTGGGCCCCTTTGCGCATCTTCGCTGCAAAAAAGTGTCATACATGTGGTATCGCCGTACTCAGGAGAAGTAGGGCAATGAGTTTTGTGGTGTATTTTTATATATGCCCATACTTTGTGTGAGAAATATCGCTGTAAACGACAACTTTTTAATTTTTTTTATACAAAGTTGTCAATTTACAGAGATATTTCTCTCACCCAACATGGGTATATGTAAAAATACACCCCAAAACACATTGCCCTACTTCTCCTGAGTAAGGCAATACCACATGAGTGACACTTTCTTGCAACCTGGGTGCGCAAAGGGGCCCAAATTCCAACGAGTACCTTTAGCTTTTACATGGCTGCTCACAATTTAGCCCCGCCCAAAATTCCAGAACAGTACAAACACCCCACAAATGACCCCATTTTGGAAAGAAGACACCCCAAGGTATTCGCTGAGGGGCATAGTGAGTCCATGAAAAATTGAACTTTTTGTCAAAAGTTAGCGGAAAGGGAGACTTTGTGAGAAAAACAATAAAAACTCAATTTCCGCTGACTTGTGCCAAAAAAGAAATCCTCTGTGAACTCGCCATGCCCCTCACGGAATACCTTGGGATGTCTTCTTTCCAAAATGGGGTCACATGTGGGGTATTTATACTGTCCTGGAATTTTAGGGGCCCTAAAGCGTGAGAAGAAAAATGAGTAAAAATGCCCTCCTAAAAGGTACTCATTGGTTTTAGGGCCCCTTTGCGCATCCAGGCTGCAAGAAAGTGTCACACATGTGGTATCGCCGTACTCAGGAGAAGTAGGGCAATGAGTTTTGGGGTGTATTTTTACATATACCCATGCTGGGTGAGAGAAATATCTCTGTAAATTGACAACTTTGTATATATTTTTTTTAAAAGTTGTCATTTACAGAGATATTTTTCACACACAGTATGGGTATATGTAAAAATACACCCCAAAACACATTGCCCTACTTCTCCTGAGTTCGGCGATATCACATGTGTGACACTTTTTTGCAGCCAAGATGCGCAAAGGGGCCCTAAAACCAATGAGTACCTTTAGGATTTCACAGGGCATTTTTACGCATTTGGATTCTCACGCTTTAGGGCCCCTACAATGCCAGGGCAGTATAAATACCCCACATGTGACACCATTTTGGAAAGAAGACACCCCAAGGTATTCCGTGAGGGGCATGTCGAGTTCACAGAATTTTTTTTGGCACAAGTTAGCGGAAATTGATATATTTTTTTTTTTTTTTTTTTTACAAAGTCTCATATTCCACTAACTTGTGACAAAAATAAAATTTTACATGAACTCACCATACCCCTCACGGAATACCTTGGGGTGTCTTCTTCTAAAATGGGGTCACTTGTGAGGTATTTATACTATCCTGGCATTTTAGGGTCTCTAAAGCCTGAGAAGAAGTCTGGAATCCAAATGCGTAAAAATGCCCTGTGAAATCCTAAAGGTACTCATTGGAATTAGGGCCTTTGCGCACCCAGGCTGTAAAAAAGTGTCACTCATGTGGTATCACCGTACTCAGGAGAAGTAGGGCAATGTGTTTTGGGGTGTATTTTTATATATACCCATACTTTGTGTGAGAAATATCTCTGTAAATTGACAACCTTTTAATTTTTTTTATACAAATTTGACAATTTACAGAGATATTTCTCTCACCCAGCATGGGTATATGTAAAAATACACCCCAAAACACATTGCCCTACTTCTCCTGAGTACGGCGATACCACGTGTGTGACACTTTTTTGCAGCCTGGGTGCGCAAAGGGGCCCAAATTCCAATGAGTACATTTAGCTTTTACATGGCTGCTCACAATTTAGCCCCGCCCAAAATGCCAGAACAGTAAACACACCCCACAAATGACCCCATTTCGGAATGTAGACACCCCAAGGTATTCACTGAGGGGCATAGCGAGTCCGTCTGAGATTTTATTTTTTTTTGCCAGAAGTTAGCAGAAATGGAAACTTTATTATTATTATTTTTTCCTCAGAAAGTGTCATTTTCCGCTAACTTGTGAAAAAAAATGAAATGATACATGAACTCACCATGCCCCTCTGCGAATACTTTGGGGTGTCTTCTATTTAAAATGGTGTGATTTTGGGGGTATTTATACTATCCTGACATTCTAGCACGTGAAGAAACATGACAGGTGTTCAGAAAGTCAGAGCTGCTTCAAAATGCGGAAATTCACTTTTTTGCACCATAGTTTGTAAACGCTATAACTTTTACCCAAACCAATAAATATACACTTATTGGATTTTTTTTTTATCAAAGACATGTAGAACAATAAATTTTGGGAAAAATTTATATAGAAATGTAGTTTTTAAAAAAAAAATTTACAACAGAAAGTGAAAAATGTCATTTTTTGGCAAAAATGTCGTTACATTTTTATTAATAGCAGAAAAAGTAAAAATGTCAGCAACAATGAAATACCACCAAATGAAAGCTCTATTAGTGTAAAGAAAAGGAGGCAAAATTCATTTGGGTGGTAAGTTGTATGACCGAGCAATAAACTGTGAAAATAGTGTAGTGCGGATTTGTAAAAAAGGGCCTGGTCACTAGGGGGGTATAAACCTGTGGTCTTCAAGTGGTTAAACCTAAAGAATAGTTATATTTTTCCAATGCAAGTATACTATATGTATATTGGATGTGGGTTGCAGTATATTAACATTACCATGGGTCTTTGTTTTCCTAAGTCTTTCCAATTATACAATGTTCAAATGAATAGTTATGTTTAAATTATGGATCATTCAACTATTCTTGAGAAACAATAAAAGGGGTTAATATGGAAATGTTTAATGCATTTGTTAAGCCTTTATTAATTAATTATGGGTGGCCACTTTCAACGAGCATTGTTTATACTGCATTGCCCATCATTATAATGTGGAGTGTGAATGTTTCTGAGAGTTGTATTACGTTGACCTTTTTAATATTCTGCATTTTGATTGGCTGATTATGCACTAAACAAGGAAACAATATTATGGAAATTATATGACAATGCACCTTTACACAGATAAAGTATCTCATTGGCATATAAACAGGAAATGTTTTGTGCCTATGATTAGAATTAGAATCACAAGGAAGCTAGATGTTTCTTTTCATCAGAAACTGAATTTAAAGTAACTTCTGTTTTTTACTGCTTGCACTATTTTTATATAATGTAATATATATAATTCTAAATATCTATTTACTATTTATTTACAATCATATAATTTCATATTTAATGTATTTTTGTATGTACAGTTAAAAGATCACATTTTTACAGAGTATCTGTATAGAACACCTCACAACAAGATGAAAATTTACCCCGCCCCTAACCTAGCCCCCTATCAAAATGCTGCTTTTCTTTATTTAGATATCTGAACCCAACATTAGGCCTCATGCACGTGACCGCTTTTTTAATTTGTGTGCTATCCACATTTTTTGTGGATAGTACACTGACCCATTTATTTCTATGTGGCCATGCACACATATGTATTTTTTATGGATCCATGTGGCTATTCCAGCTATTCCAATATTGCGGACGGAAATAGCCCACTCTGTTGATGGAATAGGTATCCATATTTTGCGAACTGTTGTTTGCAGACCGAAATAGGGACACCCCTGTGTGCATGAAACTTTATGCTGTTATGCTTCTAGCAGTGATCACAATGGTCTCTTACAGCAAAAGGCTGTGTTGTTCTTGACAGTTAGCCACACATAAGAGTGTGCAAGCTCTGCTGGAAGGAAATAAATAGGTGACTGTGGGGTATATGCTATTTTTGATCTACATCAAGAATTATTAAGAAAAAATAAAGGGACACATGGGAAATGCATGCTCAACCAATTGCTGTTTGAGGTACGTTACTGCTGTGGCCAGAGGTTGGCTGTGCAGGTATTTCCTGTGTGTCAAGAAGCACCAGGAAGCAGAGACCAGCGGGGATCTGGCAAGTGTCAGAAACTGAGCAGCAGGGAATCCCTGAAAGTCAGTGTCACCTATTTTGTTTTTTATGTGCCACTCTGAGCCTTCAAAACAAAAAAAGATTGCTTGGACAGCCTTTTTAACACAGAGTATCTCAGTGACAAGCGGTGAAGACATGGGGTGATACAGCTCATTGATAACATAGACTATTGTTATATAATAGTCTAGGCTGGCTTTGTATTGTGCCAGAGCACCAGAAGATTCCATACAAGCTTCCAGTGGCATACCATCCATGAAGGCAAGCCACTTGACTGCTATGAGGGCTCTTTCCTTCATTTTCTAACATAAAAACAATGCATTTACATGCAGCTATCACTAGGGGGAGCTAATTGCAAAGGGATTTCAACAATTTCCATTGAAGTCAATTGTAACTGTATAGTTTCTTATGGAATGAGCTCCCCTAGTGATGGTTGTAGCCAGACAGTTTTTAATTACGTTGCATGAGGGAAGCAACAGACATAGAACTGCATGGAAGACATTTATCAATTTATTTACGCTAGCTGCTAATTGTCTGGTGTGAATACACTCAAACTTATTGGGGCACATTTATTAAGACTAATGTTTTAGACCCTGGTCTTAATAAGCCCCTGCGATGGTGGTGGATCTCTGAAATTATGGAGAGCGCTGGCCTCTACATTAATTCAGTGTATCCACTGCCGATTGTAAATGTAAGACAGCTTTCTTGCTGTCTTACATTTAGACCATATTCTACATCTAAACCAGGCATAGAAAATGATAAATGAGACAGTCTGTATCCTTTCCCTGCCCATGCCACACTCCCTTTTTTACACCTGGCGTGAGCGGGGAAGAACTCGCAGATTCTGCCACAACATGGTGTGCAACAGAATCTGAACCAGATATACGTCATAAAAGTGGTTTATATCTGTTCATAAATGACCTCCATAGTGTTCAGAATCAGGGTCCAACCCCTATATCATCAATAAGGGCTAATAGCGTCACCTGGATTTTTGATGCCCAGCCATTATAGCTTTAGAGATTGGACCCACAGGAGGATCCTCTAGTACTCTGGTGGGTCAGTCTAACTCTGGCTTTACTTCACTTAGTGAAACACAGCAGCCTGTGGTAGTGTCCTCAGAGGCAAAATAACAACTTTCTATTATTATAAAAAAAAAAATTTAAGCGGGGATATTAAACTCCCTGCCAATCAACCTCATGTTATGTTGTGCAGGGCAGGAATGTAAATGTAGCTCTCTAGTTTCAATACCCTACTTGGGTAAACTTAGTGTTTCCAGGTACTACACAACCCCCTCTGAGTGATAGCAATCAAAAAAATTTAATTGTTGGGCACAGTGTTCCCTCGGCCACACGGCTTCTATAGTTTCCCCACTCAGGGCATCTGTAGGCCCCCTCGCTGCCGCAGGCCCGTCCTCTGACTTGAATATTGCCCACGGTGCTCATTACGTACTGATGTTAGTCTAGCATTAGGGCATTCTCTGCAGGGTGGAAAGCAAAAGAGAGTTATCACTGTATTTCTTATCTGTGGGCTGCAGATGACATCTACTACATTATCTGTACTCAGAGTTATTACTGTGTTATCTGTGGAGTTATATAGAGCGGAAGACGACATCTACTATATTATTTGTGCTCGGAGTTTTCACTGTGTTATCTGGGGTGTTACTTAGGGCTGCAGGTACTATCTACTATATTATCTGTAATCAGAGTTATTACTGTGTTATCTGTGGTGTTGCATAGGACTGCAGGTAATATCTACTACTATAGTGCCCTGGAGCAGGGGTAAGTCTTGACATTTGTTTATATTCGCCACTGTTTCCCCTATGCAAAGTTATATACGTATTACTTTATTTCACTTGAAAGGGTTAACTTGCACTGTTTAATACTGTGTAACTGCATGTTATATTTCATTTGAACTGTGTTTTCATGGCACTGTGGAAAGGATTAATGAATACCGAGAGACTTTGGGGACTGTGAATGAGAAGCTGGTAATTTTCCACAGCTACAATACGGTTTAAAGAAGTGTATGTTTTGGAGGGGAAAAGCCAGACTTGTTTTCCACCAAAACCAGACAGACTGACCTTTTGAATGTCTGGTTTAGCAATGTTGTTATGTATGGAAACTTGTTTTTGTCTGAAAAAACTGTTGTGTCATTGCCATTGAGTATAATTAAAGCTCTAATGTAAGTCTATGACAGATGGGAGTTGTAACAATGTGCCTGTTTGTTTCAAATTTCTCCACTCCACTCCTCCCAGTAGAATGTTCTAGTTCAGCCAGAAACTGTATGAAGAAGTTAGATGCCTTAGTGTTCTGCAGTTAGGGATCAATGCTTATGTCAGTCTGCATGAGTGACCAGAAGAAGACACTGAGATGTGGATGCTGCGCCACAGACCATGTGTCACCAGCCCTGTGGCCAAGGAGCCACCTGGACCACTGAGCCACAAACCATGTGCCTCCAGCTTTTGGCCATGGTACCAGCCTTCTGAGAGAGAGAGAGGGAAAGCTTGCTCAGGTCTTTTCTTAGCAATGAACCCTTCTTCTACCAGGGTGGAGACTGGATCAGCTAGCCCTATGCCTTGTCTTTATTGTTTTGCACCTGAATTCCTCCTGTAAAGAAGTACACTTGTTTACTGCAGACCCTGATTCTCTAGACTTATTTTTACATTGGGGTGCACCACACCTTACCATCCCTTCTGGAGAGCAGCAACATGTGGTGACACCTCAACGGTTACGGGGGCCACCCCAAACCCGGCCACTGCACAACCTTATCTGTACTTAGAGCATTATCACTCTGTTTTCTGTGGTGTTATATAGAAATGCAGGTAACACCTACTATATTATCAGTACTGTGGGTGCAAAATAGCCCTGGTTTATGCACCCTCATTGGGGATCGTCTCTCTGCAGGCTCCGGATGGATAAGTGAAACCTCTGGCCACATGTTGGGCACCAAATTTACCATGGGCACAAAACAGCCCAGGTTTATGCTCCCTGGCACTGGATTATTATTTAAATAATGAGCCTGGAGAGTAACACAGAATGCTTCACACAAGTGTAGTTTCAAAGCATGAGTCGGCCCTTATTAAAACACATAATATTTTTAGTCCACCACACATAATAGCTTTATGTCAAATAGGGTACAGGTCATGGTTTGATGCATAACGAATATGCCTGCTCAGCATACGATAAGATGTTCAGACTGTCTTCTTACAGGAAAACACAGATATCTTTGAAGAATTTTCTATTCCTACGCCTCCGTCCTTAAGAACAACTTGTCAAATATTGCAGAAAAACAAGCTGACATGCACAATATGGAAGCTCATGAACTAAAATGGAGTCTATGCATTCACAGTACTCAGTTATCACTGTTTTATCTGTGGTATTATGTAGGACTACAGGCAGGCTCAGACTGGCCCACAGGGGTACAGGTGAATCCCCTGGTGGCCCCTAGTCTGCCACCCCCTGCCAAAGTGGCACATAGCACAGTAGTCTTACTGCACTACATACATATATTCGATGTACAGCACCTCAACCAGCCTATGGTCATATAAAAAAACTTGATAGATTATTAACTCTCCAGTTTACTATTATAAACACATTCAGATATCTGAGTAGGTAAATTATGCCCTTTTTGAGATAGTCTGTGTCGATTAGACTTTTACGACATATTCACAGAAAAGGTGGGAATTCCCCTCAAAAAGATGATCACACTGTATTTCAGGTTTATCCCATGGTTGCTACATGGGAATGCACCCTTATTAATAGGTTGTCCACCTTTCACAATGTATCGCCCAGCTACCTAACTACTCTGCTCTGCAAATGCAAAGGCTTAGATTGAACATTGATTGGGCATCACGCCACCAAATGTAATTGATATCTTAAATTATCACATTTTCTGTAAAATGAACTCTAGGGTACATTTCCAATATTATAAAAGTTCATAGGATTTCCATTTCTCTATGGCAGAGGTTGCCATCTTTTCGTACGTCACAAGACAGGTTTTGTTAAGCACCAGAGAAAAAACGCCAAGATATGAAAAAATGACTTGGCTCTTATTCTAGTGTTAACCACTAGTGATGTAATGTTGACTCTGTTACCAAATGCTAGTGTCTCTAGTGCAAATAGTATGAGCCATATATGTCTGCCAACACACTGGTTAGGGAACATTTTAGAATAGTGGACCTTATTCAGATCTATTTCTTAGTTCTCTGAGTTCATTCAGCGAATTATTGGTGTACAAAATTTAAAGGCTGTGAACGCCTTTGAGGCATTTTTTTTGTGTGATTGAATTATACTCGTTTTGAGCTAAAAAGGGTTAACTGTTTGTCTAGCTATGTGAATCCTACTTTCACGTTGTGTTGGTCATCTAATAAACCTTACTAAAAGATCATAAACATTTATTTAGCCACATTCTTAATCAGTAAGATAAAAATTGAGCTATAATAAGTGTTTAGGAGGTCAAAGATCAGAGATAAGAACAAAGCCATCAGTTGAGTTGCCTGATGGAACAGACTGAAAACATACAGCATATTACTTTAGAATCTTAAGGCTGTACAAAGAAAAGAGCTCTCCATTTTTAATAATGACCAATTGAAAAAATGATTTTTAGCTCAAAATGAGTACAATACAGTAATAAAAATAATAGGAGGCAAGTAGAGGTTATGAGTAGTGATGAGATCTGTCTCCATACAGCATTAAAATGTACAGCCTCCGGGAGCGTGGTTTGCTGACCGAGCAAGATGGCCACATAGCTGCAGAGCTCCAGCACACTGGAAGCCACTAATTTAGCTAACCAGCACACACACTACTTCTAAGCCTCTTATTTGGCAACTCTAAGAGCCCAGATGATGACCAGAGGCAAAAGGTCCCCACGTAAGTGGTAAAGGTAGTGAGCCGCAGAGAGTTTCGGCCTAGGCCTCGCTGGAGCACGGGTCTGCCCCAACCTCCCCGCTTACCAGCCCCGCAAAACAGAATCCCAAGCTACAAGATGTAGAGGAGCGAGGCTCTCTGGGTGGCACTACGCTATGCACCATACAAGAAACTGCGGTACTAGCCATCCACTCCTTCCCAACATCGGAGTCACTCGCGTCGGGTAACTTGCTTAAGGAAATGCTTGTGGCCTTTGGCTCCTCCATATTGATGGACTTGGCCACCCTTGTTAAACCCTTACTAGCTTCTATATCTCAGCTGGGCGGCAGAGTCTCACATGTGGAAGATAAAATGGGCGAATTCGCCAACTCATTTAACCAACTCGTGGACTCACACAATTCAATGTCGGAAGATATGGATCTTCTAAAAGGCAAGGTCATCAACCTAGAGGATAGATCCCGGAGAAACAATGTTATATTCTGTGGTATAGAGGAGGATGTCCAGCTGCATGATTTGTGATCACTGATCATATGTTCAAGATCTGATGAAACCTCTACTCGCTGCAATCTCCAAAGAAGACCTGGTGATAGACAGAATTCACAGAGTGGCAAGACCACGCTGCTTCCATGACACAGCACCAAGAGATGTCCTGGTGCGCATACATTTTTTTCACACCAAGGAGTCCATGATGGCTGCTGCCAGGAAGTATGGAAATCTGCCAGCCCCCTTTGTTGGATTGAAGATGTTTGCAGACTTATCTGCTGCAACTCTGCAGCAAAGAAGGCTTCTGACCCCCATCGCAGCCACCCTCAGAGACCATAATATCCCATACAGGTGGGGCTTCCCAACTATGATCTTGATTCACAAGAACAGCTCTGTCCATCCATTCCTGTCAGTGGAAGAGGGGACGAAGATACTGTCTTCTTGGAACAGTTCACCCTGCTGAACAGAAGACCTACATGGACCCCATGGAAAAGTGATCTCCGACTGGCATCTGGTCACCTCCAAGCGAAGGAACAAGCTCTGAACTGTTCTTACCTTGACTCTGCTAGGAGTGCTCCAACAGTTCTGCTTGCACTGTCTGTAGGCTCATTCTTAACCGTGAGTGACTGACCCACCATATATGATGCTGATAGTTCTATTTTTTCTGTTCTGTTTCGTTATCAGTTTTATATTTGTTGGCACTACTGACATAACTTCAGACATTTCTAAAATGTTAGTTGGTATGTTGTTTTATGTAAAGGCTCCAGTACATGTCCCACTTCTTGCAACGCCACCCACTTTTGCCACTCTGGGCTCAGTACATAATGTGATCCACCCATCTACACCACTTTTGCACTCCCAATATGGCTCTTAAAATTGCATCTCTAAATGTCAAAGTGTTGACCAGCCCCTTCAAGCGCTCCCTTATGTGGCGCGAAGTGAAGAGGATGCGAAATGTTTTATGCACAGGAAACTCACCTTCTCCACTCTGATGTCAACCGCATTAAGCATACCCTATTTCCATACATTATCCATTCCCATCACTCTAAGAAAAAAAGAGGAGTTCTATTAGCGGTAAAGAACTGCATAGCTTTTACCCCACAAGCATCTTCTGTGGCCACAGAAGGTAGGTACATCATACAAGTGGGTTCATTTAACAATACTGTTTGTACCCTAGTGGTTGCCTTTCGTGAAGAAATGTCTTAAGAAAGTCAATGCCATCAAACAAGGGGCGGTAATCTGGGAAGGGGACTTTAACGCAGTTCCTAACCCTGCGTTGGATTCCACTTCCAGGTCTAGACCGCGCTCTATTGCCTTGGAGACATTGCTGCATCAAGAGGATCTATATGACATATGGCATTTGCGCCATGACAAAGAAAGAGATGCTAGAAGCTACATTTGTCACTATCCCTAAGTCGGAGAAACCAATGGACAAATCCTAAAATTTCAGACCTGTATCATGACTTAACACAGATGTAAAGATATACGCCAAGGCTATTGCAAACAGACTAGCTAACATTCTACCTGACATTATCTCCCGCTGATCAGACAGGCTTCGTCTGAGGGGAGACAGCTCTACGACAATACTACGAGAGCAATTCATATCCTAGACTATGTAGAAAAAAGAGTAGAACAGGCGATTCTTGTGACACTGGATGTGGAGAAAACGTTTGACAAACTAAACTGGTCATATGTTTTCTCAGTTCTGGGCAAGATGGGATTCACAGGTAAGATCCTTTCTTCCATCAAAGCTTTATACTCCTGCCCATCTGCCAGGGTCTTCGTTAACAGAACACTGTAGGACCCTTTTCGTATCACTAATTGAACGCGCCAGGGTTGCCCACTCTCATAGAAACATAGAAACATAGAATGTGTCGGCAGATAAAAACCATTTGGCCCATCTAGTCTGCCCAATATGCTAAATACTATGGATAGCCCCAGGCATTATCTTATATGAAGGATGGCCTTATGCCTATCCCATGCATGCTTAAACTCCTTCACTGTATTTGCAGCTACCACTTCTGCAGGAAGGCTATTCCATGCGTCCACTACTCTCTCAGTAAAGTAATTCTTCCTGATATTACTTTTAAACCTTTGCCCCTCTAATTTAAAACTATGTCCTCTTGTAGCAGTTTGTCTTCTTTTAAATATTCTCTCCTCTTTTACCGTGATGATTCCCTTTATGTATTTAAAAGTTTCTATCATATCCCCTCTGTCTCATCTTACTTCCAAGCTATACATGTTAAGGTCCTTTAACCTTTCCTGGTAAGTTTTGTCCTGCAATCCATGTACTAGTTTAGTAGCTCTTCTCTGAACTCTCTCCAAAGTTTCAATATCCTTCTGCAGATATGGTCTCCAGTACTGCACACAATACTCCAAATGAGGTCTCACTAGTGCTCTGTAGAGCGGCACGAGCACCTCCCTCTTTCTACTGTTAATGCCTCTCCCTATACACCCAAGCATTCTGCTGGCATTACCTGCTGCTCTATGACATTGTCTGCCCACCTTTAGGTCGTCTGATATAATGACCCCTAAATCCCTTTCCTCAGATACTGAGGTTAGTACTGTATCACTGATTTTATATTCTGCTCTTGGGTTTTACGCCCCAGGTGCATTATCTTGCACTTATCGACATTAAATTTTAGGTGCCAGATTTTTGACCATTCCTCTAGTTTTCCTAAATCCTTTTCCATTTGGTGTATCCCTCCAGGAACATCAACCCTGTTACAAATCTTTGTGTCATCAGCAAAAAGACACACCTTACCATTGAGGCCTTCTGCAATTTCGCTGATAAAGATATTAAACAATATGGGTCCCAGAACAGATCCCTGAGGTACCCCACTGGTAACAATACCATGGTCTGAATATACTCCATTGACTACAACCCTCTGTTTTCTGTCCTTCAGCCACTGCCTAATCCATTCAACAATATGTGAGCTCAAGCTCAAAGACTGCAGTTTATTGATAAGCCTTCTATGTGGGACAGTATCAAATGCCTTACTAAAGTCTAGATAAGCGATGTCTACTGCACCTCCGCCATCTATTATTTTAGTCACCCAATCAAAAAGTCAATAAGATTAGTTTGACATGATCTCCCTGAAGTAAACCCATGCTGTTTTTTATCAATCAACCCATGGGTTTTTAGATGTTCCACAATCCTCTCCTTGAGTATGGTTTCCATTAATTTCCCCACTATTGATGTCAGGCTTACTGGCCTATAGTTGCCTGATTCCTCTCTACTACCTTTCTTGTGAATTGGCACAACGTTTGCTAATTTCCAATCTTCTGGGACGACACCTGTTACCAGTGATTGGCTAAATAAATCTGTTAATGGATTTGCTAGTACACCTCTAAGCTCTTTTAATAGCTTTGGGTGTATCCCATCAGGCCCCTGTGATTTATTTGTATTAATTTTGGACAGCTGACTTAGAACCTCTTCCTCTGTAAAGACACATGCATCAAAGGATTCATTAGTCTTCCTTCCTAACTGAGGTCCTTCTCCTTCATTTTCCTTTGTAAAAACTGAACAGAAGTATTCATTGAGGTAGTCAGCTAGTTCTTTATCCTCTTCCATATACCTTCCTTCTTTTGTTTTTAATTTGGTAATTCCTTTTTTTAATTTCCTTTTTTCATTTATGTATCTGAAGAATGTCTTATCACCTTTTTTCACTGACTGAGCTAATTTCTCTTCTGCCTGAGCTTTAGAAGCTCTTATAACTTGCTTGGCCTCTCTCTGCCTCATCTTATAGATTTCCGGTCATCCTCGTTTTGGGTGTTTTTATACTTGCTAAATGCCATCTTTTTGTTTTTAATGATTTTGGCCACTTCTCCTGAGTACCACAGTGGTCTCTTCCTTTTTTTGCCTTTACTGACAAGCCTAATGCACTTTTCTGTTGCCTTCAGTAGTGCCAATTTTAAGTAGTCCCATTTCTCTTGGACTCCATTGAAATTGTTCCAGTCTGATAGGGACTCGTATACCACTGATCTCATTTTAGAAAAGTCTGTTTTCCGAAAATCTAAAACTTTTGTTTTTGTGTGGAGTGACTCAGTCACTGTACTTATAGTAAACCTCACTGACTGGTGATCACTGGATCCTAAGCTTTCCCCTACAGTAATATCAGATACCAAATTGCCATTTGTGAACACCAAATCTAAAATGGCCTCCTTCCGGGTTGGCTCCTCAACTACTTGCTGTAGAGATAATCCCAGTAGGGAATTTAGAATGCCTGTACTCCTGGCAGAACTAGCTATTTTGGTTTTCCAGTTTATATCAGGAAGATACCAGTCTTGATTCCCTGTTGATATTTATACTAGCTATTGAACACCTAGCCCAAGCCATTCGCTCCGACCCAAACATAATGGGTATTCACATTCGTGGTCGACCCCACTGTATATCGCTATACGCAGATTATGTGATACTGACTTTAAGCAACCCATCCTACTCCCTATCCGCTGCATTGGAGGTGATCCGTAACTTCAGAAACCTCTAAAGCTAAACTAATCCAAATTCCAAGCACTCCCTCTAAACCTTCCAGGTCTGGCACAGGCACAGCTTCAAAATAATTTCACCCTAGATTGGCAAACCCAACAGATAAAATATTTAGGAGACGCCGATCGAAATGTTAGAATTTTTTATCCTGGACCTAGACCTTAAATCCTGGAGACATAACTCCCTAGTTAAAATGTCTCAACTTTTCAACAGTGAGACCTTACGAGCATTCCAGGATCTCCACCATAAATACCAAATTCCTAACAAGGATTTTTGCAAATACCTTAGATTAGATTAGGCATTTCATAAACTCAAAAGTGATCCTCCAGGTAAAGGCTAATTAGGATATCTTCCATTCATGGTCTAGACCCCCTTCAACAGGTTCTACCTTACGGTCTATCTACTCACTCATAGGCAACAAAGTCTCTTTGACCAAGTCAACCCCATTTCTCTCATGGGAACAGGAACTACAAACCACATACACTAACTTAGAGTGGTCCACCGCACTTCGATTAATTTCTTCTAACTTGAAATGTGCCTTGCATGTTAATTCATTTTAAGGTGGCATTACACACCGGATAGATTATGTTATATGTTCCCAGGTGTCTCATATTTCTGTTGGCAGAACTGCGGATGTAGTGGCACCCTACTTCATATACTTTGGAAATGCCTAAAGTTAAACTCCCCGTGGCACCAAATTTTTGCCGTAGCCTCTGACATCACAGGTATTAGCATACAGCCTTCTCCAGCTCTAGCTCTTCTCCTTTTAAAGGTAGATAGCATCCCCTTGAGATGCCGGCAAGTGGTGGTTCACCTGTTGATGGCAACTAAACTGGCAATAACGAGAAACTGGAAAAGCCGCCAAATTCCTTCTAAAACTATGGCCTATGTGACCTCTACTGTTTGAGAAGCTGTGAGATGCCTGGACCTCCTCGAAATATGCACTAGTCACATTAATCTTGCTCCCTGCAATTGTGGATTTGCATGTTTATTTTGCATGCTTATCATACTGGAACCTTGCATGGTTGTACTGTTTTTGTCTATGTATTTTTCTTTGCTTTTGGATTATGTAATGTCATCCAAATTTTTGAAAACTCAACAAAAATTGACAGATTAAAAAAATAAATAAATGTACGGCCTCTGATAAGGCAAAGTCAGTTATTTGTGAAGTCTCGCAAGACTGTAGGGCACGAGAGTGCTGGGTTTGGAGAAGTGGATTTGCCACAGCTGATTAATATTTTGTATTTACTGTCAAATAACCTGCTGGAGATTGCAACCAAAAACAGCAATAATATGCATTTTGTCCCCCCAGCCTCACAAGCCAAACCCCATACCAGCAACAGCCCCTGTTTAAAGGTGCATTAAAGGTGCCGCGTGGCCATAAACAATGAAGACCACCTGTACAGTGCGGTCTTCATTATTACATGGAAGGCAGATGCAGGTTAATTGTCTTAGGGTTTCTTCACTGCAGCATAGGTGCAAGTCGCCCAAAGCTTGCCTGCTCCGTGTGGTCGTACTCTAAGGCAGAGTGGCCTGGGTATACCTCATTTATAGCAATTTGTGACAAATTAATTTGTAATAAATCAGATTTCTTGGCTAACTTCGGTGAAGTTGCTGAATCAATTTTTTCAAAACTTTGCTCATCTCTAATTATGAGGGCATGCTTTTCATGTTTTTAAAATTAATTTACATTCTTCAACATTTAAATTGCAGCACCAAGAAGCCATAAAGGTTATGCAAATTGAGGAAGTAGCAGCTGTCACTAAGATCCGCAGATGATCAAATTTTGAAGCACCTAGCTCCAATCTGTGGCATGTGGGAAGGACATAAAAGCAAAATTTAACCCTTAGGATCCTGGAGTTTTTTTTTTCTTTTGCATTTTCATCTTTCTTCCCTGTCTTCCTGGAGCCACAACTTTTTTTTTTCAGTTCACATATCCATATGATAGCTTGTTTTTTGTGGGACAAGTTGCATTTTCTAATGCCACCATATAATATTTTATACAATATAGTGGGAAGTAGAAAATAAATTCCAAATGGGATAGAATTGTAAAAAAAAACGGAATTCCTCCACAGTTTTATGGGTTTTGTCCCTATGGCGTTTCCTATGTGGAAAAAAGGATCTGTGCCTTTTATTCTCTGGGTCAGTATGATTACAACAATATCACATATGTAGAGGTTTTATATGTTTAAATGCTGAAAAAAAAATAAGTTGAAACTTAGAATTTTTATTTTTATTTTACATCACAATTCTAAGACCCCCCATAACTTTTTTATAGTTACAGTATGTCTATTGAGCTGTGTGTGGGATGATCATTAGAGATGGCCCGAACTATTCGCCGGCGAACAGTTTCCGGCGAACATAGCTTGTTCGCGTTCGCCTCGGTAGGCAAACATATGCGATGTTCGGTCCGCCCCCTATACATCATCATTGAGCAAACTTTGACCCTGTACCTCACAGTCAGCAGACACATTCCAGCCAATCAGCAGCATACCCTCCCTCCCAGACCCTCCCATCTCCTGAACAGCATCCATTTTAGATTCATTCTGAAGCTGCAGTCTTAGTGAGAGGAGGGAGAGTGTAGTTGCTGCTGATTTAATAGGGAAATTGATAGCTAGGCTAGTGTATTCAGTGTCTACTCCAGTCCTGAAAGACTCATCAGATCTCTGCTGTAAGGACAACGTCCTGACAGCACCCCAAAAAGCCCTTTTTAGGGCTGCTACATTAGTCTGCTTTTTTTTCTTTTCTCCATATATATATTGCAGTTGCCTGGCCTGCCCGTGTGTGAGGAGCTGCAGGCCCATAGACTGTAGTGTGCCCACTGCCAGTGCCCACCACTCACACCGTGTGGCACAGGACTTCGCATCAAACAAAGGCATTTAATTTTTACCCTTTAATCTAAGGTTAGTTGCCTGCCAGTGTGTGTCAGGCTAACTTCCACTGACTGTAGTGTGCCCACTGCCAGTGCCCACTACCACTCATAGCGTGTGGCACATGCATTTCATTTTTACACTTTAGTCTAATTTCAGTTGCTTGCATGCTGCCAGTGTGTGTCAGGCCGACTTCCACAGACTGTAGTGTGCCCACTGCCAGTGCCCACCACCACTCATACCAGGTGGCACAGGCATTTAATTTTTACACTTTAGTCTAATTTCAGTTGCTTGCCTGCTGCCAGTGTGTGTCAGGCCGACTTCCACAGACTGTAGTGTGCCCTCTGCCAGTGCCCACCACCACTCATACCGGGTGGCACAGTAGCTTGCCGATAAATAATGCATTTAATTTTTACACTTTAGTCCAGATAGGGTACGTAACAGGGATTAAACTGATAGGAATAGTACTAGTTAAGACACCACTCATATAGGGTGTCACTGCACATTGCTCTGTGCACGTGCAGTGCCTCAATTTGGGAGTAAGAGGACCGACCAAGCTGCTTTTTCCATCTCCCGGTTCCTAAAATCAATTCAGTTTGGTGTATGAGAGTTTGGTCTGTCACTGTAAAGGCAGTCGAAGGTACCCGGCCTACATTTTTTTTTTACAAAAGGCAATCCCTGATATGGGACATAACAGGGATTAAACTGATAGGAATAGTACTAGTTAAGACACCACTCATATCGGGTGTGACAGTAAATTGCACGGTGCAGACGCAGTGACCGTGGATTAAAACAAAAGGGAGGGAGCCAGCGTTTTTTTTACCATCTCCCCGTTCGAAAAATCAATTCAATAGATGGACCCCAGATTGGGGACGTAACAGGGATTAAACTGATGAGAATAGTACTACAGAAAATACCACTCATATCGGGTGTGAGAGTAAATTGCACGGCGCAGACGCAGTGACCGTGGATTAAAACAGAGTGGAGGGAGCCAGCGTTTTTTTTAACCATCTCCCCATTCGAAAAATTAATTCAATTGACCTTTCGGTGACCCTTGGTGTTGTACGTGGCTGGGTGGAGGAAGAAACCTTCAATGACATCACCGGGACGTGGCTAGCTTGGTATCCAACCTTGTGCAAATGGGGAGTTTGCGGTTGTGCAAATGGACTGTTTGCGGTTGTTTGCGGTGCATTAAAAGGGGAGTTTAGTCTGTCAATGTCTGTGAAGCGGGCGTAACCCTTACACTACCTGATCGATACAACATCATACCTGATCGTATACACACACTGGATGTTTTAAAGCATGTTATTCCAAACAATTTAGGAATGTTACGTGATTTATGCCCTTTATGGATTAAAACCCGACTCTGTGTCCACTACGTAATTTTCCATGGGAGTTTTGCCATGGATCCCCCTCCGGCATGCCACAGTCCAGGTGTTAGTCCTCTTGAAACAACTTTTCCATCACTATTGTGGCCAGAAAGAGTCCTTTTGGTTTTTAAAATTCGCCTGTCTATTAAAGTCTATTGCGGTTCGCCCGGTTCGCCCGTTCGCGAACATTAGCGAAAGTTCGCGTTCGCCGTTCGCGAACTGAAAATTTTATGTTCGCGACATCACTAATGATCATTCGTTTTTATTGACACTCAACATTTTAGAGTGTGTGTGTCTTTTTGATCATTTCTATTTTATCACATTTTTTGAGTAAGAAAAGCGATCAAAAAATGGCGGATCGTCCATTTTGTTCATATTTTCCATTACGCCATTCACCATATTGGAAAAATATTTTTATATTTTAATATTACGGACGTTTTTGGACACGATGATGCACATACGCTTAATACTTTGTTTTAATGAAGTACAGAGACCTGTCTAATTTGGACTATTTTTTCAGGTCCATTATATATCCCATTATTATTATTTTTTTTAATTGACATCATATAGTACATGACAATCTCTTTCAAACCAGCCTTGTACCTCACATGGATCCAGAGTTCTCCCCATTAATTGCTCTGCTAGATTTATCAAACTGACAGCTAAAGAGGAGAGGCAGGGATGGATTGGCCATAGACCCTACAGGGAAATTTTCTGGTGAGCCGATGCCCCAAAGGGCCACTGCTGCTTGTGTCTGCTGCTGATTAGGTACATAATGAGCTCTTAACAGTAATTAATGCTGTGAGAATCAGGTGTTCATGTACCTAGCCAATGGCCTCACATGCTGTCCTGAATTCAACTGCTGTGGCCCACACCTCATATCCTAAGCCTCCTGCTCCTTAGACAACTGGAGGAGGAGGACAGAAGATAGTAGCTATTGATGGCCACCACAGAGAGCCAGCTTTTCGGACAGTATATTGTGCTACACTGTTTTATTTGGTTCTGCTGGGATGGTATTTTGCACTATGATATTGTTGACCTTGCCTACTTAAGTTTCCCTGCCTTCTGTTAATTTGGACCTGTCTACAAAATGGGGCGACTTTTAGTTTTTTATTTCCAGGGCCACTTTAAGTTCCCATTCCATGCCTGTCAAAGGGAGTGTCTTTTCTGCAGGAACTCAGGCGGTGTATCTTTTCTGCAAAAAATGTAAATGGCTGGAGTGCCCTCCAGCCGTTTACATTTTTTGCACTTTACCTCTTGGATTTGGGTGGATCTGTGGAGTGAGCACCTTCTCCTTTGGGAGTGCCTGTGTCACGGCGGGAAGTGGGGGAAATCCCCCACCGTGCATCGTCCGCGGCCGCTGGGACAGATAACAGGAAAAGGGAGCTGGTGACTTCCTGAAGCATCCCTATTGATCCCTGGCCTCCTAACTGTATGGGCCGACCTTGAAGGTAGGAGGGCCCATACCTCATGAACCTGGAGCCCTAAGAATCCCTGCATAACCCTGGATATAATGACAGGGCAGAGACCACCTGCTCATCCAATACCACAGATGGGCAGGAGTCTCCAGAGGCCCCTCTGCAGCCGGGAACCAGACAGTGTGCGCCCACACGGCAGGCAAGTAATATGGGAAATAACGTACAGAGAACCCACACTTACCTGCCGCCCTGGCAAAGTCGAACAAGCACCAGGACCTCCTGGACCCCCATATGGACACACCAGATGCATGGGGAAGATCCTGGCAGGGCAGCACACCATCTGGTCTTTGCTTAAACCCTTCCGGGAAAGCAAACCCCTTCCGGAGCAACTAATAACTACAACCACACTCCAGACAGACCCACACCATAACAACAACACAAGGTGGGGATGAGCAAAACAAGCACACTGGAGGGGATACACAAAACAGGCAAGATAAACAATGGACAATGAAACCAATATAACGAATAAGGGTGGCTTACCCAGACATAACAGTGGGAACACACAACAAGCTCCAGCACACACTCTCACTGTGGCTGGACAAACAAAACTGACCTCAGGCTCCAAACACACACACACATAAAGAGGCCTGAGGTCACACCCACTACACACCCATTAACTCTGTGCACACAACACCTAGCACAAAGACATTAACCCCATGTGCACCACACACAGGGAAAAAGCACACCACACAGATGTGAGTGTCTCGCATGCTATAGACACAAAGTTTCCAGCGGCAACCGCACATGAGACTACAACGTATAGACCCACGCGGGGCAACCAAAAACCATGCCGCTGGCAAGAGCATGCGAGACAGAGGAACTCAACCTCAACACAGGTCGTGACATACCAGTTGCCGCCAGCAACGGCATGTAAAACAAGAGTCACAACCCACCGCGGGTCATGACAAACACAACCTCCACAGAGCTCGTGACATACGTGTTGCCAACGGCAACCGCATGTAAACAAAAGGGTCACAACCCCACCGCGGGTCGTGACAGCCTGGGGTGAGCCACTGTTACCTTATATTATATTGGTGTATCTTTTCTGCTGGAGCTCTCTCCCTATCACAGCTCAGAAGGCAGTTGAAGGATGAAACTGAGCATGTGTGGCCTTCTCAGTGAGCCAGACAAAGAAATAATACAAAGAACAAACAGCAGGTGGTGCTATACAGATACATTTTATTGAATAACTCAGTGGCTGTCCTACATTTTTAATTACATGGAATTACAAAAGTATTCAGATCCAAGTGCTGGTTTGAAAACTGTAGAATATTTTTCACGGGACAACCTCTTTAAATGCATTTGATTTCCAGGTTTTAATGTACAAATAGCACTGAAGAGAGAATTTTTGATTCATGTACTGCCCCTCAGACCCAACACTCGCATATCATAGTATATCAGTTTTTCCTGGAGCATGCTTTTAAAAATTTAAAAAATGGGCCTGGGCATTTTTATATTTTGGAATTGCTAGGGATTTACCTGCCCCTCTTTAGAGATCACTGGAATGGCATGTGATGCATTAAAATACCTACTATAATATGGCTAGTGAAATCCACTACAATACAACTCTCCTTTTCTGCATGACAAGGAGTTAATTATGTTGCAGTAGCAAAAATGTAAATAAATTGCTGGCTTGAAAAATACACTTGTGTTTCCCTGCTGAGAAGGGATGAAATAAAACAATTGGAGTTAATGAGTCTTTACAACACAAAATGCCATCTGCTGGCATTGCATTTCTTCAGCTATCCAGAAAAAAAAAACATCTGCTAATTTGGGAACATATAGATAACAATCCATAACTGAAACCCATATGAATGCAAATGAATTTAATGTGTTCTTGTATTTCAACACATATAAAACAATAAGATTTTATATTTTATGATAAAACTAATATGGAGCACTACAAAACATACAGAGACATAATATTAATCTTACCAATTTCTGAATAGGATCAGTATAATAAACTATATTATGTAAAATGATAATGCATCTGGTAGTAATAATACTTACAAGATATATATTAGTTTATCCTAATTCTTTGAATAAGATATATGATATGGAATTTCTACAAGCTCCTTAAAAGTGACTATAGATGGGTTTTACTGGGTAGAAATGCAGGAAAACTGAATTTGTCATTTAACTTTTTCATCTTTGCAATATGTGGTGGGCTGTTGCTGAATGAAATTTTGCATTAACATCATCTGTCGTTAGTTATACCAAGTTTCAAACTGCTCCTGAAAGCAATGTCAGTACAAGAGTGGTTCATTGAAGGCTTCATGGATTGTGTTTCCATAACCAGATAACACACACATTTTGGATCACGGTCTCTTATGCCAAACATGGGCTGGAGTGCTGTACATCACTCTGTCAATGAACTCTGCAGCAAAAGAAGTACACTCTGTAGTGGTACATCATGTTTTAGCAAATATTGGTCTGAAGGACAAGTGTGGGTTTAGCAGATGTCAGGTGTAATGTCAGTGTGTAGGGACAGACACAGACAGTGAGCCCTAACTAGAACCACACCCACTTTCCCTTCCAACTTGCTGTACAAGCTCTAAGTTGCAAGTTCACAACTGGTCGACGTTACCTACTCTACTATGTGCGAGACAAGCAACACCAAGGCACAAAAACAAGACACAGTCATACTGAAATTGGTCAGAACCAGGAGGACAACAAAGTACCAAATCGAGAGACAGAAAGTAGTCAAATAGCCAAGCCGAGATCAGAACCAGACGGAAAACTCAGTACCAATACGTTAGACAGAGAGTGGTCAAAAGGACAAGCTGAGGTCAAGACACTAGTAATACAAAATATGCAATAGGAACCATGAACACACCTATGACTGGCACTGATGTATGATCCGAAAGGGGTTTAAGTAGAGCACCGAGTCTCAGGATTAGAACCTCCATTAGTCAAAACACTAGCACACAGGAATAGATCAACTAAGCTATCAGTGCACTGCTAGTTTCCTCCGGCACATGCCTACTGTAGAGTGAAAGAGCTTTGCATTCTGTCACAGTCACACCAAAGCTGGAGATCTCTCTGCTGGAGCCCAGACAGGTAAGTTTGTGACATCAGGAGAACAATTTCTATCCAAATTCATCCAGCCAAACATAAAGTTTGGTGGAGGAGGAACAATGATCTTGCATGTCTTTCAAGATTCTGGTCTCTTTTCTCAACATTCTCCATACATGTACAGCTGAGCTGATGCCGGCAGGTATTATATAGCACATGTCGCTGTTAGTGTTTAGCCTGCCTCTGGGCAGCATGAATCTCCACGTCCATGTTTCAAAATGTAGACCTTTCTAAATTTTTTGAGCATACAAGATCAGAAATAAAAAAAAATTAAATGTGAAAAAAGCCAAAGAAATGCTGCATCTTATAGATATGTTGATGTATCACTGAAGTATGCAATTATATAAAATAATACAAATAGAGATGAACGGGAGGTGCCATATTCGATTCTGCGATATTTCGCGAATATTCGATTGAATATTCATCATATATTCGTCAAAATCAAATATTCGTCATTATTCTATATATTGCGAATGTTACGCAAATTTATATTCGCATTTCGAATTAAACTCAGAGCTGAGTTCCTAATGGTTGTAACTTGTATTGCTAGAATTGACGAAGATAACGAATATCACGAATATAGCACTATTTTCTCAATCTTCGTTTTATTCTAGCAATACAACCATTAGGAACTCAGCTCTAAGTTTAATTCGCAATGCGAACATATACTCGCATTGCGAATTTAACTTAAAGCTGGGTTTGTGATGGTTGTATTGCTAGAATATAACAAATATCACAAATACAGCACTATATTTTCAATCTTCGTTATATTTTAGCAACAACCATTAGGAACTCAGCTCTGAGTTTCATTTGCGAAGCGAACATATAATCGCATTGCGAATTGATCTTAGAGCTAAGTTCCTAATGGTTGTATTGCTAGAATATAACGAAGATGACGAATATCACAAATTCACACAAATATAGCACTATATTCTCAATTTTCGTTATATTTTAGCAACAACCATTAGGAACTCAGCTCTAAGTTGATTTCGCAATGCGAACATATACTCGCATTGCGAATTCAACTTAGAGCTGGGTTCCTAATGGTTGTTGCTAGAATATAAAGAAGATTGAGAGTATAGTGCTATATTCGTGATATTCGTTATATTCTAGCAATACAACCATTAGGAACCCAGCTCTAAGTTGAATTCGCAATGCAAGTAATTCAGGTTATATTAATCGCATTGCGATTACAACTTAGTCAAATTTGTGAGATCGTGATTCTCACATCTGACAGTACATTTTAGCATGGAGGCGTTCCAATGCACATGGGAGGTCGGCAGAAGCGGCAACGGGCATTGACTGGAGCGGGCAGGGAACTAATGCCTCGTTTCCACTGAGCGGATCGGTTCGGGTAGGTACGGTTCGCTATTTTGGGTGTTTCCACTATGAAAGCGATCCATACAAGCGAACCGTACCGCACCATTCAGGGTCCTGCTTCAGATGTAGGGCCATAGAAAAATGGAATGGTTCGGTTAGGGCGGAGCTACTAGCATCACACAATACATTCTCTTGATTGGCGGCCTGAATTACGTCAAACGTAAGCGCAACATAAATACCACGCCGCGATTAGTACAGATTTTACGCATTTTTTTCTAAACCACGTATGGACCCGGCGGCCCGAGTTGTAGTGGAAACGCTCACCTAAGTAGACCGGACCATTATAAATCTTCCAAACTCTGCCAACCCGAACCGGTCCGCTCAGTGGAAACGAGGCATAAGTATCCTCTGGACAGGTAAGAACAGTAATGAATGAATAATAACGGTTGGCCACTCAGATACTGGATCACCTGACTAGGCGGAGACTTGCTAGTATACAAAAGATTTATTAAAACAGCATGTAAAACAAATACATAAAACACTTGAATTTCATAATAAACAATGAATATGGGTGGCTTGATTACGATTAACTTGTCAAGTATCATTCGCAAATTCAAGGCAAAGGGCACTGTTGAAACGCTACCTGGTCGTGGCAGAAAGAAGATGCTGACTTTGAATGCTGTGCGCTACCTGAAGCGCAAAGTGGAGAAAAGTCACCGTGTGACTGCTGAGGAACTGAAAAAAGATTTGTCAGATGCGGGTACTGAAGTTTCAGCTCAGACAATAAGGCGCACACTGCGTAATGAAGGCCTCCATGCCAGAACTCCCAGGCGCAAACCACAAAAGTTTTGGGATAGTGTTTTGTGGACTGATGAAACAAAATTAGAACTGTTTGGGCCCATGGATCAACACTATGTTTGTAGGAGGAAGAACAAGGCCTATGAAGAAAAGAACACCTTGCCTACTGTGAAACATGGCGGGGGGGTCAATCATGCTTTGGGGCTGTTTTGCTTCTACAGGTACAGGGAAGCTTCAGCGTGTGCAAGGTACCATGAATTCTCTTCAGTACCAGGAGATATTGGATGAAAATGTGATGCAGTCCGTCACAAACCTGAGGCTTGGGAGACGTTGGACGTTTCAACAGGACAATGATCCCAAGCATACCTCCAAGTCCACTAGAGCATGGTTGCAGATTAAAGGCTGGAACATTTTGAAGTGGCCATCGCAGTCACCAGACTTAAATCCGATTGAGAACCTCTGGTGGGACTTAAAGAAAGCAGTTTGCGAGCGCAAGCCAAAGAATGTGACTGAACTGGAGGCTTTTGCCCATGAAGAATGGGCGAAGATACCCGTAGATCGCTGCAAGACTTGTGTCAAGCTATGCTTCACGTTTAAAAGCTGTTATAACTGGAAAAGGATGTTGTACTAAGTACTAAGATTGAATGTCACTTGGGGGTTGAATAAAACTGATAATGATGTGAGCACAGAAAAGACATTTGTGGTTATTTCATTATAAATGTTATGTTATATTTGTCTGACTTACAAGTGCCTCTTTGATTTAATTGTAAACAAGATGACTGAAATGATCAAAATCAATGTCAAACTGGCCAAAACACTCAATTTCAGTGGGGGTTGAATAATTTTGAACACAACTGTATATAAGTCTATCGCTGAATCATCTGGACATACTACTGATAGTGGAAGCGCTATCACTTACCCTTGGAAGTAGAGATATACATACAAGGGATATTTTATAACATTTTAACATTTCAGTCTGGTCTAATAATCATGGAGAGAACAAGGTAATTGTAATCAAGCCACCCATATTCATTGTTTATTATGAAATTCAAGAGTTTTATTTATTTGTTTTACACGCTGTTTTAAAAAAACTTTTGTATACTAGCAAGTCTCCACCTAGTCAGGTGATCCAGTATCTGAGTACCCAACAGTTATTATTCATTCATTATAGTGTCTTTGGTAATTAGTGGGATTACTCTCTGGTTGCACCAAACCATTTCAGCTGGACTGGTAGAGCCTCATCATTTGTGTTTTTGTACACAGGTAAGAACAGCTTTTGGGAAGTGCGAAGACAACCAGAGAGCAACAAGGATTAACAACTTAAAAAAAAAAAAAAAAACGAATATTCAAAATAGCGAATATATAGCACTATATTTGCAATATTCGTGAATTTGCAAAGTGGCGATATTCGCTAAAAAGATTCGCTATTCGAATATTCGTGCTCAACGCTATTGACAATACTGTTAAAAAATTGTCACCATTCATTGTCTAGAGCAGAGATGGGCAAACTGCTGCTCTCCAGCCTTTGCAAAACTACAACTCCCAGCATGCAAGGACTGCTTACAGCTATCAGCCTACAGCAGGGCATGGTGGAAATTGTAGTTTTACAACAGCTGGAGAGCCACAGTTTGCCCATCCCTGTTCTAGAGTCTTCACTAATTACCGGACCTACTGCCATACAATAGTTGTCAGTAGTGTTGAGCGAACCTGAACTGTAAAGTTCGGTTTCGTACCGGACTTTAGGATTTTTTGTACCTGAACCCGAACCCAAACTTTTCCATAAAAGTTCGGGTTCGAGTTCTGTTGTGGAAATTATTATGATGTGTTTTCTAATATTGTCATCGTGTCTTTCAGTGTGTAAACCACCAGAAGTGGATATCTTGCTGTGGATATAGAGACGCAGCAAGCAGTGTTTTCTTGCCGAATGGATAGATGCCGGCTGGGGCCCTCCGCCCAAAAGGCGGATTTATTGGCTTGGCGTGTATGCATTTATTAAGAGAACAATATACTGAAAGGAACGTGCATTCGTTATTTCCAGTGTGCCTGATCAACCGCTGGAGATGGTGACGCTGTTCCTATAAGTAGGCCCACATAAGAATCCTGGTGAGCCTTGTTGAGCATTGATCACTGATCGGTGCTGAACAAGACTCCCCCCTAGTGGTGACTAAGAGACATGTTGTGGTATTCTTTCTATGTGTGTGACATCACTTCCTGTATGACTGTAATGTACCTGAAGGGAGTGGTCAGGTGTTGGGCCCGCCCACTTCCTATTTGTTATCCCTTTGGCTAGGTAAATAAAGAAAGGGTCGGAGGAGAGCAGTTCTTACCTGGTCCAGCATAGAGCAACATGTCTGACTGATTACTGGAATAGTGCGGCCTTTCCTTACACAAAAGGAGCTGATACACGTGCTTGGGAGCACGGGGCAAGGAAATTACTATAACAGTTCGGTGTTCAGCCATTTAATAAAGCTTGTTAAAAGGCTGCAGGGCAGCCAATCAACAAGCAGTTAAGATGTGTGCCCTTAGAAGCCATCACAGCCATGCCTACTAATAGCATGGCTGTGATTGGCCAGTGCAGCATGTGACCCAGCCTCTATATAAGCTGGAGCCACGTAGCGCCGCACGTCACGTCAGCTCTTACTAGTGTTAGCATGCCTCTGCTGTGAGGGAGAGATTAGGAAAGAATCTGATATCAGAGCTTGGTGTTAAGTCTGCGATCTACAGAGATTCTTTTTGTGGGTACAATGTAACATTTTCTTACCCTGCCCTGAGCTCAGTGACACAGAAAAATAAGTTTTAATCTGTCAGTTAGGTGGGCGTCGGCTCCATATGTGCCAGGGACAATAATTTAATCCTGTTCTTGTAGTTCAGTGGGCGACATATACCCATTTTTTAAGTGCACCTGGACTGCATATGTGCCAGGGGAAGGGAAAATAATACAGGTAAACTGTCTGTGAGTTCAGGGACCCAGGGGGTGACATATTCACATTTTTTTCTGTAAATTACCCCTGTGCTGCATATGTGACAGTGTAATTAATTCAGTAAATCCATCTGTTAGATTCTGGGGGGACAAATGAGTTTGTTTTTGCTAAAATGTACGGTTGAGGCTGACACTGCATTTATGAGAGTGAAATATAATCAGTAAATACAACTGGGACATTGTGGGTGAAAAAAAATATCACTTTTATTTTGCCATAAAGTACATTTGCGGCCTGCCCTCCATTTCTGAGAGTAAAATATAATCAGTAAATGCAACTGTGACATTGTGGGTGAAAAAAATCCCTTTTTTTTTGCCATAAAGTATATTTCAACCTGCACTCGATTTCTGAGAGTGAAATATAATCAGTAAATCCAGCTCTTAGATTGTGGGTGGACATTTCCACGGTTATCAGGCCAGTCATTCACAAGTGGCTTGGAGGGTATATTCCTGCTGCACTGCATACCTGACAGCGAAATATATTCTGTAAATTCGGCGGCGTTTAGATTGCTGAGTGCTGTAGTTATATGCTGTAAAATCGCCATGATGTCTCCATGATAAATCTGCAGCATGGGGACCCCATGTGACTTCTACACACTTTCAAAATAATCCTTCCTCGGTGCAAATAGATGCCGGATGACCGGGACGCTCCATGACCACTTTTTTCTTTCAAACTACCCCTGCACTGCATACCTGACTGCTAAATATATTCTGGAGTTCGGCAGAGTTTAGATTGCTGGGTGATCTGTACCCCTTTTTTCTTTTAAACTACCCCTGCGCTGCATACCTGACTGGGAAATATATTCTGTAAATTAAGCGGAGTTTAGATTGTTTGTGTGATCTGTACCCATTTTTTCTTTCACACTACCCCTGAACTGCATACCTGACTGGGAAATATATTCTGTAAATTCAGCGGAGTTTAGATTGTTGGGTGATTTGTACCCCTTTTTTCTTTCACACTACCCCTGCACTGCATACCTGACTGGTAAATATATTCTGGAAATTCGGCGGAGTTTTGATTGCTGGCTGGGTGATCTGCCCCCCTTTTTTCTTTCAAACTACCCCTGCACTGCATACCTGACTGGGACAATACATTTTGTAAGTCCATCTGTCAGTTTGGTGGGTGAACGCAAAGAATGAGGAGAGCGTCAAATAAGGGACGTGGCCCTGGTTGTGGTGCTGCTGGTGGTGGTGGAGCTCCTGCTGCAGGGAGAGGACATGGTCGATCTGTGCCAGCTACACGCCCAAATGAAACACCTTCCTCAGGCGTGCCTAGGCCACAGAACGTTCATCGTTATTTTGTAGGCCCGAATGCCGCACTACGAATGGTGAGACCAGAACAAGTACAGGCGATAGAAGATTGAGTGGCTGACAGTTCCTCCAGTTCCTTCACATTGTCTCCCACCGGTCCCCTGCTGAAAGCTCGGAGTTGGCACCTGCAGCCCCTGGGCATCTGTCTTTCACCTCACCCCCCTGCAAATCAGCAAAGCAGTCTGAGCCCCAAGTCATGCAGCAGTCTCTTATGCTTTTTGATGACTCTGCTGGCAGGGTTTCCGTGGGCCATCCACATTGCCCTGCCCCAGAAGTGGAAGAGATTTAGAGCACCGATGCCCAACCACTTATGTTTCAGGATGTGGACATGGGAGGACCACTGCAGTACGTCTCTGATGATGACGAAACACAGGTGCTAACTGCTGCGCTTTTCTGCAGTGTGCAGACTGACAAGGAGGGCAGGGGTGAGGATGATGTGGAGGATGCCAGCATTTTAAAATTATTGGCCTTTGACAAGATATAAATCCAGCTGGTGGAGATGAACACTTTTAAAATCCTTATCGCGGTTGGTCCTCTACTACCTCCCCATCCACTCAGAGTAACACCTTCACCACCAACTTCAACACAGCCTGGGGGAAATGACAGCAGGCTGTTTTGAAACTCATCTGTTTGGGGGAAAACAGGCCGATGAATGGTTGGGGCCACTGAGCCCCAAGCCCGGCCAGGTGGTGTGCGATAATGGGCGAAATCTCGTAGCAGCTCTGGGTCTAGCCACTTTGACGCACATTCCTTGCTTGGCGCATGTGCTGAATTTGCAGAAATTCCTGAAAAACTACCCCGATGTATCAGAGCTGCAGCAGAAAGTGCGGGCCTGCTTCTTTTGTCGTTCTCACTCTGCTGCTGCTCGCCTGTCTGCGCTGCAGTGTAACTTTGGCCTTCCCGCTCATCACCTCATATGCGACGCGCCCACAAGGTGGAACTCCACCTTGCACATGCTGGAGAGACTGTGCGAGCAGCAGCAGGCGATAGTAGCGTTTCAGCTGCAGCATGCACGGATGAGTTGCTTTGAGGAACAGCATCACTTCACCACCAATGAGTGGGCCTCCATGCGAGAACTGTGTGCCATGTTGCGCTGTTTCGAGTACTCCACCAACATGGCCAGTGCCGATGACGCCGTGATCAGCGTTACTATCCCATTTCTATGTCTCCTTGAAAAAACGCTTCAGACAATGATGGAAGAGGATGTGGCACAGGAGGAAGAGGGATAATTTCCACGGTTATCAGGCCAGTTTTTCACAAGTGGCTCGGAGGGTGGGTTCTTGCACCAACATAGGCCAGGTACACAATTGTCCAGCCAGGGCACAGTTCTGGAGGATGAGGAGGAGGAGGGAAAGGATAGGAGGAACTGTGTTCACAGCAGGGTGGTACCCAAATCAGCTAAGGGCCATCACTGCAGCATGGCTGGGGGGGATACGGAGGACAGACGATACACCTCCCACAGAGGACAGCTTGTCGTTGCCTCTGGGCAGCCTGGCACACATGAGCTACTACATGCTGCAGTGCCTGCGCAGTGACCGCCGAGTTGCCCACATTCTAACCAGTGCTGATTACTGGGTGGCCACCCTGCTGGATCCCAGCTACAAGGACAATGTGCCGTCCTTAATTCACTCACTGGAACGTGATCAGAAGATGCGCGACTACAAGCACAAGCTTGTAGATGCGCTGCTGTTGGCATTCCCACCTGACTCCGGGGCCTCAGTGGAAGCACAAGGCGAAGGCAGAGGAGGAGGAAGAAGTCGCCACCGCAGCTGGGGCACCACCAGCACCTCAGAATGCAGGGTAAGCATGGCTGAAATGTGGAAAATCTTTGTCAATACACCACAAGAACCAGCACCACCAGCTGATATGGAACGTCTTAGCAGGAGGCAGCATTTCATCAACATGGTGGAACAGTATGTGTGCACACGCCTACACGTACTGACTGATGGGTCTGCCCCATTCAACTTCTGGGTCTCCAAATTGGGCACATGGCCTGAGCTTGCCCTTTACGCCTTGGAGGTGTCGGCCTGCCCTGCAGCCAGTGTATTGTCTGAATGTGTGTTTAGCACTGCAGGGGGCGTTACCACAGACAAGCGCAGCCGCCTGAATATGAGCTGAGCGCTGCGATTTGCCAGCGCTCCAGCCCTGGGAGAAGAAGACGCCCAGGGCAGAAGAAGAAGTCTCCGCCCCAGGCAAAATTACAGCAGCAGGAGCGCCGGTACCGGGGGCTTCAGAGGACGAACGGAGCGGCACCCAGGGATACAAGTAAGTGCAGGGACATCCCTGGGTGCCGCTCTGCATGTACATACCATTAACTGATAAACTGAGGACCAGTGAAAGGTCCTCTTTAAGTCATTTCCCTATTTGTTTGCAGGGAAATTTTCCAGCTCTTACCCCCATTTTGCTTCCTTTTGCAGCCCTCTAGAACTTTTCATTACTTTTTTAGAGCCATTTTAGTGCCCCAAAGTTTGGGTCCCCATTGACTTCAATGGGGTTAGGGTTCGGGGACATGAGAACTGGGGTCCTGTACACCAAAATAAATGCAGAGGCTAGTTGAGCATGCACTATTCCACTCCATTCATTCTCTACGGGATTGCCAAAGATAGTATGGCACTTTCTGACAGTCCCATAGAGAATTAATGTAGCAGCACAGCACATGCTTGACCAGTTGCTCCATTCAGGCCAGATTTAGGATCCCAAGAGTATGGAGAAGTTCATTTATTGGGGGCTCCAAGTAACATGAAGTTCTCCTCCACTGCATATTGGAATTGTAAGTAGTAAAACTTTTACACTGCCTCAGAGTATGCCAGGAGGAATTTCAGTTCAAGGTGCTCCGCAAACACAACATATACATACATAACCACCCACAAACACTCACCGCATTACACTTAGCCATTACTTACTTATAGACCCGTTTGCACAAAATCATAGATGTTGACATGCTGTTCTCTTAAACTATGCAGTGTGAGAAGGTGGAAGTGATGTACAGTGTGCACAGCAAAGCTCCCAGCCTATTTTCAACACCCCCTAAATACATGTTCCCCGTTAAATGTGAGGATATACCATCAGATCCAAGTTGAACATAAATACAGTTCCAGAACAAAGATCCCTACATAAGTACAATATCGAAACTAAGCATAGTATATAAATACAAAGCACAGGCTCATTACATAAATACAGCACCAGAACTAAACCCTTAACATAAATACAGAACCAGAACCAAGCTCATTACATAAATACAGCACCAGAACCAAGCTCGTAATATAAATACAGAACCAGAGCCAGGCTCCCTATATAAATACACCAGAACCAAGCTTATAACACAAGAACTAAGCTCATTGTTATGGACAGTGGGTGTGGAACCACTGCGTTAACCAACCATTTTGACTTTGGGCTAAACGGCCTTATTCTGGCAGTCCCCTAGTATTTACCCTTTAACTCCTATACAGTCCCAGTGTGGTTGACAGCTGACCCACTGGCGTCAGAAACACTAATATGAAGCATTGAGGGAACATGCAAGCTCATAGTCAGTAACAGGCTGGGGTCAGGGCAGGCAAAGTTCAGATGTAGTAGACTTATATATAAATCAACATTATATCCTGTAACCAAATTCATTAAAAAGCTACTTAAGATGTCGGCTTAACATAACTAGTTTAGTAAACGCATCTAGTTAAGCATGTGTGTTAATTCTACTACATCTGTATGTGTGAATTCATGAAACAGGCCCGAGGTCAAGGCAAGGAGTGAGGCAGTGAAGGGTCTATACAATTATCAGGCATGGGTCAGGACAAGCAGAGGAGGGTCAGAGTCAGAAATCAGACTGAGGTCAGTACATGGGCAGACAAACAGAATAGCATGCCTTTGCAGGACTATAATACAAACCTAACCTGTTGCTCAGGCCCCTTTCAGGGGAAGGTGCCTTAATCACCCCAAGATAGAAGGGTGAACATTAGGGTGCGTGTGCGATGGCCTGTTAAGAACCGGGAGCACATGTACCCTACAGGCAGAGAGAGCAGGTCTGGCTGAGAAGTGCAGGCTGAAAATGTAGGATGGAACCCCAGCAGTTAGGCCCACTGCCAAGGGCAGAAAAGAGGCAGCGAGTCCTAGGGACTAGGGATAGTAACAGGACGGTAAGTGGATCAGTAGCTGTGCCCACTGAGGAGGCCAGGATGGTGATGGCCATGGGCCACTATTGTAACCATTATAACATTAATACAGTACCAGAACCAAGTACTCTACATAAATACAGCACCAGGACTAAGCTCATTCCATGAATTCAGCCCCAACTAAGCTCATGAGATAACTACAGTACTAAAACCATTCACACTACAAAGATCAATTGCAAAATCAGATAAACCCTTTTATAAAGGTTTCAAACCAAGTAAAAAATTGCAAGCTATAATCTGAGTTGTTTCACAAACTAGATTGGCACCACACAACATTGCTGCATCACTTCTACTAGCCATGACAGAGTTTGCTACTGAAGTCTATATTTTTTGGTCTCATAGCATACCACTGTTCACATAGCCATATGAGAGCTTGTTTTTTGTGGGACAAGTTGTACGTTCCAACGCCACCATTTAATATTGCATATAATGTAGTGGGAAGCCGAAAAAAAAATTTAAAAAAATAAAAATAAGCGATTCCACCACAGTTTTACAGTTTTTTTAATATTCTACAGGTCAGTACGAATCTGGCAAAACCTTATATGTATAGTTTTTCTTGTGTTTTGTTGTATGGGGAATATAGTTTAATATTTTTATACTATGGGCGTTTTTGTACATTAGGACAACCATGATGTTTATTTTTTTTTAGTTCTTTTATTTTTATTTTGGGAAAAGAGGGTGATTTGAATTTTTATGTTTTTTTATGTTTTCTTATTACACTTTTTTTTATAGTTCCCTAGGGGAACTATAACATGCAATTATCTGATTGCTATTATCATAGACTCCAATGCCCTTGCATTGGAATCTATGATAATTTTACTACTTTCCTATGGAGCCCTATTACAGGCAAGGGCTCTATATTAAATACTATGCAACAGCCTCGCGTCATTCATAAAGACATGGGCTGCTGAATACATGCTACAGCTCTTCCGATTGCCGCACGGGGGGCGGTTTTCAGCGTGTTCAGATGCCGTGGTCAGGATTGACTACGGCATCTGAGGAGTTAAATGTCCACGATCGGCATCACTGCTGGTTGCGGACATTAGCCGCGGGTGTCTTCTAAATGAAGCAGGCGGCCACCGGTGGCTATGGCGCATGCAGCGGGCAGGAGCGGGCGTCATCTTTAAACACCTGCCCAGCTCCGTTTATGTAGGGCGCTGGGCGTGATGGGGTTAAACTCTGCTCATGTCCAGCATGTTCAAGCTGTATATATGTGTTTATTTCTCCAATGAGTAAATGGCAATTCATATATAGATAATGTATCTTTGATTAATAGTTCATATTAGAATGCTCTATGATTGTTGTTACATTACCACCCAACGGAACATCTTTCCTTTGTTTGAGGTCAATGAGCTGTGTTTCATTCCGTGTACTATTCCCCCCAAGCACGCTTTGTTGTCGGCTGAGACTGGGGCTTCTCACCTGCAACAGCTCACTCGGCCTGGCTGGAGTTCATTCTGCATCCCACGTAGCGTCCTACGTGATCTTTGGCTTTTCGCTTACCAGCCTAGTCGTTGCAATCAATGAGCGGTCTGCTGTGCTGTGAGATGCACGTTGAAGGCTTGAGTATAACTTTGCAACAGAGATAGAGATTGCTGGCATTATTTTTATATTGTTATATAGCCCTTCAGATTCATTATACCAAACACGTTTCGGAGCTAGCGAGCCTTCTTCAGTGGTTCTGGATAAAATGCCATATCTGCAGGAATCCGAATAATTTCATTTCAGCGTTTAAACCTCCAGGGAGCAGAGTATCAAATTCCAAAAGTCCTTCTTGACTCTATTCGTGACATGTGTGCTATATGGTTGCCCCCTCCCCACCATCTTTTAACCTACTTGAAGGCAGCAAAGGTAAGTTTATTTAGGTTCTTATTATGACACTCTTTAAATAGTCTCAAGACTGAGTATTGTTCGAATCCATTTTTGATATTCGTGATATGTTCTGCTATCCTTTTTTTTTAATGGACGTTTTGTTCTCCCAATATACTGTCTATGACATGGACATTCTAACATGTAGATGACATCTAACAAATCACACGTAAAACTATCCTTAATTTGGCAAAGGAAAGAATTACGTGTAGAACTTATTGTTGTTGCCTTTTTTGGAAAGTTCATAATTTTACAGTTGTTACACCTACCATATCTAAAAAACCCTTTTAGAGCTAACCAGTTTGACCTTACATCTGTTATATTAAATTAAATAAAGGACTGAAATTTTCACCAACCACGAATTTGGATAAATTTGGCACACACATTGGGGTACACCAATCAAACCACCAATCAGGTGAGGGATAAGTCACCAATACGTACACAGGGACCAATACATATCCATTATTACTGATCGGACAAAAAACACAAAACACGTTAATAACAGATAATATAGTAGTGAATTTCAGCAAAATAACACTGTCAGATGCACAAATTAAATTATTAAATAAAGGATTTAATTTTTCACCAACCACAAATTTGGATAAATTTAGCACATACATTGGGATAGAAAAATTCATAAGAAAATCGTGTCTAAAGAAATATTATATAAAAAAATCCCATAACACGATAAATTTCTAATTCCACAAAATACCAACAGACAGATCTAAAAAAAAATGTTATAAGGAATGTTTTTATACGCACATAGTTTTATTTATTAGTTATTTGTATAAGGATGATACTCTGATCCAGATTTTTGAAATGATAATATGTTAAAGTAAATACCGCCCCCACAATTAAGGAGAATGTATAAAACGCATTTGGTGTAATTAATCTGAAGGGATATATAATTTTTTTCTTGACAGATTGTGCAACTTTAAGGCCTGGGTTTGGCGCTTTTGTGTATGTTATTTGCGGAACCATTGTTAATAATGGCCCTATGGTCTTTTCTCTAAAAATGTGATGCCAATGTTTCTTAATGATTTTTTCTATCTCCTTGGAAATTGGGATGGCAATATGATATGCATAGTCTCATTCTGTTTTACTTCTCTTTTAGTTGTCACAAAAAACTATTCCTGTCCATGGCTCTGACTTTTTCCAAAGATATGTCTATCACTCTACTTGGGTGATTTTTTACTAATCATTTTCTCTACAATTACATTTTAACCTTCTTAATTGACTGGTTGGGATATTTAATAACCCCATGGGGAGATGACAACTAGAGAGTTTTTAACTATTTTTCATTACAGGTTTTTGATATGTTTTGCAAACCAGCCTACGATTATGAGTTTTTACTTTTAAATCTAGAAACTCTACCTGTGTCCTACTTATATAAGTTGTAAAGCTCAGGTTTTCTTGATTCTTAGTAATCTCATTAAGAAAGTTTTTCAGGTCATCTTCTGTATTTTGCCAAATAAAAATAATATTGTCGATATAGCAACGTCAGAGCACCAGACTGTCCCCAAGCCTTGATTTGATAACATCTTCTTCCCATTGAGCCATGAAGATGTTAGCATAGCTGGGGGCAAATCTGGTGCCCATGGCTGTCCCCCGTTTTTGTATAAAATATTCAGACCCATATAAAAAATAATTGTGTGTAAATATATGTTGAACACCTTCTGTTAAAAATTCTATCTGATCTTTATGTAGTTTACCACTAGATTCCATTTTTTTTCTCAATGTTTCAATACATTGATTATGGTCATTGATAGGATATAAAGAGCAGACATCCATTGTACCCAGGATCCAATGATCATGAAATTCTTATCTTTCTAGCATTGTTATGATGTCTGTCGAATCTTTTATATAAGATGTTTACTATTGACTGTAATATTCTGTCTATATATTGTGATAGGTTTGATGTGATAAACCCAATCCCAGAAATAATAGGTCTCCCTGTTGGGGATACAGTAAAATACTGGCAATCTTTTTTGCGTTCCAAAATTATATCCGTACTCACGTTCAAGTAAAATCTAGTGTTCGGGCAGAACACATTGCTATATTCGTGCGCTCAGCCGAACAACCGAGTATAATGGAAGTCAATGGGAGAGAACCAGGCACCCCCTGCTCTGAAGAGGGGAGGGTGCCTGGTACATTGAAAAAGGTCAGAAAGTGATAGAAATACCACCAAAATGGATCGGGAACAGCATGGGGACGATGTCTGGATGCATGTTGGACTCCCAGGTCGCTGCTGGGAACCATGTTGTCCGAGTTGTACGCCACTTTTACAGACTGACAAAAATACACACAACCCCACCAAACGAAAAAAATCTATTTTACTGGAAAACTTGTTAGGAAACATTCTTTCCTGTATATTCAATTGTATATAAAGTGCAAGTGCTGCCAAAAGTTACAAGCAAGAAGCACTCTGAAAGAGCCTATATATCACATAAAGGAGGGCCTCATTCACATTGTGGTACAATTGTTCAGGTAGTGGGACTCCTACACTCATAAAGCCTATGCACTAAGTGAAAGGGCTGCCAAAAATTACAAGTAACTTGCACCCCAATACACCCTTTATTACACATAAAGGAGGGCATCATACACACCCTTGAAAAATTATGATTGGTTGCCTGCTGGTGACCCTCAAAAACATTCGGAGCAAGGTCCTGCAGGTGAACCTCTAAAACATTAGGGGCAAGGGCCTGCTGGTGAGCTGACGCTCTAAAACATTATATGCGAGTGCCTGAAGGTGAGCTGATGCTCTAAAACATTATATGCGAGTGCCTGCAGTGAGATGACGCTCTAAAACATTACATGCGAGTGCATGCGGTTCAGCTGATGCTCTAAAACATTATATGCTAGTGCCTGCTGGTGCACTGATGCTCTAAAACATTATATGCAAGTGCATGCTGTACAGCTGACGCTGTAAAACATTATATGCGAGTGCATGCTGTTCAGCTGATCCTATAAAAAAATTGAGTTGAAGGCCTGCAGTTGAGCTGACCATTAAAAAAATTAGAGTGGAGGGAATATATGCAATCTGGATGAGAAAGAGGAGAAAACAAGATTCAACCATATACTCTTTTTTTTGCGGTGTAAAAGGTGCATGGGAATACACTACAGTAGATTGAGTACATTATAAATGATATATTGAATTTGCCTTTATGTTCATCATCTGCTCAGCTCTCCTCTGGAGGAGTTGAGAAGTCAGGGGCAATCCAGGCCTTGTTCATTTTTATATGAGTAAACCTGTCAGCATTGCCAGTGGACAAGCAGATATGCTTATCTGTTATAATGCCACTAGCAGCACTAAATACACGTTTAGACAAAACGCTGATGGCAGTGTAGGCCAGCACCTCCAAGGCGTAGAGCACAAGTACGTGCTACGTGTCCAGCTTGGACACCCAGTAGTTGTAAGGCACTGAGGGATCATTTAGGATGCTGACACAGTTTGCTATGTATTCCTTTACCATCTTCCAAAACCTTTCTCAACTTGTAGCACTAGGCTGCGCTTCAAGGTGAGGTTGCTGTCGGGGTGTCATAAAAGTGTCCCATGCCTTGGAGAGTGTTGCCCTTCCTTTATTGGAACTGCTGTGTGTTACCCTTGTCTCCCTTCCCCTGTTGCCTAAGGAAGTACAAACTCTGCCGACTGCATTATCAGATGGAAAATTTTGGAACAATCTCTCACCAAGCACCTTCTGGCATTGCACCTTTTTACTTGTCCTCTCCACCACAGAATGAGAGTTCAGAATTTCTCTTTGTAGAGGGGGTCGAGAACGGTGAACACCCAGTAATCCATGTTATCTAAAATGCGTATGACGCGGGAAAGGCAGCCTAACATGAAGTCAGCCATGTGTGCCAGAGTACCAACAGGCAAAACATTCTTGTCGACATCAGGATGACTCTCCATCCCCTCATCCTCCTCCTCTTCTGCTCATCCACGCAGAACAGATAGAATTAAAGTTCCATGGGTACTACCCTCTGTAGCACAGGCAACTGTCTCCAGCTCCTTCTCCTCCTCCTCCTCTTCATGGTCCAATTTGCTCTAAAAAGACGAACTGTGGGTGGTCTGGCTATCACCCTGTGTAATGTCTTCCCCCAGTTCCTCATCTGCCACATTCAGAGTGTTCTCTTAATTGTGAGTAGTGATAAACGGCAGGGGCAATATTCGAATTTGGGATATTTCTTGAATATTCGTTAGAATATTCGTCATATATTCGCAAATGTTCATATTCGAGATAATTCTATTGATTGTGAAAATTCGGCAATGAAATATTCGCGCAATGCGAATGGTCTAAAACCCGAATATATAGCACTATGGAATATAGTGCTATATATAGAGATGAGCGAACACCTGGAAGTTCGGGTTCGGGAAGTTCGGCCGAACTTCGCCGAAAATGTTCGGGTTCGGGATCCGAACTCGACCAGGACTTTATCCCGAACCCGAACCACATTGAGACCCGAACTTTTGAGAACTAAAAAGGCTGCAAAATAGTCCAGGAAAGGGCTAGAGGGCTGAAAAAGGCAGCAAAATGTAGGTAAATGCCCTGCAAACAAATGTGGATAGGGAAATGAATTAAAATAAATAAAAAAATAAATTAACCAATATCAATTGGAGAGAGGTCCCATAGCAGAGAATCATGCGTCATATCACCCACCACTGGAGAAGGCCACTTTCAGTTATTTCGGGCCCAGCACCCAGACAGAGGAGAGAGGTCCCACAGCAAGGAATCATGCGTCATATCACCCACCACTGGAGAAGGCCACTTTCAGTTATTTCGGCCCCAGCACCCAAACAGAGGAGAGAGGTCCCACAGCAAGAAATCATGCGTCATATCACCCACCACTGGAGAAGGCCACTTTCAGTTATTTCGGCCCCAGCACCCAGACAGAGGAGAGAGGTCTCACAGCAAGGAATAAGGCGTTATATCACCCACCACTGGAGAAGGCCACTTTCAGTTATTTCGGCCCCAGCACCCAGACAGAGGAGAGAGGTCCCACAGCAAGGAATCATGCGTCATATCACCCACCACTGGAGAAGGACACTTTCAGTTATTTAGGCCCAGCACCCAGACAGAGGAGAAAGGTCCCACAGCAAGGAATCATGCGTCATATCACCCACCACTGGAGAAGGCCACTTTCAGTTATTTCGGCCCAGCACCCAGACCGAGGATACAGGTCCCACAGCAAGGAATCATGCGTCATATCACCCACCACTGGAGAAGGCCATTTTCAGTTATTTAGGCCCCAGCACCCAGTCAGAGGAGAGAGGTCCCACAGCAAGGAATTATGCGTCATATCACCCACCACTGGAGAAGGCAATTTTCAGTTATTTAGGCCCCAGCACCCAGACAGAGGAGAGAGGTCCCACAGCAAGGAATCATGAGTCATATCACCCACCACTGGAGAAGGCCACTTTCAGTTATTTAGGCCCCAGCACCCAGACAGAGGAGAGAGGTCCCACAGCAAGGAATCATGTGTCATATCACCCACCACTGGAGAAGGCCACTTTCAGTTATTTAGGCCCCAGCACCCAGACAGAGGAGAGAGGTCCCACAGCAAGGAATCATGCGTCATATCACCCACCACTGGAGAAAACCACTTTCAGTTATTTAGGCCCTGGTGCCCAGATTGAGGAGAGGTTCATTCAACTTTGGGTTGCACCGCAAGATCATGGTAAAGTTAAAAAAATGAGGATTCAATAAAGAAGTGCCTCGGAGTACAAGAATACATGGTTGAGGGGGAGGCAGTTATAAATTTCTATTCTGCACAAGGGAGGGACAGGTCCTGTGGGATCCATGCCTGGTTCATTTTTATGAACGTCAGCTTGTCCACGTTGGCTGTGGACAGGCGGCTGCGTTTGTCAGTAATGACGCCCCCTGCCGTGCGGAATACAAGTTCAAACAAAACGCTGGCCGCCGGGCAGGCCAGCACCTCCAAGTCATAAAATGCTAACTCTGGCCACGTGGACAATTTGGAGACCCAGAAGTTGAATGGGGCCGAACCATCAGTCAGTATGTGGAGGGGTGTGCAGACGTACTGTTCAACCATGTTAGTGAAATGCTGCCTCCTGCTAACACGTTCCGTATCAGGTGGTGCAGTTAGCTGTGGCGTGGAGACAAAACTTTTCCACATTTCTGCCATGCTAACCCTGCCCTCAGAGGAGCTGGCCGTGACACAGCTGCATTGGCGACCTCTAGCTCCTCCTTTGCCTTTGCCTTGGGCTTCCACCTGTTCCCCTGTGACATTTGGGAATGCTCTCAGGAGCGCGTCTACCAGCGTGCGCTTGTACTCGCGCATCTTCCTATCACGCTCCAGTGCAGGAAGTAAGGTGGGCACATTATCTTTGTACCGGGGATCCAGCAGGGTGGCAACCTAGTAGTCTGCACACGTTAAAATGTGGGCAACTCTGCTGTCGTTGCGCAGGCACTGCAGCATGTAGTCACTCATGTGTGCCAGGCTCCCCAGAGGTAAGGACAAGCTGTCCTCTGTGGGAGGCGTATCGTCATCGTCCTCCGTATCCCCCCAGCCACGTACCAGTGATGGGCCTGAGCTGTGTCGCGTGCCACCCCGCTGTGAACCTGCTTCATCCTCATCCTCCTCCACCTCCTCCTCATCCTCCTTGTCCTCCAGTAGTGGGCCCTGGTTGGCCACATTTGTACCTGGCCTCTGCTGTTTCAAAAAACCTCCCTCTGAGCCACTTCTAACAGACTGGCCTGAAAGTTGTAAAAATGACCCCTCATCCTCCTCCTCCTCCTCCTCCTGGGCCACCTCCTCTTCCATCATCACCCTAAGCGTTTTCTCAAGGAGACATAGAAGTGGTATTGTAACGCTGATAACGGTGTCATTGCCACTGGCCATGTTGGTGGAGTACTCAAAACAGCGCAACAGGGCACACAGGTCTTGCATGGAGGCCCAATCATTGGTGGTGAAGTGGTGCTGTTCCGCAGTGCGACTGACGCGTGCGTGCTGCAGCTGAAACTCCACTATGGCCTGCTGCTGCTCTCTCCAGCATGTGCAAGGTGGAGTTCAACCTGGTGGGCACGTCGCATATGAGGCGGTGAGCGGGAAGGCCTAACTTGCGCTGTAGCGCAGACAGCCAAGCAGCGACAGGATGTGAACGCCGGAAGCGCGCACAGACGGCCCGCACTTTATGCAGCAGCTCTGACATGTCGGGGTAGTTGTGAATGAACTTCTGCACCACCAAATTCAGCACATGCGCCAGGCAAGGGATGTGCGTCAAACCGGTTAGTCCCAGAGCTGCAACAAGATTTCGCCCATTATCGCACACCACCAGGCCGGGCTTGAGGCCCACCGGCAGAAACCACTCAACGGTCTGTTGTTCAATACCCTGCCACAACTCCTGCGCGGTGTGGGGCCTGTCCCCCAAACTTATGAGTTTCAGAATGGCCTGCTGACGTTTACCCCGGGCTGTGCTGAAGTTGGTGGTGAAGGTGTGTGGCTGACTGGATGAGCTGGTGGAAGCAGAGGAGGAGGAAGCCGAGTAGGAGGAGAAGGCTACAGGAGGCAAAGGATGATGCCCTGCGATCCTTGGCGGTAGAAGGACGTGCGCCAAGGAACTCTCCACCTGGGGCCCAGCCGCCACTACATTTACCCAGTGTGCAGTTAAGGAGATATAGCGTCCCTGGCTGTGCTTACTGGTCCACGTATCTGTGGTTAGGTGGACCTTGCCACAGATGGCATTGCGCAGTGCACACTTGATTTTATCGGATACTTGGTTGTGCAGGGAAGGCACAGCTATCTTGGAGAAGTAGTGGCGGCTGAGAACAACATACTGTGGGACAGCCATGGACATCAGCTGTTTGAAGCTGTCTGTGTCCACCAGCCTGAATGACAGGCCCTGGCATTCAGGCCCAGGGCTCGAGGGTGGCTAGGTGGGAATTTACGCTTTCTCTCCAAGGTTTGTGAGATGGAGAGCTGAACGCTGCCGTGTGACATGGTGGAGATGCTTGGTGACGCAGGTGGTGTTGTCGGTGGCACATCCTCTGTTTGGTGGGCGGCAGGTGCCAACATTCCTCCCGAGGCGGAGGAAGAGGCCGAGGCAGCAGCAGAAGAGGGAGCAGGGGGAGCCAGAGTGAGTTCCTTGCTTTTAAGGTGTTTACTCCACTGCAGTTCATGCTTTGCATGTAGATGCCTGGTCATGCAGGTTGTGCTAAGGTTCAGAACGTTAATGCCTCGCTTCAGGCTCTGATGGCACAGCGTGCAAACCACTCGGGTCTTGTCGTCAGCACATTGTTTAAAGAAGTGCCATGCCAGGGAACTCCTTGAAGCTGCCTTTGGGGTGCGCGGTCCCTGGTGGCGGTGGCCAGTAGCAGGCGAACTCTCTTGGAGGCAGCTGTTATGCTTTTGCCCCCTGCTCTCTCTTTTGCCACGCTGTTGGATCGGTCTCACCACTGCCTCTTCCTCTGAACTATGAAAGTCAGTGGCACGACCTTCATTCCATGTGGGGTCTAGGACCTCATCGTCCCCTGCATCGTCTTCCACACAGTCTTCCTCCCTGACCTCCTGTTCGGTCTGCACACTGCAGAAAGTCGCAGCAGTTGGCACCTGTGTTTCGTCATCATCAGAGACGTGCGGACTCAGATGAGGTGGTATTCCCATGTCCTCATCATCAGGAAACATCAGTGGTTGTGCATCAGTGCATTCTATGTCTTCCACCACTGGGGAAGGGCTAGGTGGATTCCCTTGGGAAACCCTGCCAGCAGATTCTTCAAACAGCATAAGAGACTGCTGCATAACTTGAGGCTCAGACAGTTTCCCTGATATGCATGGGGGTGATGTGACAGACTGATGGGCTTGGTTTTCAGGTGCCACCTGTGCGCTTTCTGCAGAAGACGGGTGGGAGATAATTTTGTGCTGGATCCACTGTCGGCCACCCAATTGACTAGCGCCTGTACCTGCTCAGGCCTTACCATCCTTAGAACGGCATTGGGCCCCACCAAATATCGCTGTAAATTCTGGCGGGTACTGGAACCTGAGGTAGTTGGTTCACTAGGACGTGTGGCTGTGGCAGAATGGCCACGTCCTCTCCCAGCACAAGAGAGTACACTAACACCACCACGACCGCGTCCGTGTCCCTTACTAGATGTTTTCCTCATTGTTGCCGTTCACCAAGCACCACAATAAGAAAAAATATTTGGCCCAATGTATTGATTTCAAATTCAGGCCTTTTTACAGGCACCTAACACTATCTGCCTTTTTATTTATGTAGCGTATTACACTAATCCAGGCACAGCAGTAACCACTGATTTAGGGGAATATCTCTTTTAAGCCTAGTATTTAGGCCCTGGATGAAAGGTATCCTTTTATGTACAGATTTACACTTGGCCTGCAACAGCTCGAACACTAGATTCAGGGTATTGCTATTTTGGCAATTGAATTTCACCCCAGAACAAAATATACCCTTTTACGGACAGATTATCACTTGGCCTGCAACAGCTGGGACACCAGATTAAGGGTATTGCTATTTTGGCAATTGAATTTCACCCCACAACAAAATATATGTTTTTGCGGACACTATGAAACTTGGCCAGCCACAGCTGAAACCACTGATTTATGGTATTGCTATTTTGGCAATTGAATTTCACCGCAGAACAAAATATACCCTTTTACGGACAGATTATCACTTGGCCTGCAACAGCTGGGACACCAGATTCAGGGTATTGCTATTTTGGCAATTAAATTTCACTACAGAAAATAATCTATCCTTTGCCTGACAGCAGACAGTATTATACTTGGCTAGCCAAAGCTGGAACACCAGATTTAGGGGATTGGTATTTGGGCAATTGTATTTAACCCCTTAATAAAATATAGAAATTGCTATCCTGAGTTTCTAGGCGTGACAATTAGCACAGCCAAGCCCCTGATGTAGGATATAGCAAAAGAAAAACTAGTATTGATGGAGTGATGGACTTGGTGGCAGCTTGTTCTGGTGCACCATAAGTCACAAAATGGCCGCCGATCACCCCAGAAAATAAGTGACAGAAAAACGCTCTGTGCAGCCTAAAAACCAGTGAGCAAGTAACTAGCAGAAGTTCAATCATTCACAGCTGTAGATCGATCACTTCATTAGGTGCTGTTGCTGACTTTTCCCTGCCTAATCTCACCCGCACAGAAGCTGCGTCGTCTCCCTACACTAATCAGAGCAGTTTGACGTGCGGGCGCTACGTGACTCCAGCTTAAATAGAGGCTGGGTCACATGCTGCACTTGACCAATCACAGCCATGCCATTAGTAGGCATGGCTGTGATGGGCTCTTAGGGCAAGAAGTAAAACGCTAGCTGATTGGCTGCTGTGCAGCCCTTCAGAAAGCGGGAAGTAATCGCCGAACAACGAACCCGAACCCAAACTTTTTTGAAAAGTTCGGGTTCGGGTCCGTGTCCTGGACACCCCAAAATTCGGTACGAACCCGAACTATGCTCGAACTGTTCGCTCAACACTAGCTATATATTCTTTTTTAGAATATTCGTCATTTTTCCAATTTAATGTGAACAGTCATTGGCCCAAAAGCAACTTAAGCAGGAAGGAATCATAACTTCAGATGGAAAAAAATAACAAATATTCTAAAAAACGAAAATATAGCACTATATGCTATAGTGCTATTTATTCGGGTGTTAGAATATTCGCATTACGTGAATATTACATTGCCGATTTTTTGCATAAGAGAAAAAAATGTAATAATGAAGAATATTCTAATTCACTACAGACTACAATATTGCAGCCTTCTCACATCAGCCCACAAGCAAGAAGCAGGTAGGTATACTAGGTAATGGGTTCAGATAAAAAAAAACACAAAAAAACTAATATTTGTTTTTACGAATATATATCACTGTATTCGAAATAGAGGAGGAGGAAGCCGAGTAGGAGGAGAAGGCTACAGGAGGCAAAGGATGATGCCCTGCGATCCTTGGCGGTAGAAGGACGTGCGCCAAGGAACTCTCCACCTGGGGCCCAGCCGCCACTACATTTACCCAGTGTGCAGTTAAGGAGATATAGCGTCCCTGGCTGTGCTTACTGGTCCACGTATCTGTGGTTAGGTGGACCTTGCCACAGATGGCATTGCGCAGTGCACACTTGATTTTATCGGATACTTGGTTGTGCAGGGAAGGCACAGCTATCTTGGAGAAGTAGTGGCGGCTGAGAACAACATACTGTGGGACAGCCATGGACATCAGCTGTTTGAAGCTGTCTGTGTCCACCAGCCTGAATGACAGGCCCTGGCATTCAGGCCCAGGGCTCGAGGGTGGCTAGGTGGGAATTTACGCTTTCTCTCAAGGTTTGTGAGATGGAGAGCTGAACGCTGCCGTGTGACATGGTGGAGATGCTTGGTGACGCAGGTGGTGTTGTCGGTGGCACATCCTCTGTTTGGTGGGCGGCAGGTGCCAACATTCCTCCCGAGGCGGAGGAAGAGGCCGAGGCAGCAGCAGAAGAGGGAGCAGGGGAGCCAGAGTGAGTTCCTTGCTTTTAAGGTGTTTACTCCACTGCAGTTCATGCTTTGCATGTAGATGCCTGGTCATGCAGGTTGTGCTAAGGTTCAGAACGTTAATGCCTCGCTTCAGGCTCTGATGGCACAGCGTGCAAACCACTCGGGTCTTGTCGTCAGCACATTGTTTAAAGAAGTGCCATGCCAGGGAACTCCTTGAAGCTGCCTTTGGGGTGCGCGGTCCCTGGTGGCGGTGGCCAGTAGCAGGCGAACTCTCTTGGAGGCAGCTGTTATGCTTTTGCCCCCTGCTCTCTCTTTTGCCACGCTGTTGGATCGGTCTCACCACTGCCTCTTCCTCTGAACTATGAAAGTCAGTGGCACGACCTTCATTCCATGTGGGGTCTAGGACCTCATCGTCCCCTGCATCGTCTTCCACACAGTCTTCCTCCCTGACCTCCTGTTCGGTCTGCACACTGCAGAAAGTCGCAGCAGTTGGCACCTGTGTTTCGTCATCATCAGAGACGTGCGGACTCAGATGAGGTGGTATTCCCATGTCCTCATCATCAGGAAACATCAGTGGTTGTGCATCAGTGCATTCTATGTCTTCCACCACTGGGGAAGGGCTAGGTGGATTCCCTTGGGAAACCCTGCCAGCAGATTCTTCAAACAGCATAAGAGACTGCTGCATAACTTGAGGCTCAGACAGTTTCCCTGATATGCATGGGGGTGATGTGACAGACTGATGGGCTTGGTTTTCAGGTGCCACCTGTGCGCTTTCTGCAGAAGACGGGTGGGAGATAATTTTGTGCTGGATCCACTGTCGGCCACCCAATTGACTAGCGCCTGTACCTGCTCAGGCCTTACCATCCTTAGAACGGCATTGGGCCCCACCAAATATCGCTGTAAATTCTGGCGGGTACTGGAACCTGAGGTAGTTGGTTCACTAGGACGTGTGGCTGTGGCAGAATGGCCACGTCCTCTCCCAGCACAAGAGAGTACACTAACACCACCACGACCGCGTCCGTGTCCCTTACTAGATGTTTTCCTCATTGTTGCCGTTCACCAAGCACCACAATAAGAAAAAAATATTTGGCCCAATGTATTGATTTCAAATTCAGGCCTTTTTTTACAGGCACCTAACACTATCTGCCTTTTTATTTATGTAGCGTATTACACTAATCCAGGCACAGCAGTAACCACTGATTTAGGGGAATATCTCTTTTAAGCCTAGTATTTAGGCCCTGGATGAAAGGTATCCTTTTATGTACAGATTTACACTTGGCCTGCAACAGCTCGAACACTAGATTCAGGGTATTGCTATTTTGGCAATTGAATTTCACCCCAGAACAAAATATACCCTTTTACGGACAGATTATCACTTGGCCTGCAACAGCTGGGACACCAGATTAAGGGTATTGCTATTTTGGCAATTGAATTTCACCCCACAACAAAATATATGTTTTTGCTGACACTATGAAACTTGGCCAGCCACAGCTGAAACCACTGATTTATGGTATTGCTATTTTGGCAATCGAATTTCACCGCAGAACAAAATATACCCTTTTACGGACAGATTAACACTTGGCCTGCACCAGCTGGGACACCAGATTCAGGGTATTGCTATTTTGGCAATTGAATTTCACCCCACAACAAAATATATGTTTTTGCGGACACTATGAAACTTGGCCAGCCACAGCTGAAACCACTGATTTATGGTATTGCTATTTTGGCAATTGAATTTCACCGCAGAACAAAATATACCCTTTTACGGACAGATTATCACTTGGCCTGCAACAGCTGGGACACCAGATTCAGGGTATTGCTATTTTGGCAATTGAATTTTACCCCACAACAAAATATATGTTTTTGCGGACACTATGAAACTTGGCCAGCCACAGCTGAATCCACTGATTTATGGTATTGCTATTTTGGCAATTGAATTTCACCACAGAACAAAATATACCATTTTACGGACAGATTAACACTTGGCCTGCAACAGCTGGCACACCAGATTCAGGGTATTGCTATTTTGGCAATTGAATTTCACCCCACAACAAAATATATGTTTTTGCGGACACTATGAAACTTGGCCAGCCACAGCTGAAACCACTGATTTATGGTATTGCTATTTTGGCAATTGAATTTCGCCGCAGAACAAAATATACCCTTTTACGGACAGATTAACACTTGGCCTGCAACAGTTGGGACACCAGATTCAGGGTATTGCTATTTTGGCAATTGAATTTCACCCCACAACAAAATATATGTTTTTGCGGACACTATGAAACTTGGCCAGCCACAGCTGAAACCACTGATTTATGGTATTGCTATTTTGGCAATTGAATTTCACCGCAGAACAAAATATACCCTTTTACGGACAGATTATCACTTGGCCTGCAACAGCTGGGACACCAGATTCAGGGTATTGCTATTTTGGCAATTGAATTTCACCACAGAAAATAATCTATCCTTTGCCTGACAGCAGACAGTATTATACTTGGCTAGCCAAAGCTGGAACACCAGATTTAGGGGATTGGTATTTGGGCAATTGTATTTAACCCCTTAATAAAATATAGAAATTGCTATCCTGAGTTTCTAGGCGTGACAATTAGCACAGCCAAGCCCCTGATGTAGGATATAGCAAAAGAAAAACTAGTATTGATGGAGTGATGGACTTGGTGGCAGCTTGTTCTGGTGCACCATAAGTCACAAAATGGCCGCCGATCACCCCAGAAAATAAGTGACAGAAAAACGCTCTGTGCAGCCTAAAAACCAGTGAGCAAGTAACTAGCAGAAGTTCAATCATTCACAGCTGTAGATCGATCACTTCATTAGGTGCTGTTGCTGACTTTTCCCTGCCTAATCTCACCCGCACAGAAGCTGCGTCGTCTCCCTACACTAATCAGAGCAGTTTGACGTGCGGCGCTACGTGACTCCAGCTTAAATAGAGGCTGGGTCACATGCTGCACTTGACCAATCACAGCCATGCCATTAGTAGGCATGGCTGTGATGGGCTCTTAGGGCAAGAAGTAAAACGCTAGCTGATTGGCTGCTGTGCAGCCCTTCAGAAAGCGGGAAGTAATCGCCGAACAACGAACCCGAACCCAAACTTTTTTGAAAAAGTTCGGGTTCGGGTCCGTGTCCTGGACACCCCAAAATTCGGTACGAACCCGAACTATGCTCGAACTGTTCGCTCAACACTAGCTATATATTCTTTTTTTAGAATATTCGTCATTTTTTCCAATTTAATGTGAACAGTCATTGGCCCAAAAGCAACTTAAGCAGGAAGGAATCATAACTTCAGATGGAAAAAAATAACAAATATTCTAAAAAACGAAAATATAGCACTATATGCTATAGTGCTATTTATTCGGGTGTTAGAATATTCGCATTACGTGAATATTACATTGCCGATTTTTTGCATAAGAGAAAAAAATGTAATAATGAAGAATATTCTAATTCACTACAGACTACAATATTGCAGCCTTCTCACATCAGCCCACAAGCAAGAAGCAGGTAGGTATACTAGGTAATGGGTTCAGATAAAAAAAAACACAAAAAAACTAATATTTGTTTTTACGAATATATATCACTGTATTCGAAATATTCGCGAATATATATCACTATATTTTAAATATTCGCGAATTTTCGAAGTGCCGATAATCGCAATAAAAATTCGAAATTCGAATATTCACGCTTAACAGTAATTGTGAGCAGCGATTGTTTGAGTAGACACAGCAGTGGGATGGTTACGCTGATAATAGCGTTATCGCCACTAACCATCTGTGTGGATTCATGAAAGTTTATTTAAAACCTCACAGAGGTCTGACATCAATGCCCACTCCTTGCTTGTGAATAGTGGCAGTTGACTCGAAAGGCGACGACCATGTTGCATCTGGTATTCCACAACTGCCCTCTGCTGCTCCAGAGTTCCAGCGCATGCTCACGTCACGCAACAGTCGGTGAGCTGGAACCCGCAAGCGCTGCTGCAGCGTTGACAGACCGGCTGAAGCTGTGAATGACCAAGTTATGGTCTTTGTCAGACACAACCTTGCCTGGTTGTAGGTTGAGTGGCGAGAGCCACAGCTCGGTCTGGTCCCTTATACCCTGTCACAGCTCTGCGGTGGTGTGCTGTTTGTCCCCTAAGCAAATCAGCTTCAGCACGGCCTTTTGACGCTTCCCCACAGCAGTGATACACTGCTTCAAGCTAGCGACTGATGGCTGACAGCTGCTGGAGGTGGAAGTGGAGGAGGAGGCGGCGGAGGAGGAGAAGTGGGGGTTGGAGCCAGTAACATAGCTGCTGGTGGAGACCCTGATGGACGTAGGGCCCGCAATCCTGGGGCGTGGGTAGCACCTGTGTCATCCCAGTGTACGACTCACTCCAGGCCTCCACAACATTCACCCAGTGTTCGGTAAGGGAAATGTAGCGTCCCTGGCTACCAGCACTTGTCCATGTAACTGTGGTGAGGTGGACCTTCCCAGTAAGTGCGTTGGTCAGGGCACGGGTGATGTTTTGGGACACATGCTGGTGTAAGGCGGGCACGGCACACAGTGAAAAATAGTGGCGGCTGGGGACTGTGTACCGAGGGACGGCCACCGACATCAGGCTGCAGAAGGTCTCAGTGTCCACAAGCCTAAATGGCAACATTTCAAGGGCCAGTAATTTCGAAAGTTGCGCATTTAGTGCTATGGCCTGTGGTTGGGTGGGTATTTGCGCTTGCGTTCAAATGCCTGCGATATCGACATTTGGACGCTGTGCTGGGACAGGGAAGTGGATGTTGTTGCTGACGGTTTATGCGAAGGTCCAGGTGCAGGGCAAGGGGCATCCGGGCCTGCGCCTTCGACAGGGGATTGGCCAGCAGTACGTAAAACAGGGGAAGAGGAGGCAGTGGTGTGACCCGCAGACCCAGATTGTGGACCCAGGTGTTCGGCCCACTTATTAGGGTGCTTGGATGCCATATAGCGGATCATGCTGGTGGTGGTGAGGATGCTAGTGTTCACACCCCAGCTCATTTTGGCACTCTCATCAAAAAAGCAAAATACTGCGGAACACCTACCCCTTGGCAAGGTAGATTTACGCATGGGGGTGCTCGGTGTAATGGTTGCGGGCCTGTTTGGTATGGACCAACTTCTCCCTTTTGCAACCCCACTGCCTCTTCCAGACTGTTGCGGTGCTGCGGATCCCTCCCCCTCTCTATTGTTTTCCTTGCTCGGCTTTTCACCTTCCCATGTTGGGTCAGTGAACTCATCGTCCACCACCTCCTCTTTCACTTCCTCACTCTGCTCATCCTCCTGACTTGACCTAACCACAACCTCAGTGATGGACAACTGTGTCTCATCATCATCCACCTTGTGAATAAATGATTGCCGTTCACCACCGTCATCTTCTTGAGACTGTGAAGGCTCAAGAGGTTGGGAATCAGGGCACAATATCTCAGGTACCTCTTCAAGAGTGCTGGGCGCAAGGGCCAAATCTAATAGTGGCACTGGAAAGAGCTCCTCGGAATATCCGAGTGTGGGATCACTCGTTTGGCAAGCCTCTCCATGGTGGGGGGAAGGATGATTAGAGTGAGGATTGGGTTGACCAGACTCTTGGCTACAGCATTTGGACGAGAGGGTGGTGCTTAACCGACTGGAAGCATTATCTTCAGAAATCCAACCGACCAACTGCTCGCAGTGGTCCGACTTGGATAGTGTTGTCCTGCACCGCTCAGCTAAATTCGACATGAAGATGGGTACGGTGGATGTTTTTTTTTTCTGGTGCACTGGCAGCAGGCACAGTTTCATTGCGCCCAGGGCCACAGCCTCTACGTGCACCATCCTCATCATACCCACTTCCCTTTCCCTTAGTGCTCGCCTTCTTCATATTAATGGTTTTGTCACTAGATTTAAGGCAGATTGTTTTACTGTCTGCTAAAGACACAGTTTTTGGATGCAGGACAGTATATGTCACAGAAACCCACAGAATATTGACACTATATTAGGACCAGATTATTGGAATTTGCAATACAGACACTGTTTGCAGATGTTCTACAGTATTGGTTACAGAACACCACAGATTATGGAAACTAGATTAGGCCCAGATTATTGGAATTTGTAATACAGACACTGTTTGCAGATGTTCTACAGTATTGGTTACAGAACACCACAGATTATGGACACTAGATGTGGCCCAGATTATTGATATTTGTAATACAGACATTGTTTGCAGATGTTCTACAGTATTGGCTACAGAATACAACATATTAGGGACACTAGATGTGGCCTAGATTATTGGAATTTGTAATACAGACACTATTTGCAGATGTTCTACAGTATTGGTTAAAGAACACCGCAGACTATGGACACTAGATGTTGCCAGATTATAGCAACTCTAGACCCAGGCTGCTGCTTGCCTGTGCTCCAATATCCTCCTTCTCCTCCTCCAGTTCAGCCCCCACAGGGCTCGTGTGGCCGTGAGATCGAGGCGCCACGTATCCTATCCCCTGACCAGCCCTTGTTACCACCATCTTGTCCAGGACATGAAGCAGTGGAATGATGACGTTCATCCCGTAGTCCTGGCGACTGACAAATAACGTGACATCCTCAAAGAGCCTGAGCAAATGGCAGCTGTCACGCATGAGCTGCCAGTGGCTGACATCGAAGTTACACTGTGGCGTACTCCTATCCGCTTGCATCATCAAGAAATAGTTGATGGCCTTTCTCTGTTCGTATACTCGGTCCAACATATTGAAGTGGAATTCCAAAGGGTGGAAACGTCGGAGATCAGCCTATGTTGGGGGATGCCGTTCTGTCGCTGCAACTCAAGGAGGGCATGCTTTGCGGTATACAGGCGGCTGAAGTGCATGCAAAGTTTCCTGGCTATTTTTAGGATGTCTTGCAGATGGGTGGAAGACTTCAATAACCGCTGGACAACCAGATTGAACATGTGTGCTATGCAGGGCGCATGGCTCAGACTTCCTCGATGCAGCGCCGACACAATGTTCTTCCCGTTGTCGGTCACCATAGTTCTGATTTTGAGTTGTCGGAGAGAAAGCCAGTATTCGATTTCTTGATGCATCACATGGAGCAGTTCCTCCCCTGTGTGACTCCGTTCACCAAGGCAAACCAGGTGCAGAACAGCGTGACACCGCCAATCCCTGCACATGTGGTATGCTGGAGGGGCACTGTGACTTGTCCCTGCAGTGGAATCTGAGTACATGGAGGAGGATGAGAAGGTAGAGGTGGACAATGTCGCAGGACCAACGACGTGACAAACACATTCACGCAGGAAACACATTCACGCTGTGGGGCGTAAAGGACATGTATTGTCCCTGACCGTAGTTACAGCTCCACACATCGGCGCTGCCATGCACTTTGGCAGACACCGACAGGCTCAAGGACTGGCCCACCTTCTGTTCTACATGTGTGTGCAGGGCTGGTACTGCCTTTTTAGCAAAGAAATGATGGTTTGGGACTCTTCACCTCGGCTCGGCACAAGCTATCAGTTCTCTAAAAGGTGCAGAGTCCACCACTTGGAAAGGGAGCTACTGAAACACCAGCAACTTGGACAGGAGCACGTTCAGCTTCTGCGTCATTGGATGCGTGCACGCAGACTGTTGTCTCTTCGCAATCGCTTCGGTGATTGATTGCTGATGGAATGACTTATGAGGTGTAGGAGCAGGAGCATCTGGACCAGCAGAAGATGGGATTGACAGACAGCTCCCTTTGGCTGAGGTGGTGGAGCCTTGACTGGCTAAAAATGGGTGCATGCCACTGGGTGATGTAGCGGTTGCTGCAGCAGGCTGGGCCACCACATCGGAGCCACGGTTCTCCCAGTCACTGTATGGCATAATTGATATATTGACGCAGGGCCGTTGTGCCAACATTGGCACCCTGGCCACGCTTCACCTTCTGCCCACAGATGGGACATATGGCCATGTTCAACCCTTTTGACACTTTGGGGAAAAAAACGCCACACCGCCGAGTAGGTGATTTTCCCCCCCAACAGTCCACACTGACTGATTTCTACCGCCGCTGCCTCCGTGAACCCCTGCACCACTACTTTCATGGCAGGTAGGCTGCTGCGAAGCAGGTGGTCTACCCAGGACAAGTTTGGCTCCCGGCCTCCCACTGCTGCCACACTGCTGACTCCCGGCCATGATACCACTTTGGTGGCTCCTCCTCTGCCTCATGGGCAAGCTTCCATTCTCTTCTCCTGATGATGATGAAGCCCCCTCTGCACCCAGCTCCCAAGTGCAATCGACTTCATCATCATCGATTAGTGTCTGCACATCACTTATGTCTTCCTCAACGACCTCTGGGTCAGGAGCCTGACCGCTCGCAGCACAAGCTACCATACCACTCTCCTCATCACTACTTGCCCGCCTAGCAGAGGAAGCAGTCAATGTCTCCTCCAGATCTTGGCTGGGCAGTAGCTTCTGACTGTCCTTTAGTAGCTCTTCCTCGCTGAAAAGTGAAGCTGAGCCTACAGCATATACTACTTCTCGCTGTGAGGGAACAGAAAAGGACAGAGGCAGGTTGAGGACAGGTGAGGGCACAGTGCCTGCTCCTGGGCCATGGCAACTAAGGGTTGTGTCTGATGAACCCACAGACTCTTGGCTGGGGGTGTCTGATGTCACTTGGGATGAAGTGGATGACTGAGTTAAACAAACAAGAACCGCAGGGTTGCTGGTCAAGACACGACCGCTAGATGACACCGGGAGCTCAGGCCTCTTGCTGCGACTACTGCTGCCATGACCCCTTACTTTGCTGCGACCACTGCTTGCGCCAGAAACATTCAGGCCCCTGCCACTCTTCTGTGCATGGCCTGACACTTCTCTGCCTGACATACAGTGGATATAAAAAGTCTACACACCCCTGTTAAAATGTCAGGTTTCTCTGCTGTAAAAAAATTTGACAAAGATAAATCATTTCAGTACTTTTTCCACCTTTAGGCTACGTTCACATGACAACATTTGTCGCGTGACAATAAGTCGCGCGACAAATAGGGCACAACTTCACTGCAAAGATTTCAGTTTGTTTTTCAATTGAGTGGTACAGTTTATAGGTCACATTAAGGCTACGTTCACACGACGACATTTGTCGAGCGACAAAAAGTCGCACTATTGTCGCGCTACAATTTCTATAATGGGAGTCTACGGTGTCGCATTGCAACATGCGACATGCTGCGACTGCGACGCGACAGCCGCAGAAAAACCCATCTTGCATGGATTTTTTGCGACTGTCGCGTCGCAGTCGCAGCATGTTGCATGTCGCAATGCGACACCATAGACTCCCATTATAAAAATTGTAGCGCGAAATAGTGCGACTTTTTGTCACTCGACAAATGTCGTCGTGTGAACGTAGCCTTAAAGTGACCTATAAACTGTACCACTCAATTGAAAAACAAACTGAAATCTTTTAGGTGGAGGGAAGAAAACTAAAAAAAACTGAAATAATGTTGCTGCATAACTGTGAAGACCCTCTTATAACTGGGGATGTAGCTGTGTTCAGAATTAAGCAATCACATTCAAAATCATGTTAAATAGGAGTCGGCATACACCTGCCATCATTTAAAGTGCCTCTGATTAACCCCAAATAAATTTCAGCTGCTCTAGTTGGTCTTTCCTGAAATGTTCTTAGTCGCATACCACAGCAAAAGCCATGGTCTAAAGAGAGCTTCCAAAGCATCAGAGGGATCTCATTGTTAAAAGGTATCAGTCAGGAGAAGGGTACAAAAGAATTTCCAAGGCATTAGATATACCATGGAACACAATGAAGACAGTCATCATCAAGAAAAATGAAGAAAAACATCCAAGCCAGGCTACCTTTTGCAAAAACACAACTAAAATCTCCCAAAAGCATGTGGGAAAAGGTGTTATGGTCTGATGAAACGAAGGTTTAACTTTTTGGCCATAATTCCAAAAAAACACTGCACATCACCAAAAGAACACAATACCCACAGTGAAGCATGGTGGTGGCAGCATCGTGCTTTGGGGCTGTTTTTCTTCAGCTGGAACTGGGGCCTTAGTTCAGATAGAGGGAATTATGAACATTTCCAAATACCAATCAATATTGGCATAAAACCTTCAGGCTTCTGCTAGAAAGCTGAACATGAAGACAAACATGACAACGACCCAAAGCATACATCCATATCAATAAGGGAATTGCTTCACCAGAAGAAGATTGGACTGGCCCAGCCAGAGCCCAGACCTGAATCAGATTGAAAATCTGTGGGGTGATCTGAAGAGGGCTGTGCACAGGAGATGCCCTCGCAATCTGGAGTGTTTTTGCAAAGCAGGGACACTGTTATGGGGGGGATCTGTGGATGATGCTATATATGTGTCATCCACAGATTCCCCCCATAGCAGTGTCATCCACAAATCCCACCATAACAGTGTCATCCACAAATCCCACCATAACAGTGTCATCTACAGATCCCCATATAACAGTGCCATCCACAGATCCCCCCATAAAAGTGCCATCCATAGATCCCCCATAACAGTGTCAGCCACAGATATCCCCATAACAGTGTCATCCACAAATCCCCCCATAACTGTGTCATCCACAGATATCCTCATAACATTGTCATCCACTGATATCCCCATAACAGTGTCATCCACAGATCCCCATAACAGTGTCAGCCACAGATCGACCATAACAGTGTCATCCACAGATCCCCATAACAGTGTCATCCACAGATCCCCATAACAGTGTCATCCACAGGTCCCCCATAACAGTGCGTCATTCACAGATCACCTATAACAGTGCGTCATCCACAGATCCCCCATAACAGTGTCATCCACAGATCCCCCATAACAGTGTCCTCCACAGATCCCCATAACAGGGTCATCCACAGATCCCCTATAACAGTGCGTCATCCACAGATCCCCTCCATAACATTGTCATCCACAGATCCCCATAATAGTGTCATCCACAGACCACCATTAGTTGGAACCCCACCAAAAGAACACCTTTTGGTTCAAAATATTTTTTCCTATTATCACCCATTAAAACCTAGGTGCGTCTTATGGGCAGGCGCATCTTTTAGGGCGAAAAATACGGTAACACTAAATGTGAACAGCGTCTATTTTTCTCGTATTGTACTGAACTGACAATAACTGTTTTATAGCAAATAATATCAAATGTGAACGGTGTGTATTTTATTCTTTATTCTCTAGAAATATAACAAGAAACACTTATAGCGCAAATAACACCAAATGTGAACAGCGTCTATTTTTCTCGTATTGTACTATAATAGGGCACTGAACGCTTTCACCATATATAGCTGCAGAATTAAACAGAGTATATATTTCTCTTTTTCCACAGATATAAGCCACTAAAGGCTTTTCAACATAACATAACATTTCACAATGAGGTTTTCTTTCACTCTCCCTAGGGCCTGCATAAATGTTTGTCCCTGAACAAATTATGATGTTGAATGGCAGAATCTAAGATGGCCGCCATATTTATAGGGCTGTAGTAAAACATACAATGCAAAAGCACTCTGCAAACCAAATAAAATACAGGAAAATATTCTAATGCTAATACTATGCTTATTTTGTAGATGAGATGCTTGGCAAATACATTTTGTACAAAATTATTTGGGCCCGTCTGCCACACGTCAAGGCGATCTCTGTAATACGGGAACCTAACACTAAATACTACCTGTTATGTGCCACGACGGCTACCATAAAATTCAGGGAGTGTAGGTTCCACATGTATGCTGGGCCCACCTTAATTTATGTCATTTGTGGTGCCAAAATGGCCTCCATTGAATCCAGAGAATGCAGATACCAACATGCATGCCGAGCCCACTCTACACCTCCCCTGGTGCCGAATGGCCACCAACGAATGCAATGAGAGTCCACCATTTACCTTTCCTGGTGCCACAGGCTTCCAGTGAGTGAGGGAGAGCAGGCTAAGCTTTATACTCAAATTAATTATGGCATTATGGGTCATCCTGCCTTCCCAGCGTTCCTTTCCCTATGACCCCACACGTGTAGTCGCCATTTTAGCCGCCATTGTAGCCGCCATGTTAGGAAAAATTGCGATTCCAGGAACATCTTCAAAGGAAGACTAGTACATTTATTATTTTCTGCAATATTATTTTTTGCTTTTTTCCCCTGCTTTTTTTATATTTTTTATACTAATTATTAACTGACAGGAACGATTCAATTATTGATTTACAGAATTTATTTATTTATTTTGGCTATATGAATCATGATTCACTAATTCATTAATTATTTACCTATGTTATCTAATATATAAATTTACAACTATCAGGAACAAAATATGGATCAGTATTGATTATATATGTGTATGAACTTTGACGGATTGGAGAATTTATTAGAATCAAAACAAGCAAATTATTTTATTTATTTGTACTTTTTGATTCTTGTTTTTAATCTATTATGTATTAAAAAAATACAAAAATATTTAAAAAATCCACCATAGATCACTTTTCATGGCATACCAGATGATAGAGTCCATGTCATCAGAGTGAGTATTATTATTTTAAATATTTATTTAGCAATGGGTGTGCCAAAGAGAGTGCACCTTAATCTAGAAATCAAGGAAGGTGAGCCACTGTAACATTATGTTATTTTCAAAAACCTGTTGCAAAAACATAACCCTGATACTAACCCTAAAAAAGAGAGAAAGCGACAAGAACAAAAAATGAGTCCTAGACATCAGAGTGTCATACACAAATGTTCAGGCCAATTGGAGCATTTTCGATGCTAGCCAAAATTTATTCTTCAAAAGTTAAAGAACAAGTCGACATGGAGCGCCAAAGTGAAAGCACAGGGAATCTCAGAATAAAATCAACCAGTTTGTCACTGGTCAGGTTCAAGAACTGGAAGAATAAATAAAAACATACAGTAGCTAACAAAGGTAGCACCAGTTTCTACTCACTTTACCAAGGGGGTGGGTCAAGATAAACTGAGTTTCTTTTTCCCTAACCCATACCCCACACCTTCTCCCCTTTCTCCCTATTCCTATTCCCCATGACCTTATCCAGGAAACCCCAACCAGGGCTTCCATCCTTTTGACCCTTTTATTTATTTATTTTTTCTCATGCTCCTTTTTGTTTGAATTTGTGTAAAATGTATTTTTGCCAGAATTGAATCTCCTGAATAATTGGCTAGAATCAGACCCAAATAAATTTCAAGAAATTCACTCATCTCTAAATGTAACCATCTCACTATATCTCACAGCTACTTTCCTTGCTGAATTTATTTTTTTCCAGTAATAACCTGTAAGGATGTATTGTTTCATACAGACTTTAAAATGAACTCAGCTCATGACTCATGACTAAATTGCCATTCCCAAAAATTTCTCAGTGCATGGATTTTGTGGCCATATTGGAAAGTATTAAATCTATGAAGTTGTTTTCCCCTAAAATGGGTATTATTGAATACGAATAACTATTTTGTTCTGGTCTATCCAGCCATACATAAATCTTGTAGGCTTCTTGTTTGACACATTAACTTCACATAATTATATTTCCAGTTCATAGAAGTTTCTATGGGGCATAATATACCTGAGGAAAAAAATAAAGCTCACCGTGATTTTGCAAATAGAGAAAATGTTTATTAGCAAAGTAAAGTACAAAGAAAATGAGAAAAAAACTAGCTTGTTCTCCCTGGTCACCAGTAATGAGTTTATATTGATCGAGCCCAAGTTTGATTTTGTCATCTAAGTCTATGACGGAATCCATTATCTCTAAATATTGATCAAAAGCACTCGGAGGGAAAAGTGAAACAATTCGCTTCTATTTAGCTCTGGACCATCTCCAAACATATTTGCAAGCCATTATGTTTCATGCAAGGTACACAAAATTAGGGTCATTATCAGCTCTGCCTCTGAATTAATTAAGTTAGTATTGAATGTTAGCTAGTAATACCACTATTTCTTCTTCGGTGGCTGTTTTCATCGAAAGTTATGCCTAATAGCTTTAAAACACTGTAGAATCCAGACTATAACTTGTTCCTGGCTGTAACGTCAATATGACATGGGCTGTTAAGGAAACAATGTCACAGAAACAGAAGCATTTTTTATTCTTTTTAACTTTAACTTTCTAAAGACTCATTTTTTCAGCATAGAAAATAATTTATGTTCTCCTATTTGACACCATTGGATGGAAATACCTAATCTGCGCTGGTTCCATTTCAGTTGCCAGAACTGTCTGCAGAGATTAGTTAAAGCAACTTTTAATTGTATGCTTCAGATGGAAAAATACTAGTGATCAACTAGACTGCCAAACTTCTATACTTTTAAAGCCAAATCTAGAAAATAAATGGCCTCCTCTTGCCATAAGGTCTTGTGTCATTTAGTAGATTAACAGTAAGTTTTGTCTCCTGCATAAATGTTTTCTCATTATTGTAACTGTTAGGTCAGCAGGACATGGCTAATTTCTTTTAAAACACGGGCTTGTCTGATCGCTGCATTAATATAATCCAAAATAAATGAAATATAATCTAATAAAAAAAAACACCACATAGAGATAGGTTGCTTAGTAACTCTTTGCTCTGTACATGGATATATCTTCCCTTCAAAAATCAGCAGCTGAACCAAACATCGTAATATAAACTTATGTGAACGGTCTACTTATTACTTGTTACTTTACAATGTTCAGCGACTAGTCTAATGCAGCATACTATAAAAAAAACAGAAACTTTCTGCGAGTCAGGCTAGTTTCACACTAAGGCCTCTTGCACACAAATTTTTCCGTTTACGTTCCTTTTTTGCGTTCCGTATACGGAACCATTCATTTCAATGTATCCGCAAAAAAACGGAAGGTACTCTGTATGCCTTTCGTTTCCGTAATTCCGTTTTTCTGTTCTGTTCAAGCATAGAACATGTCCTATAATTGTCTGCATAACGGACAAGGATAGTACTATTCTTTTAGGGGCCAGCTGTTCCATTCCGCAAAAAACTGAATGCGCATGGATATCCTCCGTATTTTTCTCGGATCCGTTTTTTGCGGACTGCAAAATACTGAAAAAGCCATACGGTCATGTGCAAGAGGCCTAATGCTAAAAATCTTCCGGAAGGCTGTTTTGGCAGAGGAACAGACTGCCAGAGTTAATTATATACGGATAGGGCCGGAGCACTTCATGGCCCCATTGACTACAATGGGACCCGGTGGAAATCTGGCCTATTTCCGGCATTGATGCTAGAATTCGGCTGGACAAATACTGCTGCAAGCATTGTCTCCTCATACAGCTGATCGGTGGGGGTGTCGGACCCTCACCAATCTGATATTCATGACCTATCCTGAGAAAAGGTCATCAATATTAAAAGCCCGGACAACTCTTTTAAGTCTCTTTAGTTAAATGGTATTTATAATAATGTTCTTGGAGGACTTTTAAAGAGGCGTCAAAGGTTTTGAATAGGCCTGTGTGATTGGACTTTGTAGATGTAATAATGACAGACAAGTCCATACTAACTACATTCCCTAAATCCAGGAAAGACAAAAGTGGTTAGGTTGAAAGAGAACTATTTGTTCATACACAGTAATTATGTATCATAAGTTTACATGCCTGTAAATAGACGCTGAGGAGAGACCTAGACTGTCTTCCCTAAGGTCTACACTTTCCATATATTCCAGACAAGTGAGGCCACCATGCCCACAGTAGGTTGAAGCATGAGATAAAGAAAGCGGACAGGTACTGACAGAAATAATTTTCATCGTGTTCATTCATCACATATAGTGTTGAGCAAATTGAAGTGAAACAAATTGTCCAATTCGCATTTCAGGAAAAATTAGATTAGTCGCAAAGCCAAATTTTCTCGTGCTTCATCACGGCCATCGTGATTAACCGATGAAAGGCCTGAATGGTAGCCTGAGATGCAGCGATTAGTGATGAATGCGTCATCTGAGGGGTTCAATGACGGGGGTGGCATAATTGCCATACCCCATCATTGCACCCGCTACATACAAAGAAATGTGCTTCGTGATGAAGTAATTCGTCACAAAGCGAATTTCTTTGTGAAATTCGGTGAAGCGGATAAATTGAATTTTCCATAACTTCGCTCATCTCTAATCATATACAATATGAGGCATAATTAAAATTTTTCAGAAAATTTTACACAATTCATAAAAGGCTTTATTTGAGCATAACCATTCATTTTCTTTTGAAAGTGACCTGACACAAATATCTCTTCATCATGACTTCTGGAAAAGGAGAAGTTTTCTTTGTCCAGTAAGACCTGATGTGTTACTCTGGAACCATACCTCATACCTCAAGTTATTAACATAGCTTACTTTGTGTATCATTGGCAAGGCTGAATTGGGTCACTTAAAGTTCAATGTCTGAAATCACAAAAAAATGAGGTTTATGTTTGCACTACACACATTAGGCAGTCATTTGGAGGGTCAACTGACATAGCTAAATGCCCACATATCCCATATTTCCCATTTGACACTCCAGTTGCCCTTTTACTCACTCCACATAGTATCTTTAGGACACAGAATATTAGTCTTAGAATGGTATTGACCTTGGCAGATACTTAAAGTTCTGAATCCAATAAAAATCTGTACTGACATTGCACAGCACATCTGTGAAAGACAAGCTTTTAGTAAAGCCATGCTGTTACTAAATCACTTAGTGTCTCGGTGTAACTTGCTTGACCTCTGCTCACAAATACCTTCTGCTATGTACTATACAGAGCTTCTATTCTGCTGTGTAAACTTTCCATGCGGAATACACACATTGAAATGATCTAGAGGCAACTTGTGTGGTGTTCAAATAGGGAAATCTGTTAATTCAGTGTTATCCAAACAGGATATGCATCGTACAATCTTACAACTGAGAGTTTAAAAAGTGATTTTACAATAGACTTACTTGAAAACATCTAGGTATTTTTTTTAGGCTAGAGCATTCAGGAGAAACAGACTTATTCTTACTATTTGAATCAGTCACTATTTGACAATGAGTCAATGACAGACCCAAGGTCTGGGAGGAAGGAAACAAATAAAAATGTCCGTTACTTGTTTCACAGTCATTACTGCAGGTACTTTAGCACCATGCTTTTCATCATGAATATATATATGCTTGAAAGTTTGTGTACTCTTCAGAATTGTCTATATTTCTGCATAAATTTGATGTAAAATTACAGAATTTCACACAAGAGCTAAAAGTAGATAAAAGATCAAACAAATGAGTCAAAATATTAGGCTACTTTCACACTAGCAGCAGGACGGATCCGACAGGCTGTTCACCCGACGGAACAGCCTGTCGGATCCGTTCTGCTGCTAGTGAACGTGTTCCCCCGGACTACTGCTTCGGCACCATTGACTATAATGAGGGCGGGGCAGAGTTCCGGCGGAGGCACGGCAGCGCAAGGCGAGAGGCTGCCGGAATAAAACTACGACATGTCCGACAATTATTCCGACAGCCTCTCGCCGTGCGCTGCCGTGCCTCCGCCGGAACTCCGCCCACCTCCATTATAGTCAATGGGGCCGGAGCGGTAGTGCGGGAGCACACGTTCATTAGCTGCAGGACGGATCCGACAGGCTGTTCCGTTGGGTGAACGGCCTTCGGATCCGTCCTGCCGCTAGTGTGAAACTAGCATTAGACTTGGTCATTTATTTTTTGAGGAAAATGATCTAATATCACATGTCTGTGAGTGGCAAAAGGATTTTAGCCTTAAGGGTACAACCACATGGTCAGGTTTCTGCATGCAGTTTTGGAAGCCAAAACCAGTAATGAATAAATTAAAAAAAACGAGAAGATCCCACATAAAGGAGATGGCAAAGGCATTCTAGTAAATATACTACATATATAGAATCACAAGTGAGATAATTATTGATCTAAAAGCTTTTACCTGTACTGGGATGCAATAATTCAGACCCTCTTATCATAAGGGACAATTAACGCAATTATCGCTGGGAAAACATCCTACTCTGGTGGGAACCTACTTAAATTTGACGCTGCACTGCGTGGTGACTACCGGCACCACACCACAGCACCACATCAGCAGAGGGCGGAACCCAGCAGCCAAACAGCGCCCCTGCTGTTTGGCACTGCCACCCTGGCACTGGGCCCCACCAACCCACCAGCACAGCACCACAGCAACAATGGCCGCCACACAGCACCGCACCATGTGAACAGTTGTAGGTTCCCACTCAGGGAGGCAACCTTGTCATGGTGAGTGGGCTTATGCTTTTTTATCAAAATTTCTACTAATTCCTCATGTAAGTATGCAACATAGGGGCCTGAATACTATTTATTCCGCTGAGAAAGGATGTAAATTATGCTGAGAAGCATTATTAGATTAAAACACAGCATGAGCAGGTGTTATCCAGGTTCATTCTTGTCTTTCGATAATGTGTAATATTTTTGATAAAGAAACATAAAGAAAAAGCTTATTTGGTTTTTGGTGTGTTTTTTACTGTGAGTCTGAATTGTTGGTAGATCGCGTTTTTGCACCATTGTGGTCCTGTTGTGTGATTAATGTTTATGCCACCAATGATTTGATTGAACCCCTGGAGCATTGTTATGGGCAGGGACAGTTCATGTCTTTCACGGCCCACATGTCTTTCACGGCCCAGCAACACAGCTAATTCAGTTTAACCTCTCCCTCAAGATTGTATCTGCCTGGCTCCCATAGCAATCACTAATTTGCCTCCACCAGCTCCTCTTCAATGGACATGGTCCCGTCCTCAACAGCAGCAGGGCACAGCATCACTCACACCACCCCATGGAGGTAAGTATAAGTGCTTTTTCGACCCTAGCAATGCCCCTGACCTCCACCCATTCCACTCTGTCCCATCCATGGATGCTGTGACTGGCATCTCAACAGCAGCAGCAGAAAGTGAAGTCATGTTCTAGGTGGTTGATAGAACAGCAGACTTAGCAGCTACTTCCTGCCAAGCTAAACCTGTCTGCAAAGATCGGCCATGATGAGAAGGTCAAAATAGCATATCTGTGTGATGTCATTGTGTGCTGGGAAGGCTGTTACTGGAAATGCAGTCTTGGATTGAAAGGAAAATATTACTAATAGCAGGCTGTGTATGATACTGCTGGCTGAACCATTGTATCTGAGCTTATCATGTGTAATACTGCCTGCTGAGCTACTGTATCTTAGCTTATCATGTGTAATACTGCCTGCTGAGCTACTGTATCTAAGCTTATCATGTGTTATACTGCCTGCTGAGCTACTGTATCTAAGTTTATCATGTGTAATACTGCCTGCTGAACCACATATCTAAGCTTACCATGTGTAAGGGCTCATGCACATGGCCGTGCCTGAATTGTGGCCCGCAATAACAGCGGGTCCGCAATATATGGGCGCCGGACGTGAGCCCACTGTATGATGGATGCAGAGGAAGTGCCCCTTCCAAGACCAGTATCTGGATCCGCCACTGTGGCGAGCAGTTGCTCAAGTACATCAAGAAACATACATCATGCTGGCAGTCACCCTGCTGACTCTAGCTGTGCAATGTGGTCAGTGACAATGGATGCAATATCCTGGCCGCCCTGAACCTGGAGGAATTAACACATGCTCCCTGCATGGCCTTTTTAAAAAATGCACAGGCAAGGTGCTGGCAATATCCTGGAGACTGTCTCTCTTTTCAGCCATTTCCATGTGGTGAGGACACTCTCCTGGACTTGCAGGGTCAGAATGGTCTGCAGCTACACCGCTTAATCCACAATGTTCCAACTCATTGGAATTCAACATTGCACATGATTAAGTGTCTATACAAGCAACAGTAAGCCATGGACGACTTGGTCATGCACCAGACCGCCTTACCAGGGTGCATGTGTTGTTTCATGCTAAAGTTGTTCCTCGTTCCCCTCATTATTTGTTTTTGAAGAGACGCTGACGTTAATGTGTTAGGTGGCAAAGTAGAAGGAAGAAGAACAGCTAATGCATCTTGCTGTCTGCCCTGTAGTTGTTGGGGACCCACAATGAGAAACTCCCATACCGGAGGAGTAGGACGTGCTGCCACTTGGGGAAGAGAAGTTGAAGCACCAAGATGCTGATGCTGATGATTGAGACACCGGCCACAACATTCAATCATATCAGTGGGGGACGGAGTTGAAAAGAACTGGCTCCTCAAGCACGCTGGCCAGAATGGTGACCTGTGTGCTCACTTGCTTATGGCAAGCGGATTGGAGACATCAAGCAGTCTGATGATTACTGGACAGCCATGCTTTTAGACACTTGCTATCAAGGCAAAATGGGGGAAAGTTTTCCACCCTCTTAGATGGCGGACTAATTAAGTTATAACCAGGAAACACTGTGTACGCAGCTTGCCACAGCTTATGGTGATCAGATGCCTGCCACCAGCATGTCTGAAATGGAAGCCCCTCTCCGCCCTCAGCAAAGTCATCCCCCATTCTGCCACCACTTGCAGTAGCAGCAGCCAGTTCAGTCTCATGGAGCTGTTTTATCACAGAAAGCCGACAGCTTCCGCCTTAATGTCCAGGTTCAGTTATACCCACAGTCTGTCTAGTCTTTGACGCATTTCCTGTTCCCTGAACCCATAGATTTCTGGGCAGTAAGAGTGGAACAGTGGCCCAAACTGGCACAGAATGCTCTCTTTCTTTTTTCTTGTCCAGCCTCAAGTATTATCTCGGAGAGGGTTTTCAGCATCATAGAGAGGGGGAAGGAGGGGGTGACCCAAACAGACAAAGTTGTCCTCCACAGATATATACAAAAACACATTTATCTAAGCACAGCTCACCTGAATCCAGCTTGAAAAAGTGTCTTCTCCAGCTTGTTAAATGCAAGGCAGCACAGATATACCCCTGGACATGGGTGGTAGGCAATCTCCAAACAAGAAAACTTCACCTCAAGGCGATGGATTCCTAAAGTTTTCAAGTGGTTTATTTTGTCAGAATATACCAAGCCTTGATTGGGGAGGATTTTGATACTCCTCTGGCTGAGGCCAATAAATAGATCTGGCCTTGCTGGCGGTGGGCCATCTTTCCACTGTTGCTGCTTTCTTCCATGATGCCACCGCCGCCATTATGCCACTGTTGCAGACTGCCAACCATCATGTTCTGTACGGCTGCTCCTTCCATCATGCCACTGCAGTAGTCTGACGACCATCATCTTCCGTTAGGCTGCTGCTGCCTCCATTATGCTGCTGCCTGCCTTCCAACATGTATCATAGGGCTGCTGCTGCCCCTTGCTGCTAATCCACAACTGCCACCACTATAAATGCACAGCATCTGTTATTACTACCACTACTACTATTACTACTACTAGCCATAGACAGCCGACTGCTTTGTATATTCCATGCTATGCTGCTTCTGCTGCCACTACTATTGCGGCCACATGTTACTATATCTGTACCCTTTACACAAACACATGACAGTGCTGCTGCTCCGAATTAAAATGGAGAATTTTTCTAGGCTTGTTCGCAAAGAGCCACTTTACTTCTGACAATCAACACTTGTGTGTGTTGTATGGGCATGCATTCTGACTCTATCAAGGCATAAATTCTGGACACTTGGTCCCCACCAAGCCCCTTTTTTTTTATAATACTATGTGTGTTAAAAACATCATCTGCCCCTGATAACGGCAATTTTTGGAAGCTTTGGAATATGAAGAAGTAGAACACATGCCATGGCACAGTGTGTTTTTAAACATGCTGTATGTTAACGCCGGCAAACATTTGTTTACCCATAACTCTGTATGTCAGTGTCACTCAGACATAATTTACTATTGGAAGAAAAAATGGATTGGTTCCGGCACCTAATTTTGCAATAAAAGCTTCCTTTATTCGGGGTTCAGTATACAATCGTGTTCACACAATGGCTGGTAGTTTACGCGTTTCGGACAGTCTAGTCCTTAGTCGTAACAAAAATGGTTCGATTGTGACCCATATTTAAATGGTCACCCTAGTACCGCCCAGTGAAAGGCGGAGAAAACACTAGGTTTAATCGCAAGCGAACCAATTACTTGTTGACAGGTGATAAGTATTAACAACATGCTCGCTTTGTATATAAAGTTAATATGCGTTTGCAATCAAACTTATACAATATATAACAGTAGTGAATCATTTCACCGCAAACATGAATCAATGCTTCATTTGCCATTAAACATATTACTCTGTGATTAAAAACGTACAGTACTGTTCACATGCGATCAAAAAATCGCACGGAACATATGAATACACAAAATAGGCACATTTATTCCGGACAAATATGTTCACACAAAAATGACCTCCTTTCTCAAGTACTGCAGGTCCGACTACTTCTTATCTGCTTTGTTTCAATAAAAATGCATAATTTCTTTCCTTAAATTGAGACCCATAGGAACTCTGGTATTCAATCTGAATATCCAGAAAGCCTCCCTAAGGAGAATTTTTCTTCTATGGTCCCCTTTCCTATCAGGTACCACTCCTGCAGTATTGCAATTTATATAAGATTTAATTTAAAAAGTTTCCGAATGATCGGAATTTAGAAAATTTGTAGTAACTTTAACAAAATTGCATGTTTTGCAGGGGTGGTGTCCACATTTCGTAAAACCCTTATATAACAACCAACATCGTGGTATATTTGTCGATTTTTGAAATAAGGAAGGTGATAGGGAAGAGGAGAGCCCCAGTTTTATCCTCTTCCCTATCACCTTCCTTATTTCAAAAATCGACAAATATACTACGATGTTGGTTGTTATATAGGGTTTTCATAAAACCCTTATATAACAACCAACATCGTAATATATAAGGGTTTTACGAAATGTGGACACCACCCTGCAAAACATGCAACTTTGTTAAAGTTACTAAAAATTTTCAAAATTCGATCATTCGAAACTTTAATTTAAAAGTTTCGAATGATCGAATTTTGAAAATTTGTAGTAACTTTAACAAAATTGCATGTTTTGCAGGGGTGGTGTCCACATTTCGTAAAACCCTTATATAACAACCAACATCGTGGTATATTTGTCGATTTTGAAATAAGGAAGGTGATAGGGAAGAGGAGAGCCCCAGTTTTATCCTCTTCCCTATCACCTTCCTTATTTCAAAAATCGACAAATATACCACGATGTTGGTTGTTATATAAGGGTTTTCGTAAAACCCTTATATAACAACCAACATCGTAATATATAAGGGTTTTACGAAATGTGGACACCACCCCTGCAAAACATGCAATTTTGTTAAAGTTACTAAAAATTTTCAAAATTCCGATCATTCGGAAACTTTTTTAATTAAATCTTATATAAATTGCAATACTGCAGGAGTGGTATATACAATAATCTGTACAGAATGTGATTTAATGTATGTCGGGAGTACAACCCGTAAATTTAAAAATCGCTTTTTGGAGCATGTGAATTATGTTCTAAATCCTGCAGCGTTAAATATATCTAACGTTGCTAAACATTTTATTTCAGTCCACAATCGGAAAATCAACTCTATGCAATGTTTTGCGATCGAAAAAGTGAACATACCTGATAGGAAAGGGGACCATAGAAGAAAAATTCTCCTTAGGGAGGCTTTCTGGATATTCAGATTGAATACCAGAGTTCCTATGGGTCTCAATTTAAGGAAGGAAATTATGCATTTTTATTGAAACAAAGCAGATAAGAAGTAGTCGGACCTGCAGTACTTGAGAAAGGAGGTCATTTTTGTGTGAACATATTTGTCCGGAATAAATGTGCCTATTTTGTGTATTCATATGTTCCGTGCGATTTTTTGATCGCATGTGAACAGTACTGTACGTTTTTAATCACAGAGTAATATGTTTAATGGCAAATGAAGCATTGATTCATGTTTGCGGTGAAATGATTCACTACTGTTATATATTGTATAAGTTTGATTGCAAACGCATATTAACTTTATATACAAAGCGAGCATGTTGTTAATACTTATCACCTGTCAACAAGTAATTGGTTCGCTTGCGATTAAACCTAGTGTTTTCTCCGCCTTTCACTGGGCGGTACTAGGGTGACCATTTAAATATGGGTCACAATCGAACCATTTTTGTTACGACTAAGGACTAGACTGTCCGAAACGCGTAAACTACCAGCCATTGTGTGAACACGATTGTATACTGAACCCCGAATAAAGGAAGCTTTTATTGCAAAATTAGGTGCCGGAACCAATCCATTTTTCTTCTGACTGCGGCAAGCTCTTCTCTTCAGGCTCCGAGTCACCGGGGATATGGCTGTCCTGGATGGGTGAGCTGGACTTTTGCACTTGTTACATAATTTACTATTGCTGTCATTGCATTCAAGAGCTTGGGGAGAGGAGAGGGAAAAAAAAAAACAGAAAGAGATGAGTTTACCTAGAAACTATGAGTCCTAGGAGTCTGGAGGGAGTTATATACCAATTTTTAGGGTAATTAGAGCAATTTTGGTTCAGCCCGAAGCTATTCAGGTCTAAAATGGACTGTTTCAAAAATTCTGCGAACCTGAACCAAACTGAATCTCGAGTGGCTAATTTATCTTTATTCCGCACCTTCACCCAAATTTTATTCGGCTCTACTTTTGACCAGCTGTCTATTAAAGAGGTTCAGCTCTGAACCCGGATGCAACCTGAATGAGAGGAGCATTCACCACCATGAATGAGTGGAGCATTGTTAGCTTTTTACGCTCAGATGCTCCCCCTTTCCCTGCACTGAATCATGCAGGGCGAGGGCTGTTTGTTTATTAGGGATGGTAAAATCGAGGGATGGTAAAAGCAACACCACTTGTATCACCAACTATCCTGGCTTCATCAGGGACTGTCAAAATAAAAAATTTAATTTTCCCAATAAAATGTTCCTTTAACCCTGTGACTTACGTACCAATAAGTGACTGTGTTGGAAAGTCATGTCCCGCTGCACCGTACCTGTAAAGCAAGGGTGGAGAAGGTGTTAAACAGGCTATTTGTTAACACTATCCATTTACTCATAGCATCACTCTGATGTTATTTATGTAAAAGAGCTTAAAGGGAACCCGTCACCAAGAAATTCACTGATAAACCAGGCATGCTGCCTTGTAGGGTTCACTCTGCTGAATATAATGATACATTTCACTTGGTGATCTGTTGCTTTATCGTGGAGAAAAATATATGCTAATGAGCTGATTTGAGTGCAGTAGTTGATATGAGTCCAGCATTTTTTTCTATTCAGAGCTGTAGCCACTCCCCTATTCACTTCTTCAGATGTAAAAGGGGCGTGGTTTATTACATCATTCATTAAAAAAAGGGAGGAGGAATATACTATTAAAGTTAGTAATTATAATAAGGGCTGAAAAGGGACATGTCACCGTGGGTATGGTAGTTAGGCTTTAAAGTGAAAGGCAGCAAGGCTTGTATTGGCTATAATGCAGGTCATTTTTTAACCACACCCCTTTTACATCTGAAGAAGTGAATAGGGGAGTGGCTACAGCTCTCAATAGAAAAAACGCTGGACTCATGTCAACTACTGGACTCAAATCAGCTCATTAGCATATGGATTAAAAGTACTTTTTCTCCACAATAAAGCAACAGATCACCAAGTGAAAGGTATCATTATATTCAGCAGAGTGAGCCCTACAAGGCAGCATGCCTGCTTTATCAGTGAATTTCCTGGTGACAGGTTCTTTTTAAAGGGGAGGCAAAGAAAAAAAAAAGAAAAAAAGAGAGAATAAAAATTATTTCTAAGACTTGAGAGTCATACTGGACCACTTTTGATTCAGGAAGAATTGATTGTAACATGAATTGAATTTTTAGACAGATTCATTAGAATTGGACCAAATTTTAAGAAATTCACTATGTCTAATCCATACATATATTAAAAAAATGCACTAGATCGCACAGCAAGTTCCACAATGCAAAAATGGAGTGCCAGTGGCTGAAAGGACAATCCCCTATGTCCACCAAAATATAACACAAAAAATTCCACAGCACTTCCTTATCAGTGAAAAAAGGTTCTTACTTTATTTTCCGGGTAAAAAGCTATTTTTACCCGGAAAATAAAGTAAGAACCTTTTTTCACTGATAAGGAAGTGCTGTGGAATTTTTTGTGTTGCAATCCATACATATGCTTTGATACCACTGTAACCTTTGCAGTTGCCCATCTGCATTATTTTCCACAGCATCTTTTCCTTGACTATATGTTGCTATGGTTGCCTTTAAAATGTTAATGAACTCCATTCTGACAGTGGGGGTGACCAGCAGTCTGTGTATCCATAAATTTGTTTCCCTGTTTCCACCACTCTAACATGTCAATGTACCAAAAGTTTGGGATAGAACATACCACTACTTTGCTCTTCTGTATGCTCACGGAATCCATGAGATAGACTTTTGTGTGCCTCAATGTAAAACGAGAGGCATTTAAAAGTATTTTATAGGCCCAAAGCAGATTTTGTTTCTCTAATATAGCCAGGTTCAAGATGGCTTACTCCCACATTGATTAATTAGCTCCAATGAAATTGGCTATAATGTGTGATATGAAAATTACATTATGAGTCATATTGAAAGAAACAATGACGTTTGTAAATGCTATATAAATGCTGAGAAATTTTTAGTCAAAAAATTGTAAAAGAAAATGTGTTCTCACGCTTGTAAAGCAATTATTTTTATTTAACCACTATATGCAGCACTACATTGCTAGTAGTATTAGCAGATCATACGAGTTGGGCCAAATAGGCTTCCCTTTTTGTACTTGAATGCCAGCTTTAAAATGGATATTAGGCTATATAATCATAGTGTTATATTTGCATTACAGTACTGTCTTATATGAATATTTCATTTATTGACCTTTATCGTACCAGTTGTTGCTAATGATATTAATATGTGCTTTCTTTGCAAGGCAAGCAGAAATTGTCAAGGACAAAGTGTCATTTATTTGCAATTGTCTTAGTTGGATACCAGCAGCCGTCGTACACACAAATAATCACACTCATGCTGACATATGCTATTCCGTGAATTATACCAATGATATCTGCAAGCTGCAGCACTTTTCAGCTACTTACATAAGAACACCTTGTGCTGTCAAAACAAATTATTAGGTTGGAAACTGTTGACATTTGTAAATGCAGTGAAGTATGTGAGTATGTGCGCTATCCTATATAAGGACATCCAGCTAAAGGAAATATTGCAGAATTCAATAAATGTGGTGGTGATGCGCATGTAGTTTATTTTTTTCCATGGACTGAATTTTTCCTTTTTTCAGATTTCAGTTGTAAATATAGTACATCACTATTATTCCACCAACTGATTCTGGTAAGCAATATGAGATATGCAACTAGATGTGAGCAAATTTCTTGAAATTCGTTTCGGGACCAATTTTAAGGAATCAGTCGGAAGATTTGATTCAGGTGCAAATAAATTCAAACTGAATCGAAAGTGCTCAGGTTGACCTGCAGAGTTGTGTATGACAGTCTGAAGTCTCCTAGGATTTGTATTTTTTCTCTGTTTTCTTTCTCTCTTTGTAATTTAAATTTTTTTTTTATAAATATTCTCTCTCTTACTCCTTTCAATCTTTTCAATGCAAAGCCAGCATTAATAATGTCAAAGTGACAGTGACATATTGGTAAATGCATGGATTACAGTGTTAACAAACAGTCTGTTTAAAAACTTCACGATTGGACGTTATATATTTTTTTAATTCAACAATGTTCCAAAAATTCTCCCTTATTAGGGGGGCAGATGGCTGCCAGTGTTAATATACACACTCGATGCATGTATGAAACAAATTAAAGTGGACATTTCACCCCTTTATAAATACATGTTCTTAGCATGCAGCGACAGGGCAGCAAGCAAAAAGTGGAAGCTGTTCTTCCACTATACCTTGTTGCATAAGTGTGAGCATTTGCTCTAATATACATATCAGGGGGATGACATTGCCGATGCCACTGTTGTTCCTACTCACAAATCTGGTGGCCTCTTTGAAGAGACTCAGTGTGTAAAACGCATCCAGGATGAGCTGCCATTGCCCGAGCTCATAATAACACATGCACTCTGCTGTGGTAGTCTAGTGCATGATGTAATCATTGACGATACAATTTTCAACGAGTAGTAGTAGATTTTTTTTATATATATTTTTTTATAGAAATAAGTTGCAATTGGAAAAAGTTTTTTAAAATCTCAATTGGACAAAGAAGAGCTTGCAGACGGTGATAGTTTGATATGTAGGCACACTGGAGTATATTGATTCTTTGGATGACAAAGAACTTAGACAATTTCATAACATTTTTCAAGACAACACATTTTTGATCAATTTTTTCATCAATTTCATCAAGTATTCTCCAGTACTGTGGAGGAAAATTACCACATGGGAGGTGCCCTTACCTGCAATGATCACATTGCACACCAGTCTGTGCTAAGTAGACATTTTGTAATAGATAGTAGTTACATATCTCATATTGGTTACCAATGGGGAGTGGAATAAGTCGCAGCCATAGTAGCAGGGAGAAAAGGTATATAGTCAGGTGGCACTACTGAAATACTTGAAATGTGTTCCACACAACAACACTGAGAGGGTTACACCGGGCCAGTGTCTCATCAGCTGTTTATGGTGCTCAGCCTTGACATAATAGACGAGTGTTTTCATGCATGAATGAAGGAAGAAGAGATAAGGCGGCACTCACCCAGGTGAATGACAGTAGTCCTTTATTGAATCTTCTTACATAAAAAAGATGATGAGGTAACAGGGGCGGACATATAGTTATGTGGCTGGACGGCGGCGACGGCCGTTTCGCGCTTCAACGCTTCAACTACTGTCATTCAGCTGGGTGAGTGCCGCCTTATCTCTTCTCCCTTCATTCATGCATAAGTCGCAGCCATAGACCTTAATTGAAATCTAACATGCCTGATCCTTCTTTACCTTGAAATTGCTATCAGTTGGAAGTCGCAAAACCACCATACACAAAAGATTATCAGCCAATTCCGAAGAAATCGGTGGGTTTGGACGACTTTCCTTATATGTGTATGGATACCTTTAGGTGTCTGCTATAATGAAAACTGCTGGAACTGCTGCTACATCAACTAAGGCAAGATAGCTGCTCCCATAATTATGTAAAGGAAATGAAACATGGAATCAGGAAATAAAAACTTCCATGGGCTTCAAGTCTACGCTGCACATACACTGGAGTGCAGGAGCACTCCTCTTATGAATGTTGATGCACATTACTGGTACAACCACATTCACTGGGCATGTGCAGGAGAGCATAGTAATGGAGCCTGCACTGGATCTAATAAGACCCGGGGATTACGTTCCAGGCCTGAGAGAACGTTAATCAAGCTGCAGGAAGCAGGGAGTCGGCAGGAAAAACTTGATTCGGAGGTGGAGAAAACGTTGGCCTCCTTGACTTGAACAGACTCATTTGCATTTGGCAGAAAGTACTACTCCAGACCTCTATACGCACATGAATAACGTACTGTGGCCAGTTTAAATTGTTTTAACTGCTAAGAAAGGAGAGGCATCATCCATTCTTAAAGGGGTTGTACCACTAATAACCTGTATTCCCTATCTCAGCGGTCAGACCACCAGAGATCACAAGAAAGGGGTCCACAAGTGTCGACGAACTGGCCCACTGTTCCTTTCACTTCTTTGGGACTTCCAAGTACTAAACTTCAAGAAGGATCATAAAAGTCAGTGGAGCGGCGGATGTAGGACCACTACATTCTCCTGGGCCATTCATATTTGCTAGAAGTCCTAGTGGTCAGACCAACATTTTACTTTATCTTAGACCAAGACTTTAGTATACCCTGACATATTTTACATGTTTTGACTTTACTGCTTGGTGTCTCCTATATAGTGTCACACGCTCTGTGCCCTTTGCATATAGTGCCACATTCTGTGTTGCTTGTATGTAGTGCCACACACTCTGTGCCCTTGTAGGTAGTGTCACATGTTCAGTGTCCCTGTGTATAGTGCCATGTTTTGTGTCCTCTGTATATAGTGTCCCAGACTGTGCCCCCTGTATATACTGCCAGGTTCTTTGCCCCCTTTATAGTGCCTCTTGCTCTAAGCCTCCTGTATTGTAGTCTGTGCCCCCTTTATATAATCTCTCTTGCCTTTAGTGCCTGTTGTCTGTGACCCCTGTGTACAGTCTCTCCTGCCTACTGTGCCCGGTGTATATAGTGCATCCTGCCTGCTTTGCCAAGGGCCCCATAACAGCTTCTATGGCGGCAGTTACATCATGGAATACAATTTCTTCTCATGCAACAGAAGAAATCAGAAAATACATCTGTAAAAATGTGTGGTATCTCCTTTTGATTAAAGGGAATCTGTCAGTAGATTTGTACCTATGGCTGACCTGTTGCATGTGTGCTTGGCAGCTGAAGGCATCTGTGTTGGCCCCATGTTTATATGTGTCTGTATTGCTGAAAAAATGATGCTATAATATATGCAAATGAGCCTCTGGGCCCGCCCGACTAAGAGAAAAATAGAGCCTCTAGATGTAACGGCAACTCTTCCGTTTCTCCTACAAGTTAATTTGCATACACCAAAATATAATTTTTCTCAGCAATGGCACATATGAACATGGGACCAACACAGATGCCTTCAGCTGAAAGCGCAGATGCAACAGGTCAGCCACTTTCTTAGATACAAATCTGATGACAGATCCCCTTTAAAGGGGTAGTGCCAGGTTTTAACGCTATCCTTTATCCACATGATAGGGGATAACTAACTGATCAGTCGGGCTCTGATCTAAGGACTCCAACTGATTGCAAGAATGGGGGTCATCCTAATGAAGCAACATGTCTAGCATGCATCCTACTGCTTTATACATTATGGGATTACCAGAGATATCCGATTACATCAGTAAATGAATTATTGTAGTCTCTTTTTCCAACATGTCACATAAAATGGCAGAGACATAAAGAAGTACCAGAAATCTGAGAAATCTAGCAATCCTGCATGCTCCATAGTCAACATAGTTTTTTTCTTTTTTCAATACGTAGTACATTTTTGTGTTGACATATTTTTCAGCTTTGTTTCTCTGGATGTCATTATTTTCACATATTTTAAATTTAATCTTACTTATTAATTTCATTTTTTGAATTATATTTTTATTGATTTTGTGCTTTTTTCTTCTAGGACTAATTTGCACTTTTGTTTATGACTGCACAGTATGATTTATAATTTTTCATTTTCATTTTTATTTCACAGTGTACTGTTTCACAGATCTTTTGTCTAGTATTGTTTATGACTGTATTATTAACTATGCTGCTTGTCTATTACTTGGTGCATTTTATTTAGCATTTATTTTTTGTAATTTACTATTTTAACATAATATTTTGTGTTGTCAATTAGATAAAGTAACAGAAAATAATGCACTATAATAATAGATGCAAACATAACATATGGACTAAGCCTCACTCTAATGATAAAATCTGAGACATACCAAAATATGTTGGCTAAGTGTATAGTAAGGCATGTACATACGCAACAATTACTATCATATTGTGCAGGATGTTTTATATCTATTTTGTCTTGAAGGAGTGGCACCATGTGTGAATGCGCTCCTATTCTAGGAGTAGCATTCATGTGCACTTTTGCCCCACCTATCTAATAGTAGACCTTGATTAGGTGGTACATGTAGATGTATGTGCTTCTCCTCTCATTGGCTGCTGATGAACACAGAGGTAACTAGGAGCAACACACTATATGTACAGGGTCTGCTCTTCTTAATATAAATGCATAATGGCATAGGGAGGTTTAGCATAGGACCTGCCTAAACTGAGACCACCTTGGCACTGGGTAAGTGGGCACAGATGTGTTTTGATCAAAATATGTTGGCTAAGTGTCTCACGTTTTATCATTAGAGTGAGGGCTTAGTCCATATGTTATGTTTGCATCTATTATTATAGTGCATTATTTTCTGTGACTTTATCAACGTAGCCATGTACATCCGCAACAATCACTATCATATCGTGCAGGATGTTTTATATTTATTTTCTGTGATTTGTCAATTAGATATACAGATTGTGCAGCAAACATTGATATAGCATTGCATGGGTATGATTGTTGTTAATATACTTAAAATGATTCTCACCAGAAAAGTAGATTCTTCAGCCATAGTTGATTTTTTTCAGTAGGTAAACGGAGTCTAATAAATCTCCTCTTCTTTGCAAATAACCACCACAAAGTGGTTAAGGTTGCAGACTGTCTGCTAACTGGAGGTGGGTATTAGAGATAAGCGAATTCCCCAAAAAAAATTTGGTTCGGTCCGATTTTATTTGCGGTGAATCGCATAAAAAATGGCTATTTCCTGGCTTCATAGAGCCTTTATAGTGGGGTAGAACACTGTGCCTTGCAGTAACACGCATAGGGAATCTGCTGTGGTAGTAAAATAATACTGTGAGTCAGTATGACATGCAGATGACAGGCATCTCTCTTATAATCTCTGCACGCTTCGCTTATTTGGGCCCTCACGGGGCCAAAACTGACCAAAAACTCAAGTATGAACTCAGCCTTACAGGTTAATGTTAGCACCAAGGAGAGCCGCACTCCTTTTAGACTGTTGTCAGCTGATTCCACATAGAGGTCTACAAAACCTGTTCTATTAAATGCTTATACAAGTAGAGCCCCCCGACAGAGTGGAGAGGGTGTCAGCAGTAAGTTTATGTTGACATCACTGATTATTTTGCCTTCCTCTGATCCTTTAAAACAATAACCGCCAAAAAACGGATCCTGTCTGTGGAGCATCGGCCTTCACTCAGTCAGCATTTGGTCAATAATCCATCAGTATTGCTAATGCCAAAAAAAAAAAAACAGGAGTGGATCCAAAACAGAGATGACACGTGAATGAGGAGACCACAGAGTGGCACAATGACAGAGTGGGGAGGTGGCGGCAGCATCAGTCGGCCACAGAGTGACACAATGACAGAGTGTGGAGATGGTGGCAGCTTTAGAAGGCCACAGAGTGGCACAATGACAGAGTGTGGAGTTGGCAACAGCAGAATCAGGAGGAGGCCATGGGGTGGCAGAATGATAATGTGGAGGTGGCAGCAGCAGCATCAGGAGACCACAGAGTGGCAAGGTGACAGTGTGGAGGTGACAGCAGCATCAGGAGACCACAGAGTGGCAAGCTGACATAGTGTGGAGGTGGAAGCAGCATCAGGGGACCACAGAGTGACCCAGTGACAGAGTGGGGAAGTGGGTGGCAATACCAGTACCAGCTGAAGATGGTGGGTGAAAGAAGGAGAACTTGGCATCAGATGTGTGTCATCGGGCAGGTGGCAGCATCAGAATAGTAGCTGAGACAGGTAGCCAGAAGAAACCGGTCTCTTTTGTTAAAGTGTTGGTGTGGCACCATGGATGATCTAGTCTAATGCATCAGGCATTGGTGGGTGGAAATCTTGACTGATCCACGCCTGATTAATCTTGACAAAGGTCAATCTCTCCACATTTTGGGTGGACAGGCAAGTTCTTCTTTGAGTAACTATGGCCCCCGCCACACTAAACACTCGCTCTGATGCCACACTACTGGCCGGGCAGGACAGATTTTCCAGGGCAAACTCTGCTAGTTGCTAATATACTAATACACACCAAACAGGGCTGTAATTTTCTCACTTCAACACACAATAGCTAATAAGCCTTTTTTCTTTTTCTCCACTGATACACACCAAAAAGGGCTTTAGAACATATAACTGCACCACTGAATGGCAAATATGCCCTTATTTTTGTCCTCTTATACACGACATAAAAGGCTTTAGAATATATAACTGCACCACTGAATGGCAAATATATTTTTCTTTTTTCCACGCTGAACGGCAAATATATTTTTCTTTTTTCCACTTGTACACTCCACAAAAGGCTTCAGAACATATAACTGCACCGCTTAAAGGCCAATATATTTTTATATTTTTCTTTTGCCACTAATACACGACAAAAAGGGCTGTAATTTTAGAACTTCACTACACAATGGCTAATAAGCCATTTTTTTTAAATAACTGCACCGCACAAGGGCAAATAAGCCATAGAAATATTTCCTTGTAATAAACCCTGTTAATGGCTGTATCAAACAGCACTTGTACACCAATACCAAGAACGGTCTGCTGGAATTACAGAGCTGTATAATGGCAATTTGAGTCCCCAGTCAATGCTGCAAGATGTAATAGGATTGTTCCTATTACCCAGGCTGTAACCTCCCCTACTGAACCCTGTTCAACATAAATGCTGTGGAATGATTCCTCCCTATCCTTTCCCTACACCTTGAATAATCTTTCCCTGCACTTATAAATAGTTTTTTTTAGCACAATGAAGTTTTTTCTAACACTGTCCCTAGTGCCTGCTGATATCTCTCCCTGCACTAAGTACACTGGTATATGGCAGAATCCAAGATGGCTGAGGCTATTTATAGGGCTGTGACATTACAGGGCTGGCTGCTGATTGGCTGCATGCATGGAATTATGGGTGATCCCGCCTTCCCAGAGTTCCTTGCTCCATGTCCTCACACGTGCAGCAGCCATTTTAGGAAAAAATTTGTTACCATGAATCATGAGGAAATTCGGATTCAGTGCGAATAGAATTTTTCCAGAATTGCGGATCAAATTCTACTTCGTCAGCTTCGATTTACTCATCTCTAGTGGGTACATTTCTAAAAAATGTTTATAAAAAGAGGCAACTTGCAATAGCTTACAAGAAATGAAAGAGATATACACAGAAGACATACCAAAGATAAAAAACAGGAAGGCATGCTACAAAAATCAGGCAGCAGATCAATAGGAGCAAGCAAGGGTATAATACAGAGTCTGGGCTAGCGTTAAAAACAATTAAAGTAACTTAATAGAATATGTACCTTAGTCTGGTGGCAATGGTAAATTACCAGATTCCACCTTAAATATGCCTCTGATCCTAATAGTCATCAGTACACACCAAGTGCTAAGGATCCACAGCCATGAGTAGTCCCAGTAGTTAATGATGTAGGGTAGATTTTGGTGGCTTTAGCACTTAGGTGGCTCTGCATAACAGCACAACTATCGATGACGAAAACTAGTTTATCATTTTTGTTTTCAAATAAAACTACTTGAAAAAATGATAAATTAGTTTTTTTATTAACATGTCTGTTACGTTAAATTTTCCAGACTGCTCCCTATTATTTATATTATGGATTATTATTGTGGTTTATTAGAAAACAGTCGTACTTGGAATTTATTTTTTGGGTTTATTGAAAAACAGTTATACTTGGAAAATTTTAAGAAAAAGATTATTAGACGAACCAGTAACAAGATAGATTGATAGTTTAATATAATTCTAGATTTTAGCTTCATCAGTCTTGAAAGGAATTAGGCATAAGTGGTCCTGCCAATAGGTGCCATACATTCAAAGCCGCTATATTTGCTAATGGCTCTATTTGGTAAAAACTTTAATCCTGGCTCTTTAAACTCTTGAGTCCCTTTTGTATTCCTTTGGTTACATTTGGGCTTTTAAATTCTGAGGCCCTAAAACTTATTTTACATTTCTGCTGTACTATGGCCACATGATAAAATCCAAAAATATAAAGATGCACTAAAGCCTGATCTGCAAAGATATATTAAAGATATATTAAAGCCACAATTTGGTTTACAATGTTGAATAATGTTGACGCATGCAAGATGACACCAGTATACACTACTCACAAAAAGGGATATTTGGCTTTCAGGTGAAATATATGGAAAATGTAAAAAGTTCACACTATAGTGATATTATATCATGAAAGTATGGTATTTAAGTAGAAGCATGCAATGGTGATTCCCTCATCTCAAACAATTGATTGAAACAAAAGCCAACAACAGAGGTGGGTATACCCTCACAAAAATGTAAATGTCTCAATAACTGGTTATGTGGCCTTGAGCATCAATTACAGCTTGACAAAGACGTCTCATGCCGTTCACAAGTCGACTTATTGCCTGCTGAGGCAATGCATCCCACTCTTCTTGAAGGGTGGCCCTTAGGTCATTGAGGTTCTGTGGTAGAGAGTTACGAGCCTCTAAACGGTGACTCAGCAGACCCTATAGGTTTTCAATGGGATTAAAGTCTGGAGAAAGTGCAGGATTAATTATGTTATTCAAGTAGTATGGGATGGTCACTTTACCATTTACAAAGTGTAGAACAGTTCTGTATTGAATAGACACACCTGCCCACACTGTAACATCACCACCACTGGTGACAACAGTGGCTGATGCCTTGACGTCTCCAACATTGTTAGGTATCGTCTTGGTCTCATGATGTTAAAATGTGAACAGCATGATGAGAAAGACTGTTTAAATACCAATTATTATTTTTTTTCTTTTTAATATTTTTTTTTTAAATTATATCATAACATCTGATTTATGAAAAACATAATTGCAAAAACATCCCACCCACCCCCCAACCAATCCCCCCCCTGCCTTGCAGAGAAAAAAAAAAAAAAAACATTTCCTTAATCGTCCCATTCCTTCCATATACTATCCCACTTTTCATAGGATCCTCGCTGTCTGTACAAAATCCTCTTGTAGCTTTTGACCTTGTTAACCAAATTTAGCCAGTTATTACAATCTGGAGCGGAGGAGGAAAACCATCTTCTAGATATAAGAAGCCTGGCTAAAAAAATCACTTTAGTCAGCAGTCGACACTTCATAGCCTGACAACTAACCTCCGATAGGTCCCCCAGAACCCATACTTTGGGAGATAAGGGAATATCCATATTGAGTCTTTGGGTTAAGGTTCTTTGAACCAACCTCCAGTACTTGCTCACTGTCGGGCAATCCCAGAATAGATGTAAATGATCGATGTTTAAATACCAATTCAAATGGAACCAGAATTTTTTTTTGGGTCATTCATGGATCAAACACCTGTGGACTTGTGCATTCACAAGTTTAGAGAAGGTCACATTAAGGTCACCTGTAAAGGTTAGAGTGCACTTTAGGTTCATCCTGAAATTTCACCCACAAATATTACTAAATTTGTGTGAGTAGTGTATATTGAATAGACTTATGGGGTCATTTATGAAACCGGTGTAAAGTAGAACTGGCTTAGTTGCCCATAGCAACCAATCAGATTCCACCTTTCATTTTCCAGAGGATCTGTTCAGAATGAAATATAGAATCTGATTAGTTGCTATGGGCAACTAAGCCAGTTCTACTTTACATGAGTTTTATAAATGGCTCCATTAGATTGGAAATTGGCAATCTTCATTTGCCCCATTAAAATATTGATATCAAGCATCATGTTACACTCTCAGCCCACTATGTCTTTTGCCACTAACTGGATGCCATGCTTCAATATCTCAACCAAGAGGATCAATTATCCAGGTTTTAGAGTAGGACCTGTCTGACTGAGACCACTTCGGCGTGGGCACAGATGTGTTTTGATCAAAATATATAGGCTGAGAATCTCGGATTTTATCATATCAGAGTGAAGGTTTAGTCCATATATAATTCTTACATCTGTTGTGTTAGTGCATTATTATCTGTTTTCTGGGATTTTTTAATTACCCAAGGTAGGCCTCATGTCACTTCATAAAACAATGCACTTGGATTCAGCTTTGTGTTACTGTTTTCTATGTCAAATGTTATAGAAAGTGGTAGTTGAACCCTTGGATTTGACTTTGGGCTAACAGATTTGGGCATTATCCTGGAAACTCCCTGGTTTTCACACATTAATCCCTATACAGGGATCCTGACTTTGCAGCAGGGAGCACACCAGGTCACTACCTCTTGGAGTAGTCTCCGTGTGGTTGGCTGCTGACCCTTGTGGGCCAGAGACACCATTGCAAAGCACAGAGAAATGAAGCAAAACTTGTAGTCAGTAACAGGCCATGGGCAGGGCAGCCAGATTTCATATGAATCTGTGAAACAGTTCAAAAGTCATAGCATGCAGCACATAGTAAGTAAGGTGAACAGGCATGGGTCAGGTAAGAAGGAAAAGGTTCAGAATCTGGAAATCAGGCAGACATCCGTACACAAGTAGCCAAGTGGATTATAGCACCTCTGCAGGATCTAGCAAGCTAGTGAAACCTATTGCTTCAGGCAAATGATGAGACAAACCACACAGCAGATATAGCAGAGATGATTAGCACATTAGGCAAGCATCTGCGCACAGAGAAAAAGGGGAATTAACCCTCGCAGTACTGCAGGGTGAGGTTTAATGAATAATATCCTTATACAGACACAGAAAACTGGTGCCCGGGACCACTGTCGGATAGCTGAAACTGCAACTGACACTGGATGAGTAGAGCAACACACATACCTGTCTGGAAGCAAAGGGCAGTGATGGCCATGAACCGCCATTCTAAAACTCTAGCATTGAAAGTACATAAGACTTTATTCTAGAGACTTTTCAATCAAACTTATACTGACAAATATCTTTTGCATCTGCTAATATACTGATTGATATCCCTCTTGCTGTTTGAAAAGTCTATGATAAACCCATGAATTGTTTCCTTTAGGCAAGACAAATTCTGTCAGCCCCAAGAAATTCCTAATTATGTTGTGGAAGATTAAACTCTCTATTTGCAAAACATCCCCACTATTCAGTTACTTGTTTCTTGATACATATGACAGGGAATATCACTATGCATATGTACTTTATAGAAAGTATCATTATTTATCTGAGACAAAATAGTAAGTTATCCATAGCACTAGACTTTTGGCAAGAATGGTTGAACAGTTGTCTGGCCACCTGCCATAAGAAATAAATTAATCTTGTTCAAAATATGTATTACTCAAATGTTTATCAAGCTTTTTACAAATGAAAAAACCATATTGTGAAGGATCCATATTAACAAATGAAGGTAACAAGCCTTTTCAAAGTAAAATGATGATTAGGATGATATCTTTATGGGTTTTATTCAAGTTTCAATGTATATATTTTATCATACATATGTATGTACTGCATGTTGCATACAAATACTTGGAAAACTTCCTTTGGATTTCCGCTGTTTGGAGAATTCTCCAATCATACTCAACCAATAAGGAATTGTTTATAGATCTACTAAGGGTCCATTTACATAAGCTGTTACACAGGGAAATGACTGGGACCGATCCATGCATTCACGATCATCGCTTCTGTATGGGGATGATCTGTCATTACTATGATCGTTCATTCTTATACAGTTTTATTGTTTGTTTCTGCATACACAGTGTGATGTACAGCTAACAAGCAATGGTTTTTTTGCTGTATAAATCATTGACTCACTTGACAAATGCGCATCAGGTAACAAGTGGCATATTTACATGGGAAAATTATGCGAAACAAGTGCTTGTGCGAATTTTTATTCTTAATGATTGGCCTAACAATTGGCCTATATAGATGGCCCATAGGCAGCTTTAACACAGCTTTAACAGGCAAATGAATTACCCATAACAAGTGCTGATCAACAATGCAAGTTGTTTAGACTTACAAGACTACATTTTATATGTTACAATAACCTTGTGTGTTTGTATTACTTCAATCATTTGTGAGATTGCTTGCTGATTATCTGTTCTTACCCATTGCCTTATATTCAACAGATGTACCACTAAAAAATTTACAAATCATTGAAGTTACGACCCTTTGGGTGATTTTTGCCCTATGTTCTGGTCAAAAATGCTGTCAACCTGACAGGTAAGCCACCAATACTGTATTGGTAACTACAGTATCACTGAGTGTAAACCATCGAATGAGGCTTAAACTTTCCATGCTATGTTAACTAGTCAACCAAATTTTGCAACAATAATCCATACTTTCAGAGTCCTCACAACTTCCCAATTAATGCAATTTTCTCCTTTATCTTATTATCTCTTATAGCCATTATATTTCTCAGGTATTTTGCATAGCTTTCTTTATTGTTTATTGTATGTTTTTTTCTTTTTTCTTTTCTCATGAGAAGTGTTCAAATTTGTGGCATCTTTTTGAAGGTGTTTGCAGTCATGTGACCACAATTAGTGAAGACAGGTGCAGCCTCTCCTACAAATAGTGCCACTTTTAATGTCTTACTGTGTCATGAGTAAGGGCTTGAATTGTTCTTGGTAGCCCGAAACGCGTAGACAAGTCTTTTGTAACCGTAAATGGATGTGATTTTACCGCAAGCAAAATAAATATTCCTTTACTGAAGTGGAGCTGGATTCCTTGAACCTTTTATTCAGGAGAAAATGGGTAACAAATTATGGGGTGCTTTTTCTCCTGTTAACCTTGTGAAAATTAAAAATTTGGGGCTAAAGCAACATTTTCTTGGAAGAAATTAAACTTTTCACTTTTAAAGCCAAGTGTTTCCAAATTCTGTAAAACGCTTAGGGGGTCAAAGTGCTCAGTACCCCCCTTAATATATTCTTTAAAGATGTAGTTTGCAAAAAGGGGTCACTTTTTGAGGGTTTCCACTGTAGGGGTATGTCAGGGTCTCTTCAAATACAAAATACTAAAAACTATTCTAGCAAAATCTGCCTCCAAAATCCATATGGCGCTCCTTTCCTTATGACCACTGCCACGTGCCCATAGTACAGTTTACTGCAGAATCAGAGTAATATATATTGAGGTTTATTTTGCTATTAACTGTGTTGCAAGAAAAAAATGAATTAAGATAAAACATCTATCAAAAAAATAGAATTTTGAAATCTCACCTCCATTTTCCTTTAATTCTTGTGGAACACCTCAAGGGTTAACAAAGTTTTTAACATCAGTTTTGAATAATTTGACAGGTTTCTAAACTGATGGGTTTCCATTATGTAAGCCCATCAAAAACACTTTATAACTGAATTGGTGCTTAAAAAAATGGTTTTAGAAATTTTGTTGAAAATGTTAAAAATGGCTTCTAAACTTATAAGCCTTCTAAGGTCCTAAAAAAATAAAATGACATTTACAAAATGATGCCAACATAAAGCAGACATATGGGAAATGTTGATTGATTACTATTTTATTATGAATTACTATCTGTGTTAAAAGTAGAAAAATTCAAATATAGAAAATTGTGAATTTTTCTAAATTTTTGGTAAATTTGGGATTATTTTATAAATAAAGGTGAAATATATCGACTCAAATTTACCACTGTCATGAAGTACAATGTGTCGTGAGAAAACAATCTCAGAATGGCTTGGATAAGTAAAAGCGTTCCAAAGTTATTACCACATAAAGTGACACATGTCAGATTTGCAAGAATCGGCCTGAGATTTAAGGTGAAAAGTGACTCGGTACTGAAGGGGTTTAACCCCTTAAGGACGAAGGACGGAGCGGGCGCATGAGCTGCGGGTAAACGCTTGATTCATCAAGCTGACACCCGCAGCTCATGTCCGCGACTGGCAGCGATGCCGATCGCGGACATTTAACCCCTCAGATGCCGTGGTCAATCCTGACCACGGCATCTGATCGCGCAAAAACCGAAAGTTTCACTTTGGTTTGCTCCGCCCCCTGATGGCCACAAGGGGAGCCGGAGCATGCATGTAGTACCCTAGGTTTCTGTGAATGAAACCTAGGTTACTACACAGTATTCCTATGGAGCCTATGACTGTAATAGGCTCCATAGGAAATATGCGATTTTCTCATATATTCCAATGTTATTGCATTGGAATATATGAGAATAGCAATCTGATGATTGCATCTTATAGTTCCCTATGGGAACTATAAGAGAGTGGTAAAAAAAAAATAAAAGTTTAAAAATAAAAATTAAATAAAAATATAAAAATTCAAATCACCCCCTTTCCCCAAAATGAAAATAAAATAAATAAAAAATAAAAAAATTACACATAATGGGTGTCGCAATGTGCGGAAACACCCATACTATAATAATATTAAAAATATTCACCATACGGTAAACATAAAAACGGAAAGAAAGCGTCCAAATGGCTAATTCGCCATTTTTGGACGCTTCATTTCCTAAAAAATGAATAAAAAGTGATCAAAACATCATACGCACCCCATAATGGTATAAATTAAAAGTTCAGATTGCCCCAGAAAAATGAGCCCCTACACTGCTCCGTACGCATAATTACAAAAAAGTTATAGGGGTCAAAACATGGCGACAAAAAATAAAATAAAAAATTCCACTTTTAATTTTTTTCACTATCAAAACGCAAGAAAAACTATACATATTAGGTATTGCCGGATTCGTACTGACCTGAAGAATAAAATTAACCAGTCAGTTTTATCGCAAATCGAACGTTGTAATTTAAAAACCCGTAAAACTTTTTTTTTGCAATTTCACCCCATTTGGAATTTTTTTCCCGTTTCCCACTACATCACATGCAAAAATAAATGGTAGCGTTAAAAAGTACAACTTGTCCCGCAAAAAAATAAGCCGTCATATGGCTATGTGAGCGGAAATATAAAAATGTTATGGCTTTTGGAAGGCAGGGAGCGCAAAACAAAAATGCAAAAATCCCAAAACCCCCGGTCCTTAAGGGGTTAAGAGCTGGACATTGACTTATAGGATAGCTGCTTACATCTGGTAGCATTAGAGGCAGAGCGTGTTAAGAGCTCATTTGCATCCCTTTCTTACCAGTTCTATAAAAGAATATAGTAAAGAAACAGTCACTTAAATCAGCCATATCTTGTTAAGCTTTCAGTTATGCCGAAGATGGTGGATAACAAAGATGCAATGTACTGAAAGGATAACTTGTTTAGAGCTTAACATCTGTGATCAGAAAGGAGTATTTATATCCTCAGTGCCCTCACTAAGATGAGCACAGAATATTCCAGTATATTGCCTGAGGCTACATTAGTATCTTCATCACCAACTCCTGCAATCTGTTCCAGCAGAGGAACAGACTACTTGAGTGTACTTTATTGGGCATAGCCAGGTGCTGGCTTTTAGCTGGACAAATACCGCTGTGTGCAGCTGGACAAGACTACCAGAAGTAATGTGCCAGACACGTGAACCTACTCTTATAGGTGTGTGTTATGTGCAAGCATAGCATAGCAAACACATCTAGAATGTGGCCTAGAATGCTGTTAGAAGTGGTAGAAACAAAAAATAGCAAAAATGAACCCTTCAACACTGAAAGTATTTTATAATACCAGTAATCTTACCAAGTTGGATTTTGAAGGCATGAATATTTTACCCAGAGAGAGACCTCTTTTTGGTAGTAATAAGAGAAGATTTATCAAAACTAGTTTAAAGGAAAACTGTCTCAGTTGCACATAGCAACCAATCATATTCCACTTTTCATGTTTCAGAGCACCTTTGGAATATAAAAGGGGAAACAAGATGGGTTACTATGGGCAACTAAAACAGTTTTCCTTTACACCAGTTTTGATAACTCTATCCCATAGAGTTTTGTAAACTCCAAACTTTCCTGTATGATCTTTGATGATCTCTAGTGTGCTCCTTAGCAACAAGATCCTACCATTTTGTTAATAAACCCTGCGCTGCCAAAGTAGCAGTTTGTCGCTGGTTGCTAAGAAACCACTTTAGTACACTTTAACTGTCATGCAGGAAATCTCTGCAAAAGTCACAGTTTCCATTAAGCAGCATTAATCCCTGCATAGTGAACTGATAATGTTAATAAACAGGATAAATGTGCAGAATGAACATTTCATTCACTCTTCACACAAGTATAGTTAATGTATATAATTAGTGATAATGCAGCAGTGTAACAGCTTACAGCTCTGAATCCTACGCCAATCTCAACTTACCACTCAGCAGTCAGCACTAAATGATCCAATATATGTTTCAAGTGGATGTGTTGAAATTTCTACCAATTACTAAATATAACTAATCATTCTTAAGATGGCTGACGTATCAGATGAAAGTGCAGTGACAAGGATAGGGTACACATAACTTTGCTAACATCAAAGACTGGATAGAATGCACAAGGGGACTGCTGACTTTCTAAATGTATGTTCTTGTTTTGTCCACTGGGTGTCAGACCATAGCCCTCTTTACTAAAACTTAGGGAGGGTGCAAAGAGCTGATTAAAGTTTTATTTGGTTTTTTGAAAGTTAAATTTAATGCCTGAATTCAATTTAAGAAAACATATAAATTATGTAGGCAATTAGCCTTGACTGAGATAGGTACAGCAGATGAAGAACATAGGTGTGTAGCTATATGAGCAGCTATATGAGGTACAGACATAGTAGTCACACCTGGGCCTTGGTGTTTCAAGGCATCTAACATCCCCTGGGCTACTCAAGAGAATGTAGAACTAAGATTGGAACTCTATCACAGATTTTTTTTATATAATTTTCAGCGATCCTGAAGCAAACACCAATTACCATGAAAGGCTCCCTCTCTGTTAGTCAATCTGTAAAATGGACTATCACAGCTGAATTAGAAGATTTATTTGCAATCAGTAAATAGACCACGTTAGTCAGGAATACATTCCATATGTTATAGGCAATGTATTAAATGCAGGCATGGTATACAATTGTATAGAATGCCTAAAGAAAAGTATTTAGGCAAAGTAAGAAATGTCTGTGTTATTTCAGTCTTTTATATACTTTGCCTAGGTATTGTATATAATGCCCAGACATCATATAGAATGACAAGTACTCTTTAGGAAAAGTATGTTTATCATTAGTGTTGGGCGCGAATATTCGAATTGCGAATTATTTTTTTTCCGCAAATATCGCCACTTAGAAAATTCAAAAATATTTAGAATATAGTGCTATATATTCGTATTTTAGTAATACGAAAAGTAATATTCTAGTTTTTTTTTAATTTGAACCGATGATCCCTCCCTGCTTCTTTCTTGTGGGCCAATGAGAAGGCTGCAATGTCTTTGTCTGAGCTTAGCAACATCCCTAGCAACCAATAGAAATGATGCCTACCCCTTACTACCCCTTACTACCTCAGTAATATATAGTCAGACCTGCTAAAATTTGAAGTTGCACGTATTGCGCAAAAATATGTGCATCATTAATTGACGATTTGCGCAATCGTGAATATATTGGAGCACTCTATCTGCATATAAAGCTATTGTAATGTTCTGCCATGACAAACCATTTTCTCCAGTCTCAGGAAACTTCTAGCAGCTTGAAAAATGTAGAAATGACGTGACCCACTCCTGTATTGCGTGCGCATTATATGAATATTACAATATTCGCAATCGAGAAAATAATCATTTATGGCGAATATTTGCCCAAATATTTGCGAAATATCGGAAATTCAAATATTGCCCCTGGCGCTCAGCACTATTTATCATTGTGAAAAAATTAAAGAAGTGCAAAATAAACTAAACTTGTTATAAAATAGCTGAAGAACAGAACTTTCTAAATGAAAAACAAGTTGCAACAAGGAAGGCTACAATGGCACTTTGAATGTTAATACATGAAATGCAAAATAAACTACACTTATAAAGTAGTAGAACAAAATTTATTTCTAAAAAACAAGAGAAGTAGACCAGTTGTCCTCAATTGTTGCAAAAAGGAAGGCTAGAATAGTATTTTGAATTGCCATAAACAAAATACAAAATAAATTACACTTATAATTATTGGAAGAACAGAACTTTCTTACTGACAAACAAGAGAAGGAGACCAATATTGTACTCACTTGTTGCAACAAGGAAGGCTAGAATGGTATTTTGTATTGGAATAAACAAAATGCAAAAAATGCAAAATAGATTATACTATAAAATAGTGAAAGAACAGAACTTTCTTACTGAAAAACTAGAGAAAGAGACTAGAATGGTATTTGGAATTACTTCTCTTTCTCAGACGAGCACTTCATAGTTTGGCATTTGTTCTTGCACAGAAAAAATGCAAATGGCCTCACTGACCAAAGGACAACGAATAACATTTTAAATTGCAATAAACAAAATGCAAAACAAACTACTTTTGTTATAATAAAATGGTGTAAGAACAGAACTTTCTTCCTGAAAAACAAAAGAAAGAGACCAGTATTGGATACCAACCTCTGGAAGGGAGTATTTAGTACTTTGTCAGTTTGCCTTTAGGCCTTAAATAGAATGCCTAGGAAATGTGTGAAATATTAAGTGTTTCTTAATTTGCCTGAATATGATATTTTATACAATGCCTGATTTCAAACATTGCATATACAAGGCTACCAACTTCTTAGAAACTTACGCTTTGTATTACCAAGCTTTCTGTGATCCCTCTTGGCACTATCGAAGGGCTAGGAGGGTTGATAGAGGGTAAGAGCATATGTGATAAGCTATTATCCAGCCTTTTGCTCAACACCTTGAAAGTTTGTTTAGCTGCATATTAACCACTTGAAGACCACAGGTTTATACCCCCCTAGTGACCAGGCCCTTTTTTACAAATCCGCACTACACTACTTTCACCGTTTATTGCTCCGTCATACAACTTACCACCCAAATGAATTTTACCTCCTTTTCTTCTCACTAATAGAGCTTTCATTTGGTGGTATTTCATTCTTGCTGACATTTTTACTTTTTTTGATATTTTACTTTTTTTGACGAAATTTTTGCAAAAAAACGACATTTTTCGGTTTTTGTAATTTTTTTTAAATAACACTACATTTCAATTTAAAATTTTCTCTAAATTTATTGTTCTACATGTCTTTGATAAAAAAAATGCAATAAGTGTATATTTATTGGTTTGGGTAAAAGTTATAGCATTTACAATCTATGGTGCAAAAAAGTGAGTTTCCGCACTTTGATTTTCTGAGCACCTGTCCTGTTTCCTGACGCACTACAATGCCCAGACAGTAGAAACACCCCATAAATGACCCCATTTCGGAAATTAGACACCCTAAGGAATTTGCTAAGGGGCATAGTGAGTTCATGGAATTTTTTATTTTTTGTCACAAGTTAGCGGAAATGGAAATTTTTTTTTCAAAAAATTTCATTTTCCGCTAACTTTTGTCAAAAAATAAAAACTTCCATGAACTCACTATGCCCCTTAGCGAATACCTTGGGGTGTCTACTTTCTAAAATGGGGTTACTTGTGCCCTGGCATTTGAGGGTCTCCGCAATCATTACCCGTATGGCCAGAATTAGGAGTTTCTGCTATTCTCCTTATATTGAGCATATGGGTAATGAGATTTTTTTTTCCGTTCAGCCGCTGGGCTGAAAGAAAAAAATGAACAGCACAGATTTCTTCATTCACATTGATCAATGTGGATGAAAAAATCTCTAAAAAATGTGCAAAAAAAAAAGAGGGGAAAGCTGTAGAGCTACGATCGCTAAGGGACCCTTAGGCCTCATTTACACGTCCGCAATTCTGTTCCGCAAAATTTTGCGGAACGGAATTGTAGATACATTCAATTCTATGGGGACAGACTTTGTCCCGCTCTGATCCGGAATTGCAGATCTGCACTTCCGGATCCGCACTTCCGGATCCGCAAAAATATAAGGGACCACCAGACGAGCAGACAGCAGGCATATCAGACGCTGTTTACAAAACAGCGTCTGATATGCGTTGTAAATGCGCTTTTATTCGCATCTACAGCCTGCCAGCGCATGATCAGCGCTGGCAGGCTGTAGTTTCAGTTGTCCTAGTTACGATCGCATGAACGCGCGTGCGCGTTCATGTGAAATCTCGGGTCTCACGAGATGACGCCGATAGTCGGCAGTGAGACCTGAGAGAGCCCCCACGCTGACGCCCATCGGCGTTAGCGTGGCGGCAAGTGGTTAATAAGACATTCTACAGACATAATAAGCATAAAGTTACTAATCCTACTAATTACTGCTTCTTGCTAATGTCCATATTAACAAATACCCAAACCAAGGAACTTTAATGTCCTTTTGAACTTTTAAGACATTTGCACACTGATTTTTAAACGATAAAAGATACAGATTCATCAGTACTTGAATTTTAGTCCTATTAGAATGATACATGACAAAGGGATCTCCATACAGCACAGACCTAAAACACAACATCTTTTAACAAGTTATTGGAAACATAAATAATTTAAATGAATTAAGAATAATCCATTACAAACATTCTTTGACTGGACACATCTATTCATTCCATGGTTTTTCTTGTTTTTGTTATATTTTAATGGCAGATTTATATTGAAGACATGAAAACAATGAAGGAAAACATATGGAATTAAGTAGTGAACAAAAAAAAGAATTAAACAAGCCAGAATAAGTTTAATATTGTACATTCTTCAAAATAACTCCCTTTTGCTTTGATTCATGAGGTAGTTGTCTAGAATGGTTTTCCAACAGAGGTGCTAAGCATTTGTTGGCTGCCAATTCCACCTAAACCATTTTAGTTAGGTTAAGGCGATTGAGGAGGCCATGTCACTCTGCTTCTTGGTCAAATAGCCCTTACGATGCCTAGAAGTGTGTTTGGGGTTATTGGGTTTATTGTCCTGTTGAAAAACAAATGACAGTCCTGCTAAGCACAAACCATACGCAATGGCATGTCACTGCAGAATGCCATGGTAGCCTCATTGTTTAAGTGTTCTTTGAATTTTAAATAAATCATCAAAAGTGTCACATGCAAAGCACCCTACACCATCACATGTCCACAAACCACACGTGTAGAAACCATCCTCTCACTTTTTCTGCATCTCACAAAGACATGGCTGTTGGAAGCAAAAATCTGAAAAGTTGACTCATCAGACTAAAGTAGAGATTTCCACTGGTCTAATATCCATTCCTTCTGTTTCTCTTATTGTTGCTGTTGCTCAATAGTGGCATCTTTACAGCAATTCGACCATAATGGCCTTATTCTAGCGTTCTCCTCTGAACAGTTGATGTTGAGATATGTCTGGTGCTTGATTTCTATAAAGCTCTACAGTAATTTGATGTACTGTTAAGTTGTGGTTTTTGAAGCTGGTAACTGTAATGAACTTATCCTCTGCTGCATAGGTAACTCCTGGTCTTCATTTCCTGGGGTCGTCCTCATGAGAGCCATTTTCATCATAGTGTTTGTTGGTTTTCATGACTGCACTTGCGGATATACTGTATTTAAAGTACTGGAAATTTTCTGGATTGACCTTAGTCTTAAAGTAATGATGGACTGTTGTTTTTTTACTTAGGTGGTTCTTGCCATAATATGGATTAGAACAGTAGTAGAATAGGGCTACGCTCTGTATGGAACTGTGTTCCAATCCCACCACACAATCCTACAGAATCCAATCCTATAATACAACTGATGGTCTCAAACACATTATGAAGGTAAAAAAAAATTACAAATGAAAGGGGTTGTCTAGTTTTCCCATATTGATGACCTATCCTCAGGATAGGTCATCAGTATCAGATCTTATTTCATTATGATTGCAAAAACATAATATGTCCAGAAAAGGATCCACTTAGAGTTCATAGATTAAAGAAACACCACATAATATAATAGATCACCAGACATTTCAAACAAGACCTTCCTCAACGGAGGTATCTGAGATGAAAGTATGCCGTAGTGTGATCTTATGGAAAGGATTGTTCCTACAGCATCACGCTGCGGCATACTTTCATATGTACATGTACACACGGCTTATATCTGTACTGTGTGTAATTTGTATAAGCCACTTCTGTCTGCAGATGCTGATACATCCATATCTCTTGCAGTATTAACCGTGTATGTATTCATTTTGTTTGGTACTTGATCATTTATTACGATTACCATTTTTTATAGCAAGCGTTTGGCAAAGTACTTTGAGCACATTGAAAATCCATAGGGAAAAAATAAATAAATTGCCGAACAGACAAAATAAAAACTCTCAGTAAATATTGATAAAGGTATAAAAGCAAGATTCTGTAAGAGAATATGTAGAGGAGAAGGGCAATAACATCACCATGGGTGATTTTTCTATTATGTATGGTGCAATTATTAAAGAAAGCTAATATAATTTTAGTAGACTTACAAATGTAAAAGTATTCAACCCTTAACAACTTAACACAGTTGTCTGGATTACAAATTATTTAAAAATTGTAGCAGAAAATATTTGAACTGCTAACCAATATGCTCTTAAAGGGGGACAAACATTCCACGGCAGTTATGTATTTTTTTTTTTTTTTGCTATTTAAAAATACTTCAAATCTGTGCTGTGAAAGATGTAAGGTTCAAAGAATAAAACCTTTTACCAGGAACTGTATATCTCTTTTCAGGAGCGTAGCTACCATAGCGGCAGACCATGCAACTGCTATGGGGCCCAGGGCAAGAGGGGGCCCAGTCTTAGTTGGGATCATCCCCTCTTCTACTGGAGGTAAAAACTTGATCAGGACTCTACCCTCTAAAGGAACAACTTTAGGCAAATGAGGCAGTCGAAAAATGGCCCAAGGATCATTGAAAAGGGTTTAGGCAGAAACCCTTCTGTCCTGTGGGGGTGGGGCTGGTTCGATCCTTGATATGGGGCCCTTACTTCTCTATGTACGCCACTGTCTCTTATACATAATAATAATAATAAATTTCTGTCTGTTGTCTGTTCTTTATGAATGGCCAAATGACTGGACTGCTCTGCACTAAATTTGGCACATAAATGTGTTGGGTGTCTGGGAAGGTTTTCATAAAGGTCTAAGCTTTCAAGGACATACCATTCTTGAGATATTTCCAAAAAATGCAAATATGGCACCATCAAATTACCCGTATTAGCCAATAGACGCTCACCAGTCTTTCACTGATATCCTAACTGACATAGACAAGGTCACAGGACCCCCTATTGGCTAATCAAACCTTGCAGGTCTTTCACTCATATTCTAACTGACATACACACAGTTTAACATCAAGTTTTCATAACAACTCAGCCATTTTTCTTCACTGTTATGGGACACATTTAATGGGGGGGACCACTGTGGAGGTCACTGTTAAGTAAGTGGGATGATGTGGGGTCACCGTTAAGGAGACGGAGTGGTGTGGAGGTCACAGTTAAGGGGATTTGGGAACTGTGGAGGTCACAGTTAGGGCTCATTTACATCACCGTATGGCTGTGGTGCCCATATTGCGGACCGCAATACACGGGCAACGTCCAAGTGAACTCCTTGCAGCGGTGCAGACCCACTGACTTGAATGGGTCTGTGATTTGCAAAATATGGCAAAAGATAGGATATGTCCTATCTTTTGCAGTGCAGAGGCTCAGATTGGAAGTTCAAAGAAACACTTGGAAGGGCTTTCGGGTCCATGCTTGCGCACCGCAAAAGAGAGGACATGTCCTATCTTTTGCCGTATTTTGTGGATTGTGGATCTATTGAAGTCAATGGGTCTTCTCTGCAGCACGGAGTTCACATATCCAGTGCTCACGTATTGCGGACCACTATTTGCAAATAGCGGTCCGCAATACTCAACCACATCGACCATGTGGTTATGTGAATGAGCCCTTAAGGGATTGGGGCACTGTGGAGGTCACAATTAAGGAGGACACTGTGGAAATCACAGTTAACAGGGCAGGGAGCTGTGGAGGCCACAGTTAGGGGGGTGAGGCACTGTGGAGGTCACTGTTAAGGGGGTGGGCCGCTATGGATGTCATTGTTAAGGGGGTGGGCTGTTGTTGAGGTCACTGTTAAGGGGGCAGGATGCTGTGCATGTCACTGTTAAGGGGGGACCTGTAGAGGTCACTGTTCTTTGGGACACTGTGGATATCTTTTAACCACACACAAACATTAAATGAAATAGACAAAATATACCCGTGCGAAGCTGGGTCATTCTGCTAGTGTATGATATTTTTGGTTTTGACTATGTATACCTTCAAGGGCAATTTTTGTTTATGATTGAATTTTACTCATTCTTGGCTAAAAATCATATTTTCAATTGAGTCGTTCTGTCACAAAGGGTTAACTGTTTTTCTAACTGTGTGGTACTTTTACTTTGTGCCGGTCATCTAATAAACCTTATCTCTAAACTAGTAAGAAGTCATAAACACTTATTTAAGCCACAGGCTGCTACTAGATCATCTCAGCTATGTACAGAAAAAAGGACTCTATATTTTTAATAAAGACCAATAGAAAAATGATTTTTAGCTCAAAATGAGTACAATGCACTAATTTAAAAGAAATTGCCCCCAAAGGTGTACATAGCCTTTAACTGTGATCAGGCATCATGTCTGGACTCCTTTATACTCTGGTGGGTTATAATTTCTGCCAGCAATAACAACTATTTTCTCTTTGAGTTTTTAGTTTGGCCCTGGCCTCACTGTATATGTTGTGCATGCGTAGCACTGCTGGTTTTGTTACTGTGGGAGTGCCATAGTCCTGCAGTGATGGAACCAGCAGTGCTGTGCATGCACAGTACATGCAGTGAGGCCAATGCCCACACTATGTACTGTGGTGCACAGGCCCAGGCATAGAATGGAGAGATGATGTCACCGGCAGTGGGAGAGGGAGCCACTGCTGTCGCAGGTAGTTAGGAGCACCTAAGAAAAGGGATAGGTGAGCCTTATGCCTAGGCCGCACAGAACAGTTATTATAATTTGCACCAGAACACTGCTGGAATAGATTTCAGATCTAACCAGTGGTATAGCGTGGGTTGCCAGTACCCGGGGAAAGCAAAGTTTTGCACACCCCCCCCAACCTGTGGACATGCCCCTTTTTACAGATAATGTAGTAGATATCACTTGCAGTCATACATAACACCTAAGATAACACAGTGATAACTCTCTGAGTACAGATAATGTAGTAGATGGGTGGGACAAAATCTATATCCTCCCCCATCACTACAGAACATACAGGGTAATGCAGCGCCCCATGCCTCTTACATCCAGTGACGTCTCCTTTGATCTAGATGATTCTCCTCTCTGCATTTTGACAAAAAAATCTTAGTTTACTACTTTTCCATCATCCTCCCATCTTCTGGACAAATCATCCTACCACCCCCAATACTGTGCTGCTGTGCTTCCCAATACTATACTGCAGAAACAGATAAACACCCTGATAATACTAGTACCACACAGATAATGCCACCTTCAATAATTATTGGCACACAGTGCCCTAAAATAACTGTGTCCAGCAAATAGTGCCCCTGAAACTAATAGTGTAAACATAACGTCCCCCAAAAATAATTGTGGTAAGCTGATACTGTGCGAAGGTGCCCACCAATAGTAATAAGTATCTGCTAGAGCACACATGGTAGTAATAGTGTTCCTACAGTGCTCCCAACTTGTCCCCACTGCGCCCTTCAGAAGTAATAATGCTCCCATAATGGCCATACTAGTAATCATGTTCCCCATAGACCCCCAGTAGTAATAAAGCCCACCATTATTCCCCCAGTAGTAATAATTCTCCTTATAATGTGACAGTACAAAAAATGCCCCACTGTAATGTGTGCCAGTGCAAAAAATACCCCCTTTTAATGCCCCCAGTTGAGCCTATGTCCCCATAGTGTCCCCATAATGTGCCAGTATAAAATACCCCTATATAGTGCCCCCAGTAAATGCCCCCATAGTGCTCCTCACCCCCTTCCTCCTAGTGCTACCCATAATGTAGCAGTATAAAATACCCCTATATATAGTGCCTCAGTAGATGCCCTCAGTATAAAATACCCCTTCTTAGTGCCCCCCATAGATGACTCCATAGTACTCCTCTTCATCCTTCCCCATAGTACCCACTATAATTTGTCCCAGTATAACATGCCCCTATACAGAGCCCCCCGTATAAAATACCCCTTCTTTGTGGCCTCAGTAGAAGTGTTCCTCTTCAATAGTGTTCCTCTCCCCCCTTCCCCCATTGTGCCCCCATATAAAATACACCTTCTTTGTGGCCTCAGTAGATGCCCCCATAGTGGACCCCAATAATGTGGCAGTAAGAAGTGCCCCCATAGTGCTCCCCAATACAGTGCCAGTAAGAAGTCCCCCCATAGATGACCCCACAGCGCCCCCCAATAATGTGCCAGTAAAAAGTGTCCCCATAGATGCCCCCCCAAACATGTGCCAGTAAGAAGTGCCTCCATAGATGCCCCCCAATCATGTGCCAGTAAGAAGTTCCCCCATAGATGCCCCCAATCACATACCAGTACCAAGTTCCCCCCGATCATGTGCCAATAACAAGTGCCCCAACAGCGCTCCTCTCCTGTATTGTACCATATGTGATGCGATGCAATGCAGGCCTCTTCCAGCCTGTGTCCTGAGCTGTACGGCTCAGGCGGCACAATGACGTCATCGCGCTGCCTGCACCTACCTCTGATAGGCTGCAGGCCTAGTGCCCCACTTGTCACCAGGACTACGCCACCTGAGGTGATTGCCTTACCTTGCCTAATTGGTGGTGCAGCCCTGCTGGGGCCCCCTGCAATTTTGCGCCCAGGGCAACGGTCCCCCCGACTTCCCCTATGCTATGCCACTGGATCTGACTCAGGGACTGCCCGAGATACAGCACAATTATTAATAGTAATTGTAAATTAGACTGGCATATAAAACTCTAGCTCTAATTTGTTTTGCTGTCATAAAGTGGGTTAAAAAACTGCAAACGGAAGTGCTGTTTATGTGTCAATATACACATATGTGTATCTGTGTGTGTGTGTATATATATACACAGGGCAGCACTCCTAGCTTCAAGTAGTTCAGGTGCCAGCGTTATCCCCTTGGTCCACACAATCCAAATAAATACAATACAATCCAAATAAATATAACGCAGTACTCCTTGGATAAAAAAGTGAAAAAAAATGTGATATTTATTCAAAACATTGGACAGGAAATATTTTGTTCCCTTGACTGTACAGATTCTAGGGCCCTTTGCTCCTAAAGGCAAAGGGGAGTCTTTGGCATCTACTACTTTATCTGTTACAATCTTCCCTGTGCCATAGTTTAGGGAGGTGTGGGGCACTTTGACTGTGCTTAAATAGCCCAACACGGGGAACAGAAAGAGAGAGTGCAAACTGGACCCCTGCCCTACACACACTTCACCAGCATCAAGAATCTTCCCTGCACAAACAGACCGCAGCTTCCTGCACTTTAGACAGCAGAGTATTCTCCATCCTTTGTTTTGCCTAGCAACCTACTGCTTAAAGGGGTTCTCCAGGAATTAAGAAAATTGAAAATACCTAAATATTACTTTATTATAAATATATTCCCAAATACCTTTCACTAGTTATAATGGTTTGTTTAGTCTAGGGAGCAATCCTCATGGGAAATTAAATGGGCGCCATCCTATGAGTACACACAAAACCTGTGCTAATCACACAAGAGGACAAGTTACTTCAATACACTAAGCTAAGAGCTGCCTCATCCTCCTCTATGCTCTGCTTGTCAGACATGAAGTACAGAGAAAAGGGTGAGAGGGATGTGACTAATGAGCAGCAGCACTTGTATACAGTCTCCATTACCATAGCCCCACATTAGCACAATCTGTCCTGCCCCTCCTTTCTGTACTTCATGTCTCCTCATGAACTCCATTCCTACAGAGATTCAGCTGAAGATCTTATCATCTGTATTTAGGATCATAATTCCTGACAAGCAGCGCAGAGAGGAGGATGAGGAAGCGCTTTAGATCAGTGTTGTGAAGTAACTTGTCCCCCTGCGGGATTAGGACAAGTTTTGTGTGTACTAACAGGACAGCGGCCATTTTGTTTCTCCTAATAATTGCTCCTCAAACAAAATGAGCCATTATAACTAATGGAATGTATTTGGGAATATATTTATAATTAAGTAATATTTAAGATTTTAATTTTCTAAATTCCAGGAGAGCCCCTATAACTCCTCTGCCTTCTGCCTCTGTTAACCCACTGTGCAAAGTCCTGCAATCCCAGAGCACTTCCACTCTACCACTGTCTCCCTTCTTAACCCCTCACTTTCCAAATTCATTATTCTCCCCTTCTATGCTTAGAATTAAACTCCTTCACTCTTGTATTGTGCCATGCATTTTCCCCAAGATAACCTTACAATATTACAGTGTGTCTATAGGTATTTGTATATTGTGTGGTAAAGTAATATTTAGAGATTGTGGGTTATTATAGTTTTTTGTAGTGTTTAGGCGCAATATATATATATATATATATATATATATATATATCTCCAGCAAATTATTTGTATAAATATATATTAGGTAATATATTGACTCTGAAAGACACTTAGGTACCCACATAACACAATACATTACACAGCAACATGAACATACACACACATACTCATTAGTAACCATATTAGCTGCAGGCACAATCTACTAAGCACACATGCACACTCTGTATCCTCTACTAATCGCCACTTTTTGTACAGAATCCAGGGGCTCCCTTAGTGATAGAGGAAAGGCTGCCAAGTCAGGAGCTATAGGAGTTGTAGCGCGCCCCTTGTGTAGGTAATTAGAATGCGACCCGTGCACCTTCATACGTCTCATACCCCATAGAGTGTCCCAGGTTCCTAAAAATGTTGATGAATATGTTGATATCTTAGAAAAAACCCTGGTAGGACTCAACGTTGTTTTCCAAAACTGTTAACAAAAAAGGTGTTAGAAATCTTTGATAAATGTCTCATACCATTTTCTTCAGGACCCTCTATGGATCCTCTACTTTGTTTTATCACATTAGATAATGCCATCACATATTTGACAACTTCTATTGTCTATTGTCAGTAATGATTTTGTTCCGCATTGGTTACATTAATTATTTTCTTTCTTTAAGACTTCATACAGACGTAAATGTATTAATATTTCTTCTCATGTTGTGTTCCTGAGCACCAAGTACTGTTTCAAGCCTATTGGATGCCTCCTGCCATGAGTAATTTATTTGTCTAAAGAATAAATAGAAAAGGACATCAATAAAGTAAAGGAAAACTCTCTATACATATTTATCTCACTCTTGATTATTCATCAGGGGTGAGAATAATATAACATTCTCCCATTCAGGTGGAACAGAAGACAAAACTCTCTAAAGACTTATTACCATATCTCACTTTCTGCAAGTGTAATAGTGGATGCTATTTTGTTATAGGAACCGTAACTTTAAAGCATTTCATTAAAATTGTTCCAAATATTTCCAGGAACAATCACTTGATATTAAAACTTAACACCCCAAATAGATGTATAAAAATGTATTTTGAGGGAATGTATTATGTCCTACGTTTCCTATCTTATAGATACTGTTATTAATAAGTGCCTGATGTAGCAACCACATTAAGGGCTCCTTCACACACAATTTTGGTCCTGGGGTTTTTGGGCTAAAGAGACTCAAAATATTCCTGATTTGATCCGTGTTTTTTGTATTATATTTTAGCACGGGGTGTTTTTGCCAACACGAAATGCACAGACATTTTTTGAAACTGCAAAAAAAAAGGTATATGGGAGAAAAATGGCAGTCAATGAGGTAAAAAGTACCAGAACCCGAGAATGCTGTGATTTGAAAAAACGCCATTGATGTCGGTACTCGCCCTCCCTGGTCTTCCGTCCGAGCTGCTCTGGACTTTCCTGACTGCATGCAAGGTCAGGATGTAGTGCGTGCACTATGACCTGATGCTGCACGTAGTCAGGTGACAGTCTAGCACGGGCTGAGAGAAGGGAGCGAAGAATGCAGGGGAGACCACCGAATCTGGTGGAGTAGGGGAGGCAAGTGAATGCATTTATTTTAAAGTCTGATATGGGGGGTCTGATTTGAGGTTTGATATGGGGTCTGACATGGAGGTCTAAGATGGGGATCTGATCTGATGTCCTGATATGGGAGTATGATCTGAGTATCTGATATGGGGAAGTCTGATGTGAGGTCCTGATATGGAGGTCTGATCTGATGTCTTATATGGGGGTAGTGATCTGGGAATCAGATATGGGGGTAATGTGAGGTCCTGATATATAGGTATGGTAAGTGCCAAAGCAAAGAAAAATCAGATTTGAAATTTGGCATCTTATTCATTATGACAACCAATGACCTGTGTGTAAACTGCTTGAATACTGATGATTATGAAGCTTGACATCAGTTGAAGCAGTAGCCTCATCATAATAAACATAATTGTAATGCTTATTGTATTGGCACAGTAGGAATAAGGCAATGTCTATAACGCATATAGCCACAGCCCTACTCTAGTGGCAAAGATCACAGAAACTGTTCTGTTTATCGCTCTTTAAAGCTTTGTATGCCACAATCAATGCTCATTGCAGCATACAAAAGCTGAGTTTCAAGAGGAGGACCTTGTTTTGATTACATAACTGGAATTCCCAAGAATACATAGCTTGAATGGCCTGATAGCAAGGGTCCATTGATAGGCCACAGGGTTGTCTGGCCAAATTCCCTGATTTATACTGCCTATATACCATATACATATATGCGGTACCTTGTAGAAAAAAAAGATCAAAATGTAAAAAAGAAAACAGAAAAAGTAATATAAATTAAAAAATATATAAAAATCTGTTAAGAAGCTGCTAGATGTTAAACATTACATAACCTTTTCTACATGATATATAATATATATACAGTCAGGCTTGAAAGTTTGTTAAACCTTCAGAATTTTCTATCTTTCTGCATACATTTGACCTAAAACTACATCAGATTTTCACACAAGTCCTAAAAGTAGATAAAGATAACAAAATCAAATAGTTCAACTCAAAAAGACTCAGTCATTTATTTATTAAGGAAATTATCACTTATTTATCACTTCTGTAAGTGGCAAACGTATGTGAACCGTTAAGATTAGCAGATAACTGAAAAGTGAAATTAGTGTCAGGTGTTTTCATTTATTGGGAAGGATAATAATCAGATGTGACAAGACAACCTGTTTTAATTAAAGAACAGGGATCTATCAAAGTCTTATCTTCACAACAGATGTTTATAGTACATGCAGCATGGTTCAAACTTCGAACAAAGGAGACTTCTGAGGACCTCAGAAGAAGAGTTGTTGATGCACATCAGGCACCAATCCGCACTCAGACAGACTGTGTACAAATAGAAGAAATTGAAGACCATTATTTCCCTCCCCAGGAGTGAATGACCGACCAAGGACATGCCAAAAGCAAGCCATGTAATAGTTTGTAAGATCACAAAGGAACCCAAAGTAACCTCTGAGCAACTAAAGGCCTTTCTCACATTAGTAAATGTCCATGAGTCCACTATCAGGAGGACACTGAACAGCAATGGTGTGCATGGCAGGCTTGCAAGGGGAAAGCCGCTGCTCTCCAAAAATAGCATTGCTGCCCATCTACAGTTTGCTAAAGATCACCTGGACAAACCAGAAGGCTATTGGAACAATAAAAGAAAAGAATCTGAAGGTTTAACAAACTTTCAAGCATCATTGTGTATATGTATATATATATATATATATATATATATATATGTATTAGTGCTGAGCGTATCTGGTTCATTCTGCTGTGGATGAACCCAATTCATTCATGTGCATCTGTCATATTCATTATTATCTCTATCTCCGTTAGTGCCTTAAAATCTATTGCCTTCAATGGCACAAGTCACACAAGTCATTAGTCTCGTGCATGCACCATTACTGTGCCTAAATTCACAGTGGACGGGCCAGCAGGGCTATCTTACTTATAATTTTCTACGCCTCTTTCAGGTGTAGAAAAAGGTCTAAGGCCTCTTGCACACGAACATTGTGCATCCTTTCTGTGCATTGGGGACTGCAATCTGCGGTCCTCAATGCAATGGCAACGTCCGTGCGGCGACCGGGACAGATCAAGACCCATTCAACTTGAATGATTCCATGATCGGTCTGCACCGCAAAAAATAGAACTAAGTTCTATTTTTTTGCGGTGTGGAGGCAAGGACAAAAACATCATGGAAGCACTCTGTAGTGCTTCCGTGGGGTTCCAATCTGTGCTTCCGTTACGCATCTCCGTGATTGCAGACCCATTTAAGTGAATGGGTCCGCATCCGTTATGCGGAGTGTACACGGGCCGGTGTCCATGTATTTCGGACCCACCATATGCAGGCAGCACTACGGCCATGGGCACGCAACATTCATGTGCAAGACGCCTAAATGTAAGACAGCTAGGAAGCTGTCTTACATTTAGAACTGACGGAGGATCCGCCGAAGTTATGAAAATGCCGGTGCCTCTTCCCCTTTGAGATATCCATATACTGTGCATGATTTTTTTGATAAATATTTGTGGCGCTACTACCAGTATTTTTCACTTAAATGCTCCTTATCTCAAAATCCCTTTTGTCTCTGCTGTATTTACAGTGTTTTCTTTCTTTAACTTCACTTTACAAATTCTCTATATATTTTTTTTAAGTTTGTTTTCTAAAATGCCAAATTCTGGTTGAGTACGAAAATTTTGTATATCATTAATTCCTTTCTTTAGTTGTGTAGAGACTTTTGTCAGGACGTTTTTCTCGTATTCCAATAGATACGCCTGCATCCACAGGGAATTCTCTGTTAACAGTGCCTACCAACCTTTGAAAAAATCAGGGTCTTCTTGATGCGAGTTAGGTGTTATATGTATGCACATGCCCCTGTAAACTATTCCTTGTTGCAGATATGTCTCAAAGCTTGTGACTTTCCAGACAGATCTTACATATCGCTTGTATGTTTTTTTTTTTTAAATGCCTGATTGATATCCAAGACAGTTATTGGGAGATTTTCCATTAAAAATACTTTATTTGCCTCTGCCAAAATAAATTGTGTGGTGGGCTGACTGGATAAAAATCCTGCCATATTATTATTACGTATGTACGTATACATATGTATATGTCCCCTCTCTGACTTGGCGGCCTTTAATGGGTCATTAAATAGAGTTTTCCCCTTTCTTTTTTTAAATCTCAACAAATATTTACCCTAAGCACATGCCAGGAGTCAACAAATTAATTACTATTATTATTTACAAATAGTCCATAACACCAACAGAAGCCTTATTGTTACACGTGCTATTAACTGTGCTTTAAAATGTAACTTTTATTGTCTCTATATTTAATGCTTCTACTAACTAAATAAAAGTATTTAAAATCATCAGCTGCATCAATTTGTTACTTTGGTTCTGTTGTACATTGATAACACTGTTAACCGCACAGTGTGATAAATTAGTTACAGGGCCGTGGTGAGCGGCATCAGAACCCTGCTGCAACTTACTCTTACTTTCTCCCTGTGCTACATATAAGATCCATTCTATAGTGTATTTCTAGTAACAGGTAAAACAACTGTCTAAAATAACTTCAAACACTGCTCCCTGACATGTTTCACCTGCTAACTTGGTGTACTCAAGAGATATGGGCAGGATATATTTGAAGGGGGCGGGAATGGGCTTTTAAATCCTCTGATTCGGACGTCATACAGGTTACTAGCGTATCCTTGGCTTTAATGTTATTATTCCTGCCGCTGGGATTAGTTACGGGAGCACTGATTGAAGCGCTCCTGTCCTTCTCTCTCCTCCTCGCTGCTGACGTATTGCCTTATGCTTCACCACTTTCCTCACACATGTATTTCGCGCATGATCTCAGACTTGTACATAGTTCGCTGACTTATTGCTCTTTGGACTAGTCACAAGGACTCTCATCTACACTGATTGGTCATGTCTCTAAACTTAGATTTTGCTGTACATCCAAACTGGCCATTCTATACCTGTCTAGGATACTTACAATATCATTTTCCTATCAAGATTATTATAAATTACAAGAGGTGTATATCTATCATCTGAACCCAGTGACAACTAACAAATTCATTACGTTTATGTTAATAAATAATTAATTATGGAAAAGGGGAAGAAAAATTGGGGGGAGGGAAAATTGAGTAGGAGGGACACCTAAAGTTAATTTAACTAGTATTTAATGATTCTACGTAGCGATATATAGCATTGAGACATATCTGCTCCAAGGAATAGTTTACAGGGGCATCCACATACATATAACACTTAACTCGCATCAAGAAGACCCTGATTTTCTCAAAGGTTGGGAGGCACTGCTAACAGGGAATTCCCTGCGGATGCAGGTGTATCTATTGGAATACGAGATAAAAGCCATGGCAAAAGTCTCTACACAGCTGGAGATAGAAATGAATGATATGCAAAATTTTCGCACTTTTACGTAATTTTGCATTTTAGAAATCAAGCTTAAAAAAATAGAGAATTTGCAAAGTGAAGTTAAAGAAAGGAAACACTGTAAATACAGCAGAGATAAAAGGGATTTTGAGACATGGCGCATTTTTAAGTGAAAAATACTGGTAGTAGCACCACAAATATTTATAGAATAAATCGTGCACAGTATACAGATATCTCAGAGTCTGAACAATCTGAATCAGAAGTAAGTGCATCAAATCAGAGGTTAGGAACTTAACGCAAAATCAAAAATAGAGCAGGCCCTTTTCAGAAGAAGAACGCTATTAATTTAGAAGATATTCAAAAATGCCGAACACATCAGTAACATAATCAAAAGGGAGGGGAGGAGAGACACAACATGGAGAGGGTGGACAGCCACTTTCACAGCGGTTGCCCTCCTATCCTCCTATTACCTCACCCACACAATTTAATGCAACCCAGTACTACTACAGCATCAATAATATCTCCCTCTTTTTTAGCACCAGGGATACAATTGAGGGACAGGGACAAGTGAGGATACCAACAGGGGACGTAACTGCTAAAAAAAAAAAATTCAGGGATGCAGATAATTAATCTATCTAAAATTACTTTAAAACCGGAATATGAAACCCTCATACAAAAAGGTCTTTTATTTACACCAGCGCCTTATTTTGACTGTTTCACCTGGGTTAAGAACGTTTATTTATTTGCTAGAAGATTAGCATTGCACAAAGAATATAAATGCAAGGAGAGAGATATGAGTGAAATTACTAAAAAGGAGGAAAAAGCTATACAGATACTTGAGGAGCTACAGAGAGAACATAGAGGAGAATATCAAAAACCAACTGCTCTATTCAGTACATTAACCCCTCAATCAAAATATACTGCTCCTTTTACCAAATATGGCAACATTCAATCTTTCGTAGATTTAGTAACGAGGAATCTCTAAAAAATAAAAACAAGGGGCAAGTAGTAGATCTAGTAGGATCTAATCTGACCAAGAACGAAAAGACAGTCTTACAAGAACTCACGGATAATAAAGATTTGGAGATAAAAACCTCAGATAAGGGTGGCAACGTCGTCTTGCTTGAAAAAAGTGTCAGGCAATGGTTATGACACTATTTAAAGACACTAGCACATATAAACCTTTAAATAATAATCCAACGGAGAAACAATTCTCATGTCTACTAGAGAAAAAGATCTAATAACAAAAGAAGAATACAAAGTGTGGTATAATCCCAGGCCAACTATAGCAACCTTTTATACCAGGGAGACCCATCGATTCGGGAAACCAGAGTCTATGTGAGGGGATCAGCAGTTATGTCGACCAGGTGATCTCTCCATTTGTACCCGGTCTGTGGTCATACTTAAAAGATACAAAAGACACTCTCGCCAGGCTCCAGGGCATTCAGGTCAATGAAACCACTATGATTGCAAGCCTAGATGTCGAGGCTTTGTACTCTAGTATACAACACAATCTGGGACTAGAGGCAATTCAATATTTTCTGAGCACAAAGGGAACACAATTCCATGAACACAAGAATTTTATTTTGTCACTATTACAATATTTGTTGACACGCAATTTTTTAATATTTAATGGGAAATCTTATTTACAGATCACCAGGATGGCAATGGGGACGATTTGTGAACCAAGTTTTGCAAATTTATTTTTAGGTTGGTAGGAAGAAAGAATAGTCTTCATGGAACAATATAGCAATTTCACTAAGCACATATTATTTTGTGGAAGCTACATTGACGATATTTTAATTTTATTGGAAATTCTAGCCAAATAAAAGACTATAATCAGTCTTATGTCATATACTATAGATGGAACTAAAATAAAAATAAGGAAAGGGTTTGGGACTTATAAGAGATTGTGAATGAGTTTTCCCCAGTCTCACTTAGGGAAAGAAAATAAATAAGGCTATAAAGGTTGAACTCATTATTTTAAATGGGTAAATAATTAAGAAGAGTGAATAAATACATAAATAGTTTTTAATGATTTTTTTATAATAATAAATAATTGGAGCTATAAAATGTACCTAATTAGTCAAACTAAGTCCATAAAATCACTAAATTCACGATCAAATAATTAGTTATACAAAAAACGGAGACCAGTAATTTTCCACAATTAATTATTTATTAACATAATATGGCCCGAATAAATAATCTATGTGATTATTAATTATAGCAAAATCTAAGTTTAGAGACATGCGCAGTCAGTGTAAATGAAAGTCCTTGTGACGAAGTTTAAGTTAACTAGACCTGTGGGAGGAAAGTAGTGAAGCGTAAGGCAATACGTCAGCAGTGAGGAGGAGAGAGAAGGACAGGAGTGCTTCAATCAGCGCTCCTATAACTAATCCCAGTGGCAGTTATAATAACATTGAAGCCAAGGATACGCTAGTAACCTGTATGATGTCAGAATCAGAGGATTTAAAAGCCCATTCCCGCCCCCTTCAAACACTTCCTGCCCATATCCCCTGAGGACCCCAGGTTAGCTGGCGAAACATGTCAGGGGGCAGTGTTTGAAGTTATTTTATTTTAGTTGTTTTACCTGTTATTAAAAATACACTATTGAATGGATCTTACAGTATATGTAGCACAGGGAGAAAGTAAGAGTGAGTTGCAGCAGGGTTCTGATGCCGCTCACCACGGCCCTTTATTACACTGTGAGGTTAACAGTGTTATCAATTTGCAACAGAAACAAAGTACCAAAGCAACACAGCTGATGATTTTAAATACTTTTATTTAGTTTGGAAGCATTAAGAATAGAGACAATGGTCACGGTGCCATTCACCGTGATATGTGTTGTCGTGTAGGCTGGCTGCACGTCCCCTGGCATACTGGGTGCGGGTTACTAAGTACAGGCTAGTTGCTAGGGGCTGTGTGCTGGCTGCGGCTTCGCGTGTGAACTTGCCCATGTACGTGTGTACCCCTTTGACTGCATCTGTATTTGTGTTTCTGTTCCCTGACCTTCTTCTGCCTGGTTGCCATGGTCAATGCTTGTACTGCAGCTTCCCACGCTGTAGTTTCTGTTCTTTTTCCTGTAAGGGTTAACGACCCTGAGTAGCTCTGTTGGAGTTAATCTACCTTGCTTGGTTCCGTGGGCATGGCTTCTCAGCTGCACTCACAGGGCTTGTATTTATTGCTGTGTTCCCTCAGTGTCTGGGTCAGTCTTCCTTGGTTCAGTTCTGCTCTGTCTGTCTGTAGAAATGTTGTTCTTTGCCTTGCCCCATGCTGCTGACACTTGGGACCCTTCCTGCCATACTTTGGTGTGGTTCTGCCTTGTTTTGCATTGTTGTTTCTGAGTTGTATCTGTCCTGTTTGTATGCCATGTTCTGTCCATATCTTACCAGAGCTGTATCTGCGCCTGAGCGCCTAGCAGAGTGTATCTGCGTCTGTTCGCGTTGATGTCTGTCCTTGCCTGTTCTGTTCATGTCTGTGGCACTTTTCACTGCTTCTGTTCATGTCTGTGGCAGTTTTCATGTCTGTCCATGTCAGCCTGCGGAAGTGGAACCGACACCTGTGTGCCATTGCTTGCGGCGCAGGTAACTGCTTCTAGCTCTGTCCTGTCTATTCCTGTATTCCGTCATGCCTAAAATTTGCTTATTCCTGTCCTTGCCTGGATTCCGTTCATGCCTGGTTACTGTATGTACTGTCAGTACCTTTGTAGGTATCTCCTGGTCCTCAAGACCAGTTGCTATGGTACGGGTTCGGCTCTAGAGTGGCACCTGGCAGCTACCCTAATGGCAAAGTCTATCCCCACAACTAGGGGCCCTAGTGAAGTCCAGGTAGCTGCTTAGTAACGCCCCTTCAGGGTACTGACCGTAAGTAGCACAGTGGCTTCTCCCGCTATTTGTACCATAGTCTGCGTCACTTCTGTTACTGATATGTGCTTCTGTTATTTTGTATTAAAGTTTCCATGTCCATAGCCTGTTTTCCCATATTTTGTTTTGACCAACGTCTCAGAGGTTCCTTGAGGGACCCCTGGCACGTGACAACAATATTTGTTGCTCACAAGTGTCTTTTTCTGATTTAGTTGATTACACATAACACAAGGAAGGTTAATTTGAATTAATGTTTATTAATGTTGAGGGATACATTTTATGGCACTAAACCTTTATCAGGCAATCTAGAAAAACTGCCTGATGAGGGCATCGCTTTAATTCCATTATGTGTAGTCCTTAAAGGGGTTTTCTAAATATTAAGAAAATAAAATGACTAAAAATACTTAACACAAATCCTTTTTTGTAGGGTTCGATTTAATTAAGCTACATATATACATGATTACTGCAGCAATACCCATGGTTTGGCTGAAATCTACTAGTGTGTATTAACCTCTTGCCGCCACGCAAACGCCGATGGGCGTCAGCGCGGCGGCTCTCTCAGGTCTCAGTCACGCCTATCGGCGTCATCTCGTGAGACCTGAGATTTCACATGAACGCGCGCGCGTCGTGCGCGCGCGTTCATGTGATCGGAGCCGGGACAACTGAAACTACAGCCTGCCAGCGCTGATCATGCGCTGGCAGGCTGTAGATGTGGAAAAAACCGCATTTAAATCGCATATCAGGCGCTGTTTTTTAAACAGCGTCTGATATGCCTGCTATCTGCTCGTCTGGTGGTCCCTTTGTTTGGGACCACCAGAGAAACTATAGGAAAAGTGCACCAATCACTACACACACACACACCCCACCCCCATCACTGATTAACCCCTGATCACCCATGTCACCCCTGATCACCCCCTGTCACCCCCTGTCACTAATCACCCCCTACAGGCTCATTCAGACGTCCGTATGTGTTTTGCGGATCCATGGATCTGCGGATCCGCAAAATACGGACACCGGCAATGCGCTTTCCGCATTTTGCAGATCCGCACAGAACTATATAGAAAATGCTTTTTCTTGTCCGCAATTGTGGACAAGAATAGGACATGTTCTATATTTTTGCGGAACGGAAGTGCAGACCCGGAAGCGCGGATCTGTAATTCCGGATCCGAGCGGGACAAAGTCTGTCCCCATAGAAATGAATGGGTCCGCAATTCCGTTCCGCAAACAGAATTTCGGATGTGTGAATTAGGCATAAGGGTCCCGTTATCACCACCAGTTAGTTAGTTACTTGTTAGTTAGCTAGCGCCCAGCCCACCGCACCGCAGTCACTGATTTTGGCAGAGATTTTTTCATCCACATTGATCGATGTGAATGAGGAAATCTGTGCCATTCATTTTTTTTTTTTTTTCAGCGCAGAGGCTGAACGGAAAAAAAAAAATCTCATTACCCGTATGCTCAATATACGGAGAATCGCAGAAACTCCTAATGCTGGCCATACGTGTAATGATTGCGGAGACCCCTAAAATGCCAGGGCAGTATAAATACCCCACATGTGACCCCATTTTAGAAAGAAGACACCCCAAGGTATTATTTTAGGGGCCCTAAAGCATGAGAAGAAAAATGCGTAAAAATGCCCTCCTAAAAGGTACTCATTGGTTTTAGGGCCCCTTTGCGCACCCAGGCTGCAAAAAAGTGGCACACATGTGGTATCGCCGTACTCAGGAGAAGTGGGGCAATGTGTTTTGGGGTGTATTTTTATATATACCCCTGCTGGGTGTGAGAAATATCTCTGTAAACGACAATTTTTAAATTTTTTTATACAAAGTTGTCAGTTTACAGAGATATTTCTCTCACTCAACATGGGTATATGTAAAACCCCCCAAAACACATTGCCCTACTTCTCCTGAGAACGGCGATACCACATGAGTGACACTTTATGCAGACTGAAGTGCATAAAGGCAAATTCCAACGAGTACCTTTAGCTTTTACATGGCTGCTCACAATTTAGCCCCGCCCAAAATGCCAGAACAGTAAACACACCGCACAAATGACCCCATTTCGGAAAGTAGATACCCCAAGGTATTCACTGAGGGGCATAATGAGCCCGTATGAGATTTATTTATTTTTTTGCCAGAAGTTAGCAGAAATGGAAACTTTATTATTATTTTTTTTTCCTCAGAAAGTGTCATTTTCCGCTAACTTGTGAAAAAAAATGAAATGATACATGAACTCACCATGCCCCTCCGCGAATACTTTGGGGTGTCTTCTTTCTAAAATGGTGTGATTTGGGGGGTATTTATACTTAAACATGACAGGCGCTCAGAACGTCAGAGCTGCTTCAAAATGCCGAAATTCACTTTTTTGCACCATAGTTTGTAAACGCTATAACTTTTACCCAAACCAATAAATATACACTTATTGGACTTTTTTTTATCAAAGACATGTAGAACAATACATTTAGAGAAAAATTTATATAGAAATGTAGTTTTTTTAAAAAAAAATTTACAACAGAAAGTGAAAAATGTCATTTTTTTGCAAAAATGTCGTTAAATTTTTATTAATAGCAAAAAAAGTAAAAATGTCAGCAACAATGAAATACCACCAAATGAAAGCTCTATTAGTGAGAAGAAAAGGAGGTAAAATTCATTTGGGTGGTAAGTTGTATGACCGAGCAATAAACGGTGAAAGTAGTGTAGTGCGGATTTGTAAAAAAGGGCCTGGTCACTAGGGGGGTATAAACCTGTGGTCTTCAAGTGGTTAAGGTGAAATTTATCGTCAAGTGCCAGTCATCCTTTTACGTATATTCAGCTTCTTCACGGTTGGAATTTACATATTTTATGGGGGATTGTTAAATGTGATTAAACTAACATATATATGTGATTACTACAAGACACAAGGTATAACAGCAATCTCCCTGTGTGCATTAACGAGAAATTAAGTGTCAGGCCTTAATCGACCATTAACATATATTCAGTTTTCACACAGTCGCAATTTTGTGGAGGTTTCAATCTAATTAAGCAGCATATATACATGATTATTGCAGCAATACCCATTGTGTGGCAGCAATATATCAGAGTGTATTAAGGTGAGCACACAAAAGTATCTGTGAGGGAGAACGAATTTGAGCCTAAATCAGTTTCCCTATATTCACACATTTTTAATCTTTTTTTTTTTTTTGGGGGGGGTGGGGGGTGGTTATTATATTCAAACTAGCAGCATATATACATAATTACTACACCAATCCACAGGTTAGTGCACAAAAATATCCGTACCCAGACGAAAGACCCAGAGCCAGAATGCGAGTAGTAGCAGCACCAACTATCTGGTTAAAAGTAGTAGTAGTAGTAGTAGGTTTCAGTTATCCCTGCTGGCTTTGGAAAGGTGCAACATTATAGTTGAGAAGAAAGAGGATGAGATTGTAGATTGGATGGCTCACTTCTCCTGCTCAGTCGCAGCCAACTGATTCCGATGAATAGACCTCACCTTTTGGCGACTCTTGCTATCTGTCTGCCTAACTACAATTACATTCTGTACAGCTTTTGCTGCTACAGCCTGCATCATGCTACTAATTAGTGATGAACGGCAGGGGCAATATTCGAATTCGCGATTTTTTGCAAATATTTGGGCTAATATTTGGCATATTTCGCGAATTCCTGATCTTTAGGCATTATTTTCTTAATTGTTAAAATTCGCATTAAAAAAATTCGTATAGACTGGTATTTAAAAAAAATTGATATATTCGCGATTAGGAATATATTTTGAGATATTCTAAATATTCACGAATTCTCGAAGTGCCGATATTCGCGATTAAAATTCGCAATTCGAATATTCGTCATCAACACTATTACTAATGCCTGTCAATCGTCAGTTTAGATCTATTCAGTTTCCACACGGTTGAAATTTTACATTTGAGGGGAGTTAAATTTTACTAAGCAGCATAAATGTACATGATTCATGCATCAATACTGACATTTCCTCATAGCTGATTCCGATGAACAGACCTTGCCTTGCTGGCGGTGCCCCATCTTGCCACTATTTGCTGTCTATCTGTCTGCCTAACTACCATAACGTTCTGTAGGGCTGCTGCAGTCTGCATCATGGCACTGCCGCAGCCTGCCTACTATCATCTTCTGTAAGGCTGCTGCTTCCTCCCTCATGCTGCTGCCTTTCTGACAACGTGCACCATATGGCTGCTGCTGCAGCCACCTCTGCTACAGTTGCTGCTGCTCTAACGCTGTTAATCCTCTACTGCCACCACTATGAACACAAGGCATCTCCTCCACTACCACTACTACTAATACTACTACTACTACTATTTCCACTACTACCCAAAGACAGACTTGTATGTTCCATGCTATACTGCTCTTGCTGCTGCCACTATTGCAGCCAAATGCCACTATATCCGTACTCAGGGCGTTGCTAGGTTAAAACATTTAGAGCCTGGGCTCCAAATGTGCTGTCTGTCAGCTAGATACAACTGTATTATTTGCCATCCTCAGGACAGCAATACAATTGAATCTAATGCACTGGAAGATCTGAAGGACCTGTGGTGACATCACAGATCATGTGACCAGTAAAACAGGCAGTGGTTGAGAAGGACGATGTCACCATCATGTGACCAGTGCAGGAAAGGACAGCAGTGAAGAGGAGAAGACCTGGGGAGAGAAGCTGAGGTGATGTCTGCTACATGAGGAGAGGTAAGTGAAGAGAGGGGCAGAGCAATGCTGGGAGTTGTGGTTATTTAACTGGAACTGTATGTTAGGGCTGAAGGAAGGGATGTTATTTACATGGGACTGTATTTTGGAGGGGACAGCAATGATGGTGTGATGTTATTTACATGGGACTGTGTGGTGGAGGGAGGAATATAACTACAGGGGGCACTGCAGGGGGCAGTATAAATACTGGGGGCACTGTAGGGGCAGTATTACTAATGAGGGCATTCTAGAAGAGAATTACTATTGGTGGGACTATGATGAGCACTATTACTATGGTAGCACTCATTTTTCTTCAGGATAGTATTTAGGGGTATTGGGGGAACAGTGAACAGAAGGATAACACTGTGGGGTCTCCAGGTTGGGGGATGATGATAGAAAAGTGAGGAAGCTAAGATATCCGTGTGTCACACTCTGCAGAGGCGCAGAGGCACGGCTTAAAGAAGTTGTACGGACCAAATGGAGAAGATGATGACAGAGAAGATCTACATCGGAGGAGATGTCACCTGGGAGGCACTGGATGTGAGAGGTAAGTGTTGCTGTATAGCAAGTATAGCAAAATGTGCGGGGGGAGGGGGGCAACTTTGAGAACGGCCATATTCATCTTTTGAGACCCTAGGAACGCCCCTGTCTGTACTATACCATAAAAGTAATCCTTTTTTTTAGGCTTGTTCACAACGAGACACTTTTTCTTCTGACAATCAACACTTGTGTGTGTCATACAGGCAGGTATTCCGACCCTGTCAAGGCATAATTTTTGGATGCATGGTCCCCCAAGACACTTTTTTCATTTCTCTTTTATCTCTTAACACCGTATGTGTTTAAACATCATTTGCCCCTGATAAGGAACAATTTTTGAAAGCTTCGGAATACGAAAAAGCATAACACATGTGCCAGCACTGTATGTTTTTAACCCCTTCACTACCGAGCCATTTTTCACCTTAAATTCCAGGCTGATTTTTGCAAATCTGACATGTGTCACTTTATGTGGTAATAACTTTAAAACACTTTAACTTATCCAGACCATTCTGAGATTGTTGTCTCGTCATATATTGTACTTCATGACAGTGGTAAAATTGAGTCAAAAAATGTCATTTTTATTTATAAAAAATACCAAATTTACATTTTTTTTTAAAAAAATTAGCAAATTCGCAAATTTCAATTTTTCTACTTTTATAATAGCAATAACTCCAAAATTGTTATTACTTTACATTCCCTATATGCTTACTTCATGTTTGGATCATTTTGTGAATGCCATTTTATTTTTTGCGGATGTTAGAAGGCTTAGAAGTTTAGAAGCAAATCTTGAAATTTTTCAGAAAATTTTCAAAACCCACTTTTTAAGGACCAGTTCAGGTCTGAAGTCATTTTGTGATGCTTACATAATAGAAACCACCCAAAAATTACCCCATGTTAGAAATTACACCCTCAAGGTATTCAAAACGGATTTTACAATCTTTGTTAAGTGTTCCTCAATAATTAATGTAAAATCGAGAGGAAATTTCAGAATTTCACTTTTTTGACAGATTTTCCATTTTAATAAAAAAATTTCCACTAACAAAGCAAGGGGAAACAGCCAAACAAAACTTAATATTTTTTGCCCTGATTTTGTAGTTTGCAGAAACACCCCATATGTGGTAGTAAACTGCTGTATGAGTCACACGGCAGGGCACAGAAGGAAAAGAACGCCATATGGTTTTGGAAGGCAGATTTTGCAGGACTGGTTTTTTGACACCATGTCCTACTTGAAGCCCCCCTGATGCACCCTAGAGTAGAAACTCCAAAAAAGTGACCCCATTTTGGAAACTACGGGATAAGGTGGCAGTTTTATTGGTATTATTTTAGGTTACATATGATTTTTGTTTGCTCTATATTACCCTTTTTTGAGGCAAGGTAACAAAAATAGCTGATTTGGTACCATTGACTACTTTTATTGGTTGTTTGTTTCAGTTTTACATAATAAAGCCTTTTTGAAAAAATTTTTTTTAGTGTCTCCATATTCTGAAAATCTAAATATACAAATTGATCGGCACTACCATCCAGATATTGTGGGTGCTCAGTGACGGGAGTGTATCCCCAATTCAAATAAAGTGATATTCACGGCACTCCAACTTTTAGATAAGCAAAAGTCTTTTATTAGATTATCATTGAATTTTCATGCCAAATGTGTAGAAATGGCCAACGTTAACGTTTCGGTCTTAATCAGACCTTGGTCACGGCCTAGAAACACACAATACACATAATAAATAAAACATAAAACAGGACCAAACACAGACAAACGCTATAACACCAATAATACAAAATGGACAATGCATCCATAGCATTATTTCTAATAGTATCTCATGTCTGTCTCATATATTACAAATTCAGAGTAGGTAACACCAAAGGTGTGTTGCAGATTAAAGTGGCATGGTGAAATCAAATAGGTATATATATCCCTTTGATTGTATTAGATACTCATGATGTCGTATGCAAAAAAGTATATAGGAATTAGACAGGGATGAGATGGCAAGTTCCACTATTAGTTCAATTCATGTGTCATAAAAGGAAACCTGAATAAGCGATAATAATCGCGATAGCATAGCGGTAATTAACAAAATGGCATCACTACAGGAATATAACTAGACCAAACTGGTCTGCAATAGACTGCGCGATCTAATGGCGTCACCTGAATGATCATGTGAAGATCACATGATCGAGCGCAATGCGCGTACGCGCGCATGCGCAATACCAAAGTAAGTGGCAGTGAGGCCAAGGATATTTGCCCTTAAACTGTCGGGATAAATCATAAGAAGTGAAATGTATATAGGTATGAATGAACAGCAAATGTGTCAACATGCCTAAATGCCCTAAAATCAAATGTTATATTGGAATAAATAGTGACACAGAATTGAACCAGTATAGATACGTGAACGTGTGTTAGACCATAAAACATATACAGATACACAACGTCACATGTATCTAAAGACAACAGATTACTGTAGCGGGCACAGTTACATCGAATAAGTATACACAAAATGACACACAGTGTTAATGTTACATAGATATAATATTGTATAAATCTACCTGTGTCAAAACCAAAAAGAAGGAGATCATTTCGTCTGCAATGGAATACAGAATACATGTATAAAAATAGATATAGACATGTATATGGAATATTGAACTAAAAGACTACCAAATCTCTTTTCATAAGCAAAAAACTCGCAAAATTTAATGAAATCTAACCATACCAGCTTGTATAGAATACTTTTGTGTTATGTTATCTTAATCAGGCAGAAAATTAAGCAAAAATTAAGCAAAAAATTAAGCAAAAAATTAAGCAAATTCAAAGTCGCGATTAAGACCGTTAGGATATAGTGTTCTCAGTTCATGAATCCAGTAAGATTCACGTTTTTTCAGAAGGCCCACTCGATTCCCACCTCTGCGTAAGGGGGAAACATTGTCAATCACCTGCAATTTTAATTGGTTCACTTGGTGTTTCTCCTGAATAAAATGATGGGGGACTGGAAGTTCCGTTTTACGGCAGCGAATGTCAGACTTGTGTTTGCTAATGCGGTCTCGCACACACTGGGAGGTTTCCCCAACGTATGCGAGACCGCACGGGCATTTCACAAGGTAAACCACATGTGTAGTAGAACACGTATAAAATCCCCTGATGGGGTAAGTCTTGCCAGATAGGGGATGAGTAAAAGTATTGCCCTTCATGACATTTTTGCATTGGGCACAATTTAAACAAGGAAAAGTTCCATATTTTATTGAAGACAAAGTCTTCTGTATGGGACATTTCTTTAGCGGGCCAATATCTGCTCTAACAAGTGTGTCTCTTAAATTCCTAGATCTCTTATAACATAGTCTAGGGGGACGAGAAAACTCATCAATTTTTGGGTGAAATCTGTGTAAAAGAAACCAATGTTTCTTAATAACTTGTTGTAATTTCATTATAAAAGGGTGATACGTGGTCACAAAAGGAATGCTGCTCTCTGTAGAGCTAGAGTTAGGAGGGGATCCCTGGAGAATTTTAGACTGTTCACTAATGACTAATTGGTCCGGATATCCCGGGAGCTAAAGTTTTTGGACATTTCGTGTAAGCGTCGCCGCTTGGAGGCAGGGTCACTTACTATCCGATTCACCCTAGAAAATTGTGATTTAGGTAATGAGTTCTTAGTGCTTTTCGGATGATTACTGGAATAAAGTAATAACGTGTTTCTGTCTGTCGGTTTGGTAAATAAATCTGTGGATAGAAGTCCCATATCATTCTTTATTATGGTAGTGTCCAGAAAATCTATAGTATGTGCACTCACATGTAGGGTGAAAGAGATGTCAGGGTCAGCACTGTTGAGATCAAATAAAAAAGAATCCAGTAGATCACGTGTACCAACCCATATACAAAAAATATCATCAATATAACGATACCATGTAAGCATGAACTGTAAAAATAAAGGGTGTTGGTACACGTGATCCTCCTCAAATCTGGCCATAAAAACATTTGCATATGGAGGGGCCACATTGGCCCCCATTGCAGTCCCTTTCTTTTGGATGAAAAAATCATCACCAAACATGAAATAGTTATTAAACAGAACCAATCTTAGTAGATCAACACAAAATTTCTTCTGAACCTCACTGAAAGAGGTGGTGTTCAGAAAAAATGAAGTGGCCTGTATGCCTTTCGAGTGAGTAATCGAGGTATATAAACTGGTAACATCTAGAGTTACCAGTAAGGAGTCAGGTGGTATTTGATGTAACTCGCTGATTACAGTAAGGAATTGTTTTGTGTCTCTCAGGTATGACCTTGTCTTCAGAACTAAGGGGGTAAGTATCTTTTCAAGATATATTGAGATGGGAGTAAATATAGAATCAGTCGCTGAGACTATGGGACGGCCAGGTGGTTTTGTAAGGCTTTTATGGATCTTGGGCAAAATATATAGGACTGGTGTCACCGGATGAGGGTTATACAAAAATTGATAGGACATTTTGTCTATAATTCCTAGAGTCAAGTAGTAGTCAAGAACAATAAGAATCTCCTTTTGTATTTTAAATAACGGATTATAGGCTGCCAGTTCATATGTGTTTTTTATTTTTACAGTTCATGCTTACATAGTATCGTTATATTGATGATATTTTTTGTATATGGGTTGGTACACGTGATCTACTGGATTCTTTTTTATTTGATCTCAACAGTGCTGACCCTGACATCTCTTTCACCCTACATTTGAGTGCACATACTATAGATTTTCTGGACACTACCATAATAAAGAATGATATGGGACTTCTATCCACAGATTTATTTACCAAACCGACGGACAGAAACACGTTATTACTTTATTCCAGTAATCATCCGAAAAGCACTAAAAACTCATTACCTAAATCACAATTTTCTAGGGTGAATCGGATAGTAAGTGACCCTGGCTCCAAGCGGCGACGCTTACACGAAATGTCCAAAAACTTTAGCTCCCGGTGATATCCGGACCAATTACTCATTAGTGAACAGTCTAAAATTCTCCAGGGATCCCCTCCTAACTCTAGATCTACAGAGAGCCGCATTCCTTTTGTGACCACGTATCACCCTTTTATAATGAAATTACAACCAGTTATTAAGAAACATTGGTTTCTTTTACACAGATTTCACCCAAAAATTGATGAGTTTTCTCGTCCCCCTAGACTATGTTATAAGAGATCTAGGAATTTAAGAGACACACTTGTTAGAGCAGATATTGGCCCGCTAAAGAAATGTCCCATACAGAAGACTTTGTCTTCAATAAAATATGGAACTTTTCCTTGCTTAAATTGTGCCCAATGCAAAAATGTCATGAAGGGCAATACTTTTACTCATCCCCTATCTGGCAAGACTTACCCCATCAGGGGATTTTATACGTGTTCTACTACACATGTGGTTTACCTTGTGAAATGCCTATTTTTATACATGTATTCTGTATTCCATTGCAGACGAAATGATCTCCTTCTTTTTGGTTTTGACACAGGTAGATTTATACAATATTATATCTATGTAACATTAACACTGTGTGTCATTTTGTGTATACTTATTCAATGTAACTGTGCCCGCTACAGTAATCTGTTGTCTTTAGATACATGTGACGTTGTGTATCTGCATATGTTTTATGTTTTATGGTCTAACATACGTTCACGTATCTATACTGGTTCAATTCTGTGTCACTATTTATTCCAATATAACATTTGATTTTAGGGCATTTAGGCATGTTGACACATTTGCTGTTCATTCATACCTATATACATTTCACTTCTTATGATTTATCCCGACAGTTTAAGGGCAAATATCCTTGCCCTCACTGCCACTTACTTTGGTATTGCGCATGCGCGATTATCATTCAGGTGACGCCATTAGATCGCGCAGTCTATTGCAGACCAGTTTGGTCTATTTAAACAGCGCGCGCACGCCATACAGTCCCTTCCTGAGCTATGTCTGCCAATAACCTCTTTAGGTAAGTTATATTCCTGTAGTGATGCCATTTTGTTAATTACCGCTATGCTATCGCGATTATTATCGCTTATTCAGGTTTCCTTTTATGACACATGAATTGAACTAATAGTGGAACTTGCCATCTCATCCCTGTCTAATTCCTATATACTTTTTTGCATACGACATCATGAGTATCTAATACAATCAAAGGGATATATATACCTATTTGATTTCACACCTTTGGTGTTACCTACTCTGAATTTGTAATATATGAGACAGACATGAGATACTATGAGAAATAATGCTATGGATGCATTGTCCATTTTGTATTATTGGTGTTATAGCGTCTGTATGTGTTTGGTCCTGTTTTATGTTTTATTTATTATGTGTATTGTGTGTTTCTAGGCCGTGACCAAGGTCTGATTAAGACCGAAACGTTAACGTTGGCCATTTCTACACATTTGGCATGAAAATTCAATGATAATCTAATAAAAGACTTTTGCTTATCTAAAAGTTGGAGTGCCGTGAATATCACTTATCATTTCATCAACATTTTGGGCGACTCTCTTATATAGGGGCTAATTTTTTCAGTATGAGATGACGGTTTCATTGGTACTTTTTTAGGGTGCATATGACTTTGATCGCTTGGTATTACACTTTTTGTGATGTACGGTGACACAAAATGTCTTTTTTGACACAATTTTTTTTTTTTATGGTGTTCACCTGAGTGGTTAGGTCATCTGATATTTTTATAGAGCAGGTTGTTACAGACGTGGCAATACTTAATATGTATACTTTTTTTTATTATTTCACTTTAGCTTGCATCATTCTCAAAGTGCAGCATTTCTAAGTGCACTAGAGATATTCAAGAGACAAACCTAGAACTTTCCACTGTAGCAGAACTTCAGCTGAACTTTCCACTGTAGCAGAACTTCAGCTGAACTTTCCACTGTAGCAGAACTTCAGCTGAACTTTCCACTGTAGCAGAACTTCAGCTGTGTTTTTGGTGTGCTTTAGAACAGCATTTCTAAGTGCACTAGAGATATTCAAGAGACAAACCTAGAACTTTCCACTGTAGCAGAACTTCAGCTGAACTTTCCACTGTAGCAGAACTTCAGCTGAACTTTCCACTGTAGCAGAACTTCAGCTGAACTTTCCACTGTAGCAGAACTTCAGCTGTGTTTTTGGTGTGCTTTAGAACAGCTTGCATCATTCTTAAAGTGCAGCATTTCTAAGTGCACTAGAGATATTCAAGAGACAAACCTAGAACTTTCCACTGTACAGAACTTCAGCTGAACTTTCCACTGTAGCAGAACTTCAGCTGAACTTTCCACTGTAGCAGAACTTCAGCTGAACTTTCCACTGCAGCAGAACTTCAGCTGTGTTTTGGTGTGCTTTAGAACAGCATTTCTAAGTGCACTAGAGATATTCAAGAGACAAACCTAGAACTTTCCACTGTAGCAGAACTTCAGCTGAACTTTCCACTGTAGCAGAACTTCAGCTGAACTTTCCACTGTAGCAGAACTTCAGCTGAACTTTCCACTGTAGCAGAACTTCAGCTGTGTTTTTGGTGTGCTTTAGAACAGCTTGCATCATTCTTAAAGTGCAGCATTTCTAAGTGCACTAGAGATATTCAAGAGACAAACCTAGAACTTTCCACTGTAGCAGAACTTCAGCTGAACTTTCCACTGTAGCAGAACTTCAGCTGAACTTTCCACTGTAGCAGAACTTCAGCTGAACTTTCCACTGTAGCAGAACTTCAGCTGTGTTTTTGGTGTGCTTTAGAACAGCATTTCTAAGTGCACTAGAGATATTCAAGAGACAAACCTAGAACTTTCCACTGTAGCAGAACTTCAGCTGAACTTTCCACTGTAGCAGAACTTCAGCTGAACTTTCCACTGTAGCAGAACTTCAGCTGAACTTTCCACTGTAGCAGAACTTCAGCTGTGTTTTTGGTGTGCTTTAGAACAGCTTGCATCATTCTCAAAGTGCAGCATTTCTAAGTGCACTAGAGATATTCAAGAGACAAACCAAGAACTTTCCACTGTAGCAGAACTTCAGCTGAACTTTCCACTGTAGCAGAACTTCAGCTGAACTTTCCACTGTAGCAGAACTTCAGCTGAACTTTCCACTGTAGCAGAACTTCAGCTGTGTTTTGGTGTGCTTTAGAACAGGTAAGGAATTTGTTAGACAGGTGTTGCTATTGTCTGATTGCTAATGAGCATAGGCCCATTAAGGTGTTAAATTTGTTGTTGTGGGAGGGGCTTTTGTAGGAGTGTGTGTATATATAGCCGCATAATATTAGCTTGCCTAATTCTAGCTTGCATCATTCTCAAAGTGCAGCATTTCTAAGTGCACTAGAGATATTCAAGAGACAAACCTAGAACTTTCCACTGTAGCAGAACTTCAGCTGAACTTTCCACTGTAGCAGAACTTCAGCTGAACTTTCCACTGTAGCAGAACTTCAGCTGAACTTTCCACTGTAGCAGAACTTCAGCTGTGTTTTTGGTGTGCTTTAGAACAGCTTGCATCATTCTCAAAGTGCAGCATTTCTAAGTGCACTAGAGATATTCAATAGACAAACCTAGAACTTTCCACTGTAGCAGAACTTCAGCTGAACTTTCCACTGTAGCAGAACTTCAGCTGAACTTTCCACTGTAGCAGAACTTCAGCTGAACTTTCCACTGTAGCAGAACTTCAGCTGTGTTTTTGGTGTGCCTTAGAACAGCATTTCTAAGTGCACTAGAGATATTCAAGAGACAAACCTAGAACTTTCCACTGTAGCAGAACTTCAGCTGAACTTTCCACTGTAGCAGAACTTCAGCTGAACTTTCCACTGTAGCAGAACTTCAGCTGAACTTTCCACTGTAGCAGAACTTCAGCTGTGTTTTTGGTGTGCTTTAGAACAGCTTGCATCATTCTCAAAGTGCAGCATTTCTAAGTGCACTAGAGATATTCAAGAGACAAACCTAGAACTTTCCACTGTAGCAGAACTTCAGCTGAACTTTCCACTGTAGCAGAACTTCAGCTGAACTTTCCACTGTAGCAGAACTTCAGCTGAACTTTCCACTGTAGCAGAACTTCAGCTGTGTTTTTGGTGTGCTTTAGAACAGGTAAGGAATTTGTTAGACAGGTGTTGCTATTGTCTGATTGCTAATGAGCATAGGCCCATTAAGGTGTTCAATTTGTTGTTGTGGGAGGGGCTTTTGTAGGAGTGTGTGTATATATAGCCGCATAATATTAGCTTGCCTAATTCTAGCTTGCATCATTCTCAAAGTGCAGCATTTCTAAGTGCACTAGAGATATTCAAGAGACAAACCTAGAACTTTCCACTGTAGCAGAACTTCAGCTGAACTTTCCACTGTAGCAGAACTTCAGCTGAACTTTCCACTGTAGCAGAACTTCAGCTGAACTTTCCACTGTAGCAGAACTTCAGCTGTGTTTTTGGTGTGCTTTAGAACAGCTTGCATCATTCTCAAAGTGCAGCATTTCTAAGTGCACTAGAGATATTCAAGAGATACTCAGGAGGTAATCTGGAGGTGAGTACAATCTATTAAGTTTTGTTTAACATATTTTCTTGCATTAAAATGGCAGACCTGATTCAGTGCAGGAATTGCTGTGCTTTCATTTCATGTTTCACTCTTCGCAGGTTTGGATGCTGTCTGATCTGCAGACAGTTCTCCATAATGCAGCAGGAAATTGCATTTTTGAAATCTGAGATTTGTAAAGTAACTGTTAGACAAACTCAGGCTTGGAATGTTGCAATGCCACTGCCACAAAGGCCCCCCAGAAATGGAAGATGGGTTACTGTAGGTTCTGGTAGACTTAGAGCTGTTGATAGAAGACATGTCCCACAGTCGGTGGCTCTCTGTAATTCATTTGCAGCACTTTCAGAATGCAAGAGCAACATGGAGGATGGCTCAGGCACAGTGGGAGAGGAACAATCATTTCCTATGCCTAAGGTATGCAAGACTACTGACAAAGACAAAAAGAATATAGTGAGTACTAATAGTAAGCAGCTATTGGTAGGCGATTCTATCATAAGAGGTGTGAAGTTTGATGAAAATGGTTTTGTGAGATGTCTCCCTGGTGCTACTGCCAGCAGGGACAGACGACGTATCCTTAACATTATTAAGCAAGCAAAAATGGAAAAGGAGGTGGATGTTATTGTCCATATTGGGACAAATGATCTGGCTTGCAATGAAGTTTCAAAGGTGAAGGAAGATTTTCACACACTTGGTAATGATATACGGGAGATTGCATCGACTGTCTCATTCTCTGCAGTTCTGCCTGTGCATAACCGTCAGCATGACAAGCAGTTGCGTATTAAGGAATTCAATGCATGGCTTGGTGAATGGTGTTTGAACCAGGGATTTGGCTTTGTGTCTCATGTTGGCTCTAGCTGGAATGGAAAAGAACTGTACAAGAAAGATGGTTTGCATCTTTCTCTCAAGGGAACGAATGTCCTCAATGAACAGTTCAAAGTTTTTGCTAAGGAACATTTAAACTAGGAAAGGGGGCACAAAAGAGACAATCCATCAGTTCGGCTGCCCCCGAAAAACAATGCCAGAAGATGCCAGGAGCTGATAGGATAAGAAATGACAAGCTGAGAGTCTTGTCTACAAATGCTCGCAGTTTAGGGAATAAGATCAACGAACTTGAGTCTGTAATGGCATCTGAGAATATAGATTTAGTGGCTGTTACTGAGACATGGTTCAATGAGAGTAATGACTGGGACATAACAATACCTGGGTTCTCTCTATATAGGAAAGACAGAGAAGGCAAGAAAGGGGTGGAGTGGCCCTATATGTGAAAAATAGCATAAAATCAAATCTAATAGAAGCCAGCGAAACCAATTTAGAGTCAGTTTGGGTTACGTTGCAGCTTGGTAATCATAAGGTAACTCGTGTAGGTGTCATATATAGACCACCAAGCCAAGTCAAAGAATTGGATGATCTACTAGTTGAGGAAATGGCTAAAATGACATTGAAAGGTGAAGTTGTCATTATGGGAGACTTTAATCTTCCTGATATAAACTGGAAAACCAAAATAGCTAGTTCTGCCAGGAGTACAGACATTCTAAATTCCCTACTGGGATTATCTCTACAGCAAGTAGTTGAGGAGCCAACCCGGAAGGAGGCCATTTTAGATTTGGTGTTCACAAATGGCAATTTGGTATCTGATATCACTGTAGGGGAAAGCTTAGGATCCAGTGATCACCAGTCAGTGAGGTTTACTATAAGTACAGTGACTGAGTCACTCCACACAAAAACAAAAGTTTTAGATTTTCGGAAAACAGACTTTTCTAAAATGAGATCAGTGGTATACGAGTCCCTATCAGACTGGAACAATTTCAATGGAGTCCAAGAGAAATGGGACTACTTAAAATTGGCACTACTGAAGGCAACAGAAAAGTGCATTAGGCTTGTCAGTAAAGGCAAAAAGGAAGAGACCACTGTGGTACTCAGCAGAAGTGGCCAAAATCATTAAAAACAAAAAGATGGCATTTAGCAAGTATAAAAACACCCAAAACGAGGATGACCGGGAAATCTATAAGATGAGGCAGAGAGAGGCCAAGCAAGTTATAAGAGCTTCTAAAGCTCAGGCAGAAGAGAAATTAGCTCAGTCAGTGAAAAAAGGTGATAAGACATTCTTCAGATACATAAATGAAAAAAGGAAATTAAAACAAGGAATTACCAAATTAAAAACAAAAGAAGGAAGGTATATGGAAGAGGATAAAGAACTAGCTGACTGCCTCAATGAATACTTCTGTTCAGTTTTTACAAAGGAAAATGAAGGAGAAGGACCTCAGTTAGGAGGAAGACTAATGAATCCTTTGATGCATGTGTCTTTACAGAGGAAGAGGTTCTAAGTCAGCTGTCCAAAATTAATACAAATAAATCACAGGGGCCTGATGGGATACACCCAAAGCTATTAAAAGAGCTTAGAGGTGTACTAGCAAATCCATTAACAGATTTATTTAGCCAATCACTGGTAACAGGTGTCGTCCCAGAAGATTGGAAATTAGCAAACGTTGTGCCAATTCACAAGAAAGGTAGTAGAGAGGAATCAGGCAACTATAGGCCAGTAAGCCTGACATCAATAGTGGGGAAATTAATGGAAACCATACTCAAGGAGAGGATTGTGGAACATCTAAAAACCCATGGGTTGATTGATAAAAACAGCATGGGTTTACTTCAGGGAGATCATGTCAAACTAATCTTATTGACTTTTTTGATTGGGTGACTAAAATAATAGATGGCGGAGGTGCAGTAGACATTGCCTATCTGGACTTTAGTAAGGCATTTGATACTGTCCCACATAGAAGGCTTATCAATAAACTGCAGTCTTTGAGCTTGAGCTCACATATTGTTGAATGGATTAGGCAGTGGCTGAAGGACAGAAAACAGAGGGTTGTAGTCAATGGAGTATATTCAGACCATAGTATTGTTACCAGTGGGGTACCTCAGGGATCTGTTCTGGGACCCATATTGTTTAATATCTTTATCAGCGAAATTGCAGAAGGCCTCAATGGTAAGGTGTGTCTTTTTGCTGATGACACAAAGATTTGTAACAGGGTTGATGTTCCTGGAGGGATACACCAAATGGAAAAGGATTTAGGAAAACTAGAGGAATGGTCAAAAATCTGGCAACTAAAATTTAATGTCGATAAGTGCAAGATAATGCACCTGGGGCGTAAAACCCAAGAGCAGAATATAAAATCAGTGATACAGTACTAACCTCAGTATCTGAGGAAAGGGATTTAGGGGTCATTATATCAGACGACCTAAAGGTGGGCAGACAATGTCAGAGAGCAGCAGGTAATGCCAGCAGAATGCTTGGGTGTATAGGGAGAGGCATTAACAGTAGAAAGAGGGAGGTGCTCGTGCCGCTCTACAGAGCACTAGTGAGACCTCATTTGGAGTATTGTGTGCAGTACTGGAGACCATATCTGCAGAAGGATATTGAAACTTTGGAGAGAGTTCAGAGAAGAGCTACTAAACTAGTACATGGATTGCAGGACAAAACTTACCAGGAAAGGTTAAAGGACCTTAACATGTATAGCTTGGAAGTAAGAAGAGACAGAGGGGATATGATAGAAACTTTTAAATACATAAAGGGAATCATCACGGTAAAAGAGGAGAGAATATTTAAAAGAAGACAAACTGCTACAAGAGGACATAGTTTTAAATTAGAGGGGCAAAGGTTTAAAAGTAATATCAGGAAGAATTACTTTACTGAGAGAGTAGTGGACGCATGGAATAGCCTTCCTGCAGAAGTGGTAGCTGCAAATACAGTGAAGGAGTTTAAGCATGCATGGGATAGGCATAAGGCCATCCTTCATATAAGATAGGGCCTGGGGCTATCCATAGTATTCAGCATATTGGGCAGACTAGATGGACCAAATGGTTCTTATCTGCCGACACATTCTATGTTTCTATGTTTCTAGCACAATAATATCAGTTTTGAAGCAAAAAAATCCTATTTTAGTGTCTCTATTATCTGAGAGCTATAGTTTTTTTTTATTTTCTAACCGATTGTCTTAGGTAGGCTCTCATTTTTTGCGGGATGAGGTGACAGTTTGATTTGTACCATTTTGGGGGCATACGCCTTTTTGATCGCTTGGTGTTGCAATTGGCTTGTTTTGGCATTGTTTTAATTTTTTTTTTTTACGGTGTTCACCTGAGGGATTAGGTGATGTAATATTTTTATAAAGCAGGTTGTTACAGACGTGGCAATACCTAATATGTATACTTTTTTTATTTAAGTTTTGCACACATATTATTTTTGAAACAAAAAAAAATGCATGTTTTAGTGTCTCCATAGTCTGAGAGCCATAGATTTTTTTATTTTTTGGATGATTGTCTTAGGTAGGGTATAATTTTTGCGGGATAAGGTGACGGTTTGATGGGCACTATTTTGGGGTGCATATGACTTTTTGATCGCTTGCTATTACACTTTATGTGATTTACGTACAAAAAAATTACTTTTTGACACAGTTTTCATATTATTATTTTTACGATGTTCACCTTAGGGGTTAGATCATGTGGTATGTTTATAGAGCAGGTTGTCATGGACGCGGCAATACTTAATATCCCAATTTTATTTTATTTTTTTACATTTAACACAATAAAAGCTTCCCTTACGTCCTACCAGCAGCACAGATGGGGTTAACCACCCCCCGTGGACTGGCAGGACCGGCGGAATGTTTAATGAGCCCAAGACTAATAACTCAATTTAACAATTAAGTATCTCCTTAAAAGGAGGAAGTCAACCCCCAGCCCACTGTGTTTTTTTCTGTCCTCCTGGACAGGTGGACTAGGCGGTTTGTTCCCCCCTTTCTTATGGAAAGTGCGGGGAGCCTTCTTTTCGTTTGGGTAACGGCGTTGCCTTTTTTTCCTAGGTACCTTGTCAGTTTGGCCGGCAGCTTGTTTGCTGCCGGCCCCGCGCAGTTGCGCCTGGCTGGGGTATTTTGACGGCGTCCTTGGTCCAGGATTCCCGGTCCCTGTGCGCCGCCATCTTCCGGTGGTGACGCGGGGACTCTCCTTTTGCATCACCTCCGGGTAATCCGGCCGTGATTTTTTCACGGGCACGATTTTTTTCATAGATGCGATTTTATTTTATTTTTTGCATCTTCCTGTGGAGGATTTACTGGGGGAAGGGTGGATTGGCTATCCCTCCCCTTCCCCTATTTTGGGAGGCTGTGTGCTCCAGTTCAGTCTCTGGCTACATATGCTTTTTCAGCTAGCTTCCAGAGTCCTAAAATTGGTGTTGTTCCACTTGTGGTGTTTTTTTCCTCAGCTGCCTCCGGTCTGTTTTTCTTCCTTTCTTGCATAGATAGGTGGTTTACAAATGTTTTATTTGTCCCTTTTTTTCCCGCAGTGATGTCTCCTCCGCGGGATTCGGAAGGCAGGAAAGTGGATTCCAAGAGGAAGCATCTATCCTGCTACCATTGCAGCAGTCAACGGTTATTGTAAGCTGATCATACCTGCACTCGTAAGATCGCAGAAGCTAAGCAGCTTTAGGCTGGGCTAAGACCAGGATGGGAGACCTCTGTCCCGGTAGAAAGACCTTCTTGGTCTCCTTAGTTTCTTCCTCCTCGGATAAGGAGGAGGAGCTGATATTGTGTTTTCTCCCTGGAAAGACACAGAAGTTGCTCAAGTCCATCAGGTCGGGGACCATGATGTTGACTCGGGGAGCCTCCGTTCCCGCTACTCGGGCACATCGTGTCTTCAAAGCGGATGAGACCCTCCTCTCTGTCATGATATAGAGTGGAAAAACCTGGAAAAGGTCTGGTTTTAACAAAGAAGTTTAAATCCATGTTCCCGATGGCTTAACCCTTGGTGGATTCGTGGGGATCCATTCCCAAGGTGGACATGGCTATTGCCAAGTTGTCCAAGCGCACTCTGGTTCCTGCAGACGATGGGTCTAGCTGCAGGACCCCTTGCAGAGTGCACACTAAGACGGGGTGTTACGGCAGCTGCGGCTTCCGCTTCCACAGCCATAGCGGCTTTTGAAGTCTCTACGTTCCTCTGATCTCGCCTGGATCAATTCAAGTTGATGTGAACCAGAGGTTTGAACCAGATCTTTCAAGACCATCAACCTGGCTACGGACTTCTTGTGCGATACCGCACAGCCCCAGTTGAAGCTAGCGAGGAAGCTTCCCGCTAGCAAAGCAAGTCCTGCATATGAGGCCAAACACAGATCCTTGCTCTTGAAGCTAAGCAGCAGGTCTGTGGCTCATGGGAGACCAAGTGCCTTTGGCACCCTGTAACAATACTATCAAATAATGTCAGGGGCCTATATATAGCATGGCCCTGAGATCGGCGGCCCATATTCCATTTGGAGGAGCCAAGGATGGAAAATCCACCTCCTGACTACAGGCCTCTTTGAGGCTCTTGCTTAATTCCCGTTACTCCTGCCGTCCTGCCAATAAGCTTCATGTACCTGTCGGGAGTCATCTCTCCCACCTCTGAGAAGAATGGATCCAAGAGATCTCGGATCCCTGGGTCCTGAATATCATTTTCAACGGTTATTTAGTCAACAACAACAACACCTCTATTCCACTGGACAGGTTTGTCAAGATCAACCTTCTACAAGCTGCCAAGGAGGCGATCCTAGAGGCGTACATTCAGGACTACATTTGCAAAAGGGCTCTGGAGGAGGTTCCGGCAGGAGAACGGGGCCTAGGGATCTATTCACCAGTTTTCTGGTTCCCAAGACTTCAGGAGATCTCCGGATGATTATCGATCTGAGATATTTCAATCGATTTATAAGGAAGGTGAAGTTTCGTGTAGAAACCATCAGGTCAGTAGTTCACGTCGTCAATCCTGGAGACGTGATGGCAACCCTGGACCTCAAGAATGCATATCTGCACATCCCGATCCATCCTGGTTCCAGGAAGTATATCAGGATCACAGTCCAGGTGTCCGGTGTCGTCAAGCATCTTCTGTTGCCCTTCTCTTTGGCATTTCTTCTGCCCCTCACACTTTTACCAAGGTGGTGGTTCTGTGGTGGCGGCTTTGAGGCTTCAAGGACTGACCATCATTCCTTATCTGGACGACTGGCTTTGAAAGCCTCTGCTCTAGCGGTCCTAACCCAACTTCTTCAGGTAACAATCTCCTTTCTGTTCCACCTAGGTTGGATCATCAGCTGGTAGAAGTCGAACGTGAGCCCGTCGACTTCAGTAAGATATCTAGGCTTCATAACCGACTCCGCTGGGATGTCGCTCCAGTTGACTCCAGAAAGAAGATTCCGGGTTCAGAACACGGCAAGTTCCCTTCCCGGCGAGTTCCAATCCGGACTCTCATGAAGATGTTGGGGCTCATGTCAGCGTCTGCGGAAGCAGTCCCTTGGGCTCTATGGCACCTCCGCCCTCTACAGTCGGAGGTCCTCTCCTAATGGAATGGCAGCCCTGCTGGGCTAAACTCCCTGTGCTCCCTGACTTGGCAAACTCGGTATTCCCTCAGATGGTGGTGCCATCTTTTAGACAGGAAGTCTATGACCCAGCCAGTCTGGGTCATATTGACTACAGATGCGTCCTAAGTAGGCTGGGACGCTCACCTAGACGACACTCCAGTTCACGGGACCTGGTTTCCTCAGGAGTGGCTTCTTTCATCCAATCTCCACGAGATTCAGGCTATCCGGCTAACCCTCCTTCACTTAGCCCCTCAGATCCGGGGCAAAGCGGTGAAAGTCCAGTCAGACAATGTGACTGCGGTACTTTACATCAACCAGCAGGGAGGCACAAGATCACTTCCCTCTTGTCAGAGATCGGGGTGATTCTGGATTAGACAGAGTTGTACCTTCCCACTTATCTGCGATCCACATCCAAGGCTCCCTCAATATGATAGCGGCTGAGCCGCGGTCTTCCGTCGGTAGAGTGGTCTTTACATCCGGAGAATCAAGCAGATAGTCCTCAAGTGGGTATGCCAGAGGTGGGTCTCATGGCAACAAGGTTCAATGCCAAGGTGGAGAGGTTCTGCTCCCTCTACAGGGAGGACAACCCCTGGCGTTAGACGCTCTGTCAATATCCTGGAGGTTCAGGCTGGCTTAAATCTTCCCTCCCTTTTCCATGATACCGAGGGTATTGATGAAAATCCGTCAGGATCAGGCCTCGGTGATAGCCATCATACTGTTTTGGCCGAAGAGATCCTGGTTTACCTAGCTCACCCAGTTGAGTCGAGGACAATATTGGAGGCTCCCCCCACAGCAGACCCTGGTGTCGTGGGACACTCACCTCTGCTCAGATCTGCACAGATTCAACCTGACAGCCTGGAGGTTGATCAGTCCCTTCCCGGGATAGAAGGGCTTTCAGAGTCGGTCCTGAGAACGCTGTCTCATTCTAGAGCGGACCCTACCAAGAGAGCCTACTCTTGTATTATGAGGATATTCTCATCCTGTTGTACCTCAACTGAGGAGGCGTCTGCAGATCCGCCCCTCTCCGCTATCCTTCAGTTCCTGCAAAACGACCTTGATAGAGGCCTTGCCCTTTTACTCTGAAGATTCAAGTTTCAGCCATCTCAGCTTGCCTTAACAGGCTTTTTCTCAGGACCCGCTGATCAAACGGTTCCTTAAAGGAGCTGAAAGATTAAAGCCTACAGTACTGAGACCCCTTTTTTTCAATGGGTTTTTCAGTAGTTCTCAGGGGGTTAGCATCTCCCCCCTTTGAACCGATAGAGGAGGTGGACATCAAGTTCGTCACTTGGAAGTTTTTTATTTTTTTTTAAATTTTAATCTTTTATTACAATATTAACAACATATAAGATTTACAAAAGAAAAAACATGATAACATAATTGCAAAATCAACCCACCCCTCCCCCCCCCGCCTTGCAGAGTAGAAGAAAAAAAAAAAAAAAAATTTCATATAATCACCCCATTCCTTCCAAATCCTATCCCACTTTTCATAAGATCTTCTTTGTCTATGCAAAATCTTTTCATAACTTTTAACCTTAGTGACTAAATTTTGCCAATTTTTGCAGTCTGGAACGGAGGGAGAAAACCATTTTCTAGCTATAAGAAGCCTAGCTAAAAACAAAAGTTTAGTCAACAATCGGGACTTCATAACCTGGCAACCAACCTCCGATAAGTCCCCTAAGATCCATACCTTGGGAGAAAAAGGAATATCCATACTAAGTCTTTGGAATAAGGTTCTTTGAACCAACTTCCAATATCTGCTCACCGTTGGGCTCGTCACTTGGAAGTTTGTGTTTCTCCTTGCAGTCACTTTGGCCAAGAGGGTCTCTGAGCTTCAAGCTCTCTCAGCACATGAGCCCTATTCTTACATGACCGGGACCTTCTTAGATTCCTCCCGTATTGTAGGCCTAAAGTTCCTTCCTTCCAGAACATCAACCAGGTGATATTCCTCCCGGTTCTGTCGACATCTACCACCTCCTCCTAGGAACCTGCTAGACATCCTCTGGACATCTCGAGATGTCTCCGGATCTATGTGGATAGATCAAGGAGTTCAGGAAAGATGAGAATCTGCTAATCCTGTTGCCGGTAAGTTTAAAGGCTATAAGGCATCCAAACCTTCCATCAGTCGGTGGATTGAGGAGGCTATTAAGGAATCCTTTGTTTCCACAATCTCTGGACCCTCCGGGATTCGTGAAGGCCCACTCTACTAGAGTTGTGGCTACTTCTTTTGCCGAGAGGAGTCTTCTGCCTCTCAACATGATTTGCAAAGCTGCCTCCTGGAGCTCTGAATCGACATTCATCTCCCATTATAGACTAGATGCCAGTCTAGCTGAGTTTTCGGCCTTTGGGCAGACTTTTCTTAGTTCTGCCAGGCAGGAAGGCCCTCCCTAGGGTTTTTTCTTGCTATCTCCCCATCTGTGCTGCTGGTAGGACGTAAGGGAATCGTTAATTTCTAACGATAATTTGTTTTCCTTAGTCCTAACAGCAGCACACAAATTTCCCACCCTAGTAAGTCTAGTTTTTTTCTTGCTATAAACACAGTGGGCTGGGGGTTGACTTCCTCCTTTTAAGGAGATACTTAATTGTTAAATTGAGTTATTAGTCTTGGGCTCATTAAACATTCCGCCGGTCCTGCCAGTCCACGGGGGGTGGTTAACCCCATCTGTGCTGCTGTTAGGACTAAGGGAAAACAAATTATCGTTAGAAATTAACGAATCTTTGAAACAAACAAAATCATGTTTTAGTGTCTCCATAGTCTGAGATCCATAGTTTTTTTTATTTTTTGGGCGATTGTCTTATGTAGGGGCTCATTTTTTGCGGGATGAGGTGACGGTTAGATTGGTACTATTTTGGGGGGCATACGCCATTTTGATCTTTTGGTGTTGCACTTTCAGTGATTTAAAGTTTTTTACACAGTTTTTATTTTATTTTTTGATGGTGTTCACCTGAGGGGGTTAGGTCATGTGATATTTTTACTTTAAGTTTTTTACTTTAAAAGGACACTTTTTTTTACTTGAAACTTTACTTTTTTTGGGGGGGGGAAACTTTATTTTTTTCACTGTATTTTTTGTCCCACTCTGGGACGTAAACTTTTAGGGGTCTGATCCCCTTTACAATGCATTACAATACTTCTGTATTGTAATGCATTGGCTGTAAATGTATTACCACTGTAATACGCTTACAGGCTGCTTGCCTGTGAGATCCAGCTCTCCTGGAAGGCAGCCACGATACCTAAGGAAGGCATCGGACTGCCTTCCTTGCCATTGGGACTCCATCACAGCAGCGCGGGGACCCCATGGACATCGGCACCCATGAGGATACCTCACGTGTCGCAGCCTTGCAAGGGTTAATGCGCCGACGCATACAACAAGGGTCCGGCTATAAGTGACAGCTGGACTCCTGCCTCTGTTCGAGTGGGCGCAGCTCCTGCACCCGACCAATCAGCGCGTCGAACCTGTACTGCGCTGGGATTTCTGTTCCACATTTCTGCGCCATATATGTACGACGCTGGTATCCTGAGGGTTAAATACTCTGTATGTTAATGCTATCAAACGCGCATTTACACCTTGCTTTGTATGTCAGTGTCACTCAGACATCAGTTACTATCACTGTCATTGCGTTCCAGAGCTTGAGGAGGGAAAAATATTCATAAAAAATGAACGAAAAGAGATAACAAGTTTTTCTAAAAATTATGAATTCATACTAACTTTTTGGGCAATTGGATCAATTTTGTTACAAAATTTGGAGAACCGGACCTAAAACGAATCTCGACTGGTTCGCTCATCTCTAGTACTTTTCTAAAATAACCTTCCATGCATGAAATATGATCAGCAGTACTCATTATTCCTAGATTTATTTTGTACATATGTGGATGTTTTTTTCCTTAATGTCCAGTGCCACCAGTACAAAGAGGAAGAGCAGCAGAGGACCTTTCTTATTCTAAGTGCTAAAGCTCAACTTCATAAGGTGAGCATATCAACTTTTGCTTGGAGTACATCTTCCTATGTTACTTTTAGATGTTCTATAACTTCTATACTATAGAGTGTCATGTTTCTTTAGTTTGTTTTAGACTAAAGTTTAGAATTGAGCGAATCGATTCAATACAAATAAGATTTGTTAAGAATTTCACAAAAATTCTACTAAGTTTCAGCAATTCACTTCTGGCGAATCACACAAACACACCTTTAATGCCATGTTACTGTGAAAATTGGTGGAGAAAACAAGAGGGAGGATGAAGATGAAGAATCACATGATTCTGGGTTGGAAGAGAGAAGGGACTTGCCTTGATTGGCTCAGAAGCTGACAGACAGCCCTTCAGCCAATCAGGGGGCAGGATTCTGGCAGGTCCTTTTGCTCAGAACTCCATAGATACCATTCTGCTTCCAGCTTGCAATCTGAGAGCATGTGTTTTGGCTGTGTTGGCCAAAAAGCAGTTGCAGACATAAGGTAGCAATCTAGGTGTGGTATGGAGATTATAGGGTAAATATGGGGACATATTCAATTTCGTAGATCAGGATTTTATCGGGGAAAGTATAGAGAGGATGTGTGTGTTTTATACTGAGGGCAGGTGCTGCCTGTCAAAAAGTCAAAAGTACATGTATGAACTGAAAATTATGCAATCATCAAAATCCTGTTGCACCAATCTCATTTTTATTCTTCATATGAACCTCAAGTTTCTAATATTCATCAGTGTTTTATATGCTTATTGCCAGCACCTCTAACATCAATAGTATACTTTCTGCTGCAAATGCTGAGCAATTGGCCTTTTTTGTCATTTTTTCTAAAAAACATTTTCAATTTACCATTTGTTATCTTACCTGTTTATGTTAACACATTGTATTGTGTAAAGATACCATACATTAAAAGTGATTGGTATATAAATTATGTTACCGCAGAACAACACAGTTTCAGTTAATATTGCAGCAAGATATTATGGATTATTAGTAAGCGCGTTGTGATGCCATAACAGCATTTATATACTAGCTTCAGTTAATGCATTGTATTTCGGCAAGATACTCCTTCTACTGCTACTATTGCTACCATATGCTACTATTACCAATAAACAACTTAAATGACCAGGCCATTTTGCACCTTCGTGACCAGGCTGAATTTTAGAAATCTGACATGTCCCTCTTTATGTGGTAATAACTTTTGAATGCTTTTACTTATCATTCTGGGACTGTTTTCTTTTGACACATTGTACTTCATGTTAGTGGTAAATTTAATGTTGATATAAACCACCTTTATTTTTAAAAAGCATCCTAAATTTACAGAAAATTTAGAAAAATTAGTAATTTTCAAAATTTTAATTTCTTTTCTTTTAAGGCAGATAGTGACACCTCACAAAATCTTTATTACTTTACATTTCCCATATGTCTATTTTATGATGGTATCATGTTGTAAATATTATTTTATTTTTAAAAACATTAGAAGTCTTAGAATTTTAGAAGCAATTCTTTAAAATTTTTAAGAAAATTTCCAAAACCCACTTTTTAGAGAACCAGTTCAGTTATAAAGTCACTTTGTGGGGCTTACATAGTAGAAACCACCCATAAATGACCCATTTTAGAAATTACACCACTCAAGTTATGCAAACTGATTTTACAAACGTTGTTAACCCTTTATGTGTTCCACAAGAATGAAAGGAAAATGGAGATTAAATTTCTAAATTTCACTTTTTTGGCAGATTAAAAGCCAAACTAAACTCAATATCTGTTACCCTGATTCTGCAGTTTATAGAAATACTCCAAATGTGGTCATAAACTGCTGTATGGGCGCACAGAAGGGCTTAGAAGGAAAGGAGTGCCATGTGTTTTTGGAGGGAAGATTTTGCTAGACAGGATATTAGGCACCATGTCACATTGAAGCCCCTCTAATGCAACCCTACAGTAGAAACGTCCAAAAAGTGACCCCAATTGTGGAAACCAGAAAACCATGGGTTAAAGTGACAGTTTTAATGCTTCTATTTGGGATACATATGCTTTTTGATCGCTCGATTTTATGCTTTTTGTGAGGCAAGGTAACCAAAAATGGCTGTTCTGGCACAGTTTTTATTTTCTGTCTTTTTATGATGTTCACCTGACAGTTTAGATCAGGTGATATTAGTATTATTACTAGACATTATTCCCGCTACAATAATGGGCGCTAGAACATTAGTGCTGGCACTGTTATGGGGGATCTGTGGATGGCATGGTTATGGGGGATCTGTGGATGGCACTGTTATTGGGGATTTGTGGATGACACTGTTATATATGTCTTCCACAGACCCCCCACCCCATAATAGTGCCATCCACAGATCCCCCCTCAGAGTCAAACACAGATTCCCCCTCAGTGTCATCCACAGATCCCCCCTCAGTGTTATCCACAGATCCCCCCCTCAGTGTCATCCACAGATCCCCCCTTCAGTGTCATCCACAGATCCCCCCTCAGTGTCATCCACAGATACCCCCCTCAGTGTCATCCACAGATCTCCCCCTCAGTGTCACCCACAGATCCCCCTCAGTGTCATCCACAGATCCCCCATCAGTGTCATCCACAGATCCCTCCCCCCCCTCAGTGTCATCTACAGTCATGGCCAAAAGTTTTGAGAATTACGCAAATATTAGTTTTAACAAAGTTTGCTGCTAAACTGCTTTTAGATCTTTGTTTCAGTTGTTTCTGTGATGTAGTGAAATAAAATTACATGCACTTCATATGTTTCAAAGGCTTTTATCGGCAATTACATGACATTTATGCAAAGAGTCAGTATTTGCAGTGTTGGTCCTTCTTTTTCCAGACTTCTGCAATTCGACTGGGCATGCTCTCAATCAATTTCTGGGCCAATTCCTGACTGATAGCAACCCATTCTTTAATAATCACTTCTTGGAGTTTGTCAGAATTAGTGGGTTTTTGTTTTTCCAACCGCCTCTTGAGGATTGACCACAAGTTCTCAATGGGATTAAGATCTGGGGAGTTTCCAGGCCATGGACCCAAAATGTCAACGTTTTGGTCCCCGAGCCACTTAGTTATCACTTTTGCCTTATGGAACGGTGCTCCATCGTGCTGGAAAATGCATTGTTCTTCACTAAACTGTTGTTGGATTGTTGGAAGAAGTTGCTGTTGGAGGGTGTTTTGGTACCATTCTTTATTCATGGCTGTGTTTTTGGGCACAATTGTGAGTGAGCCCACTCCCTTGGATGAGAAGCAACCCCACACATGAATGTTCTCAGGATGCTTTACTGTTGGCATGACACAGGACTGATGGTAGTGCTCACCTTTTCTTCTCCAGACAAGCCTTTTTCCAGATGCCCCAAACAATCGGAAAGAGGCTTCATCGGAGAATATGACTTTGACCCAGTCCTCAGCAGTCCATTCACCATACTTTCTGCAGAAGATCAATCTGTCCCTGATGGTTTTTTTTTGGAGAGAAGTGGCTTCTTTGCTGCCCTTCTTGACACCAGGCCATCTTCCAAAAGTCTTCGCCTCACTGTGCGTGCAGATGCGCTCACACCTGCCTGCTGCCATTCCTGAGCAAGTTCTGCACTTGTGGCACTCCGATCCCGCAGCTGAATCCTCTTTAGGAGACAATCCTGGCGCTTGCTGGACTTTCTTGGATGCCCTAAAGCCTTCTTAACAAGAATTGAACCTCTTTCCTTGAAGTTCTTGATGATCCTATAAATTGTTGATTGAGGTGCAATCTTAGTAGCCACAATATCCTTGCCTGTGAAGCCATTTTTATGCAACGCAATGATGGCTGCATGTGTTTCTTTGCAGGTCACCATGGTTAAAAATGGAAGAACAATGATTTCAAGCATCACCCTCCTTTTAACATGTAAAGTCTGCCATTTTAACTCAATCAGCCTGACATAATTATCTCCAGCCTTGTGCTCGTCAACATTCTCACCTGAGTTAACAAGACGATTACTGAAATCATCTCAGCAGGTCCTTTAATGAAAGCAATGTAATGCAGTGGAAAGGTTTTTTTGGGATTAAAGAGGACCTTTCATCAGGGTAAAAAATGTGCACTAAGTGTCATGTAGAGCGGCGCCCAGGGATCTCGCTGCACTTACTATTATCCCTGGGAGCAGCTCAGTTCGCCCGGTATAGGCTCAGGTATCTTCTGTAACTTGGTTCTACTAGGTGTATCCCAGGCTGTAGCGCTAGCCAATCGCAGCGCACAGCTCATATCCTGGGAGTTTTTTTTTTATCCAGGCTGTGAGCTGAGCGCTGCGATTAGCCAGTGCTACAGCCTGGGATACGCCTAGTATAACCAAGTGATAATAGGCTACGCCTAGTAGAACCAAGTCACAGAAGATACCGGAGCCAATACTGGGAGAACGGAGCGGCGCCCAGGGATAATAGTAAGTGCAGGGAGATCCCTGGGCATCGACCTACATGTCAGCATACTTAGTACACATTTTTTACCCTGATGAAAGGTCCTCTTTAAGTTAATTTTCATGGCAAAGAAGGACTATGCAATTCATCTGATCACTCTTCATAACATTCTGGAGTATATGCAAATTGCTATTATAAAAACTTAAGCAGCACTTTTTCCAATTTCCAATATTTATGTAATTCTCAAAACTTTTGGCCACGACTGTACAGATCCTCTTTCAGTTTCATCCACAGATCCCCCCTCAGTGTCATCCACAGATCCCCCTTAGTGTCATCCACAGATCCCCCTCTCAGTGTCATCCACAGATCTCCTCCCTGCCCAGCGCCGCCTCCTAGCTAATTTATTTACTGCACTTGCCACTGAAATTGAAGAGAAGAGCCGTAATCTCGCACAGGCTCACTTTGATGCCTCTGCCAGTGCGCCTGTGCGAGATTAGGGCACTTCTCTTCAATTTCAGAGGCAAGTGCAGTGAATAAATTAGCTAGGAGGCGGCGCTGGGTGGGGAGGAGTGGACTGCTCTGTATGCCACGCATGCGCACTTGAGTATTCGGCACACATGCACGGACGGCAGGGACACAGAGCTTTTAGTAGTATAGATTATTATAGAGCAAGTGGTTATGGACTCGTCAATACATTATATGTCTAATTTTTAAAATTTTGGTTTTACACAATAAAAGCATTTTTTTTAAAAGATATGTTTTTGTGTCTCCCTTTTTTGAAAGCCATATATATATATATATATATATATATATATATATATATATATATATATGTATATTGGGCGATTTTCTTATGTAGAGGCTCATTGGTTAGGTTGGTACTATTTTGGGGTACATATGACTTTTTTATTACTTTTTATACAATTTTTTTTTGTAAGTGAGGTAAGCAAAATTGCTCACCATTATAAATTGGGAGGATCGGGGCTAGATGGACTTCCTTACAGCACAGCCCTTATTGCCTCAACACTCACTGCTTACAATGCTGTAATTGGTCAGTCAAATCTGAATGACGAATCACAGCAATACAAAGACAGGGACCATGCTGATTAGTCCCCTGCCAAGTGTGTGGAAAACCCAGCTGTCCGTGACACCCGTTTAAATGCTGGTATTACCACAAGTATAACTTTTTTATATTTCTATCTATAAAGTTGTGTGAGGGCTAATTTTTAGTGGGCCAATTTTAGCTTTTATTGATACCATTTTGTAGATAGATTGTATGAATTTTTATTCACTTTTGTTCAATTTTTTGGTGAGGTGAATTGAGAAAAAGACCCAACAAATTGGCAATTTTGATCTGTGTAAGTGTTCATTGTATGGTATAGATACATTATAGTTCAGGCATTTTGGGATGTGGCAGTGCATATACAGATGTAGCGGTGTTAACACACAAACGCTTACATTTCTTAACTCATGGCATTATCTCGAAACAAAAGCCATTTAAAAGCAATTGAAGGTGTTTGCTTAACGCATTTAGTTTAGATAACACATCTCATAAAGATTTTGCGTTAACTCTACTACATCTGTAGTCTTTATTTTTTTTATAGTATATTTTTATTATGGTGAAAGTGGGTGAGTTGAATTTTTTTTTTTTACTTTTTTGTTACTGTTTTAAAGCCCCCTCAGGGGACCTGAACGTGCAGTTATTAGATTGCTTCTCCCATATACTACTATGATTTAACACAGTATTGTATGGGAATTTAATTATATTCCAGTTCAGTACTGCCACCTGCACGCCTACACTGGAATATACCTGTGATGGGCCTAGGAGCCTCGCCTCAGTATATTACCAGCAATGAACAGCATCCTCGTTCTCATCTTGGGAAGCCATTCAGGCCCTTGGAGTGCAGCACTCCTGGGAAAAGCTGCCTCAGATGCCATGGTCACAACTGACCACGGCATCTGAGAGGCTAAATGTCTGTAATAGTGATGAGTGAGCATGCTCGGCCAAGTACCAGTTAAGGTCGAGTCTTCTCCCCGCACATTTGGTGCCTCCTAAGCAACCAATCAATGTGCAGGTAAGTAATGCCCTTCAGTGTAATGCTGTGGCCATGTTAGCTACTGGCATTACACTGATTGGCTGGCCGGAACGCGTCATCGGGTGCTATATAGCACCTGATGACACGTGTTTGGCTCAGTCAACGTCAGGGAGAGCAGAGCGTAGGCAGAGAAAGATAGTATGTGAAGCAAAATTTAACAGATTTTATTAGAAACAAGATTTACAAAGACCCAAAAGTCCTTTTAAGGACTACATTGTGTGTGTGTTTGAGAGCAGTAATATATTTTTAGTACCTGCGCTCAATTGATCAATCTCAGGGACAACCATGCTGAGGAAGAGACACAGTGCAGGGAGAAAAATGGCTGTTTTACCAACTACCTAATGCTTTTCATGCAACTAATAATCCTTTCAAGGGCTAGTGTGTGTGTTTTACAGCAGAAATATATTTTTCTTTAATACCTATTAGTGACATATACTGTACATCATCCGCAGTCTGTGTATTTTTGGGTAAATTCAACTAATCAGGGCACATTTATTGTCAATAGTGTGTCAGTTTAATTCACATCCGTGAAAAAAAAATTGGGGGGGGGGGAAATTTAACTAATTTGTGCTACATCTGTGTGTGCGTTTAATCCACATCCGTGATATATACTGTACTCCATCTGCAAACTCTGTTTTTTGGGGAAATTTAACTAATGTGTGCCACATCTGTGTGTGCGTTTAATCCACATCCATAACACATACTGTACTCCATCCGCAAACTATATTTTTTGGGGAAATTTAACTAATGTGTGCCACATCTGTGTGTGCATTTAATCCACATTCATGACATATACTGTACTGCATCCACAAACCATGTTTTTGGGGTAAATTTAACAAAATTTTGCCACATCAGTGTGTGCATTTAACCTGTTCCCGACCGCCGAACGCACGGATGCGTCCAGGCGGCGGCAGGTTTATTCCTCCTGGACGCATCCGTGAGTCATCTCGCGAGAGCCGAGATCTGTTGTGAACGCGCGCGCGTTCACAGCAGAGCGCGGCTCTGCAGTTAGCTACAGCCTGCCAGCGATGATCAATCGCTGGCAGGCTGTAAATGTAAAATAAATTAGATCAGTGGTATATCAGACGCTGTGTTGTTAACAGCGCCTGATATACTTAATACCTGGTCCTCTGGTGGTCCCATTTACTGGGATCGACCACCAGAGGACCAGGTAACAATGTAAAGTTGCACCAAACACTACACTAACCCCCCACCCCCTCACTTTATAACCACTATTAACCCTTTGTTAACCCCTGATCACCCCATATAGACTTCCTGATCACCCCCTGTCACTGATCACCCCCTGTAAGGCCTCTATTCACATGTCCATATGTCTTTTGCGGATCCGCGACGCGGATCCGCAAAACACGGACACCGGCAATGTGCTTTCCGCATTTTGCAGATCCGCACATTGCCAGAACTATATAGAAAATGCTTTTTCTTGTACGCAATTGCGGACAAGAAAAGGACATGTTCTATATTTTTGCGGAACGGAAGTGCAGACTCGTAGTGCGGATCCGCAATTCCGATCCGAGCGGGACAAAGTCTGTCCCCATAGAAGTGAATGGGTCCGCAATTCCGCTCCGCAAACAGAATTTCGACGTGTGAATGGGGCATAAGGGTCCCTTATCACCGCCAGTTAGTTAGCTACTTGTTAGGTAGCTAGCGCCCAGCCCACCGCACCGCAGTCACTGATTTGGCAGAGATTTTTTCATCCACATTGATTGATGCGAATGAAAAATCTGTGCCGTTCATTTTTTTCTTTTTCAGCCCAGAGGCTGAACGGAAAAAATCTCATTACCCGTATGCTCAATATACGGAGAATCGCAGAAACTCCTAATGCTGGCCATACGTGTAATGATTATGGAGACCCTCAAATGCCAGAGCAGTACAAAACCTCACATGTGACCCCATTTTAGAAAGAAGACACCCCAAGGTATTCGCTGAGGGGTATGGTGAGTTCATGCAAAATTTTATTTTTTTGTCACAAGTTAGTGGAATATGAGACTTTGTAAAAAAAAAAAAAAATCAATTTCCGCTAACTTGTGCCAAATTTTTATTTTTTCTGTGAACTCGTCATGCCCCTCACGGAATACCTTGGGGTGTCTTCTTTCCACAATGGGGTCACTTGTGGGGTATTTATACTGCCCTGGCATTTTAGGGGTCCTAAAGCGTGAGAATCCAAATGCGTAAAAATGCCCTGCAGAAATCCTAAAGGTACTCATTGAATTTAGGCCCTTTGCATCTTGGCTGCAAAAGTGTCACACATGTGGTATCGCCGTACTCAGAAGAAGTAGGGCAATGTGTTTGGGGTGTATTTTACATATACCCATACTGGGTGAGAGAAATATCTCTGTAAATGACAACTTTTAATTTTTTTTATACAAAGTTGTCAATTTACAGCGATATTTTTCACACAAAGTATGGGTATATGTAAAAATACACCCCAAAACACATTGCCCTACTTGTCCTGAGTACGGCGATACCACATGAGTGACACTTTTTGCAGCCTGGGTGCGCAAAGGGCCCAAATTCCAACGAGTACCTTTAGCTTTTACATGGCTGCTCACAGTTTAGCCCCGCCCAAAATGCCAGAACAGTACAAACACCCCACAAATGACCCCATTTTGGAAAGAAGACACCCCAAGGTATTCACTGAGGGGCATAGTGAGTCCGTGAAAATTTAACTTTTTGTCAAAAGTTAGCAGAAAGGGAGACTTTATGAGAAAAACTATAAAAATCAATTTCCGCTAACTTGTGCCAAAAAAATCTTCTATGAACTCGCCATGCCCTCATGGAATACCTTGGGGTGTCTTCTTTCCAAAATGGGGTCACATGTGGGTATTTATACTGCCCTGGCATTTTAGGAGCCCTAAAGCATGAGAAGAAAAATGCGTAAAAATGCCATCCTAAAAGGTACTCATTGGTTTTAGGGCCCTTTGCGCATCTTGGCTGCAAAAGTGGCACACATGTGGTATCGCTGTACTCAGGAGAAGTAGGGCAATGTGTTTTGGGGTGTATTTTTACATATACCCATGCTGGGTGAGAGAAATATCTCTGTAAATTGACAACTTTGAATAAAAAATGTAAAAGTTGTCGTTTACAGCGATATTTCTCACACACAGTATGGGTATATATAAAAATACACCCCAAAACACATTGCCCTACTTCTCCTGAGTACGGCGATACCACATGAGTGACACTTTTTGCAGCCAAGATGCGCAAAGGGCCCTAAAACCAATGAGTACCTTTAGGATTTCACAGGGCATTTTTACGCATTTGATTCTCACGCTTTAGGGCCCCAAAAATGCCAGGTCAGTATAAATACCCTACATGTGACCCCATTTTGGAAAGAAGACACCCCAAGGTATTCCGTGAGGGGCATGGCGAGTTCACAGAATTTTTATTTTTTTGGCACAAGTTAGCGGAAATTGATATATATATTTTTTTTTTACAAAGTCTCTTATTTCACTAACTTGTGACAAAAAATAAAATTTTACATGAACTCACCATACCCCTCACAGAATACCTTGGGGTGTCTTCTTTCTAAAATGGGGTCACATGTGGGTATTTATACTGTCCTGGCATTTTAGGGGCCCCTAAAGCGTGAGAAGAAGTCTGGAATCCAAATGCGTAAAAATGCCCTGTGAAATTCTAAAGGTACTCATTGGTTTTAGGGCCCCTTAGCATCATGGCTGCAAAAGTGTCACACATGTGGTATTGCCGTACTCAGGAGAAGTAGGGCAATAAGTTTTGGGGTGTATTTTTATATATACCCATACTTTGTGTGAGAAATATCGCTGTAAACGACAACTTTTAAAAATTTTTATACAAAGTTGTCAGTTTACAGAGATATTTCTCTCACTCCAACATGGGTATATGTAAAAATACACCCCAAAACACATTGCCCTACTTCTTCTGAGTACGGCGATACCACATGAGTGACACTTTTTGCAGCCTGGGTGCGCAAAGGGGACCTAAATTCCAACGAGTACCTTTAGCTTTTACAGGGCTGCTCACAATTTAGCCCCGCCCAAAATGCCAGAACAGTAAACACGCCCCACAAATGACCCCATTTCGGAAAGTAGACACCCCAAGGTATTCACTGAGGGGCATAGTGAGTCCGTGGGAGATTTTATTTTTTTGCCAGAAGTTAGCAGAAATGGAAACTTTATTATTTTTATTTTTTCCTCAGAAAGTGTCATTTTCCGCTAACTTGTGAAAAAAATGAAATGATACATGAACTCACCATGCCCCTCCGCGAATACTTTGGGGTGTCTTCTTTCTAAAATGGTGTCATTTGGGGGTATTTATACTATCCTGGCATTCTAGCACCTGAAGAAACATGACAGGTGCTCAGAAAGTCAGAGCTGCTTCAAAATGCCGAAATTCACTTTTTTGCACCATAGTTTGTACAACGCTATAACTTTTACCCAAACCAATAAATATACACTTATTGGACTTTTTTTTATCAAAGACATGTAGAACAATAAATTTAGAGAAAAATGTATATAGAAATGTAGTTTTTTAAAAAAAAATTTACAACAGAAAGTGAAAAATGTCATTTTTTTGCAAAAATGTCGTTAAATTTTTATTAATAGCAAAAGGAGTAAAAATGTCAGCAACAATGAAATACCACCAAATGAAATCTCTATTAGTGAGAAGAAAAGGAGGCAAAATTCATTTGGGTGGTAAGTTGCATGACGGAGCAATAAACGGTGAAATTAGTGTAGTGCGGAATTGTAAAAAGTGGCCTGGTCATTAAGGGTGTTTAATCTAGGGGGGCTGAAGTGGTTAATCCACATCCGTGACATATACTGTCCACCACCATGGCCAGTGCTGATGCCCCAGTCCTTAGCGTTACTATCCCACTTCTATGTCTCCTCGAAAAAACACTTCGGGCGATGATGGAAGAGGATGTTGCACAGGAGGAAGAGGAGGAGGAAGAAGGATCGTTTCCACAGTTATCAGGCCAGTCATTCACAAATGGCTTGGAGGGTGGGGTTCTGCACCAACAGAGGCCAGGTACACAACTGTCCAGCCAGGGCACAGTTCTGCAAGATCAGGAGGTAGAGGATGAGGAGGAGCAGGTACCGTGTTCACAGCAGGGTTGCACCCAAAGCAGCTTATGGGCATCAATGGAGTGTGGCTGGGGGACACAGAGGACACAGACGATACACCTCCCACAGAGGACAGCTTGTCGTTGCCTCTGGGGAAGCCTGGCACACATGAGCAACTACATGCTGCAGTGCCTGCGCATTGACCGCTGAGTTTCCCACATTCTAACCAGTGCTGATTACTGGGTGGCCACCCTGCTGGATCCCCGCTACAAGGACAATGTTCTGTCCTTAATTTTGTCACTTGAGCATGATCGGAAGATGCGCGAGTATATGCGCATGCTGGCAGATGCGCTGCTGATGGCATTCACACCTGACAGCAGGGGCTCAGTGGAAGCACAAGGCGAAGGCAGAGGAGGAGGAGGAAGAAGTCGCCAAAGTAGCTGGGGAACCGCCAGCCCCACTTAGAAGAGAGGGTTAGCATGGACGAAATTTTGAAAAGCTTTGTCAGCACGCCACAACAACCAGTGCCACCAGCTGATACGGAGCGTCTTAGCAGGAGGCAGCATTTCAGCAAAATGGTGGAACAGTATGGGTGCACATGCCTACAATGATGCCCTTAATGATGGCTCTGCCCCATTCAACTTCTGGGTCTCCAAATTGGGCACGTGGCCTAAGCTTGCCCTTTACACCTTGGAGGTGCTGGCCTGCCCTGCAGCAAGTGTGTTGTCCGAACGTGTGTTTAGCATGGAAGGGGAGGGGGTTTTCACAGACAAGCGAAGCCGCCTTTCCACAGCCAACGTGTTCAAGCTCACGTTCATTAAAATGAACCTGGCATGGATCCCACAGGACTTGTCTGTACCTTGTGCTGAGTACACAAGTATACCAGCCACACCCAGCCATTGTTATACTCCAGCGCACTTTCTCTTTGCATTATCTTTTTTATTTCCCAATGTTTTGGGGTCTTCCCAAATTTAGAGAAAAAATAAATAAATGAATAAATAAAGAAAAAAAAAAAAAAAAAAACAGTGTTGGCTACCTTCTCCTCCTCCACCACCACTTCCGCCTACACCGCCACGTACACCGCCCCCTCAACCTCCTACTCCACTGAGACCCCCCAACTAGTTCAAGATTATTATTTTTTATTTTTTCTATTCTATGTTATTTTAAGTCATTTCCCTATCCACATTTGTTTGCAGGGCAGCTGTTCTGCTCTTACCCCCATTTTGCTTCCTTTTGCAGCCCTCTAGCCCTTACTACAACTATTTTACAGTAGTGATGATCGAGCACCAAAGTATTTGGATGTTCGGCCCGAACACATTGCTATATTCGTGTGCTCGACCGAGCACCCGAGTATAATGGAGTATAATTTAACATCTAGGGGATATTGAAAATCGAAGGGATACGGCAATATCCAGACATGTTCATGAACAAAATGGGGGCAACTACAAATGCCTCGGTTTCATGGGAATTGAACCCTGTTAGAGGTCAGTATTGGGACCGTGTAATTTTACAAAAACAAGCCTGATGAATTTTCATGCTAAAATCAATCATGCCTCTTGGCCTCAACGACCAACTAAATAATAGTTGTTTTATCTAATAAAGCTCCCTAATTTATTACTCCATTCTCATTCTGACTATTATCAGTTTATTATTTTTACCTTCTTATGCTTTTTACACTCATTCACCCAACATATAGGTTCAGTATTGTGTGATATCTGATGTCATATTTCATACTCAGATTATTCTTTATCAAGCTTTATCAAGCAAATTAATTTTCTTTTTGTCAATGGTCATTCCCAGCTCTGCAAAATATCGAAACATAATTTTATCATTTTATCACTGACCAAGAAGTTTGTAGCCAGATCTGCCATGCTAGAGAATGTCTTATAAACATGTATTTTTCCTCTGCCCCTCTGCCAAATTCCAGGTTCTGACGCTCTGCATCAGGAATGTCAGACTCTAGCAAGCCAGGGGGCGCTTCCCGGTTTCCTGGCAACATCTCTCTGATGCGCCCCTAATCCCGCAATACCACGCGAGATGATGTCACGGTACACAGGCGTTGCGGGCTATGGACACCCAGACAACATGCTACTTAGGGCAGGGAGTACTGGTAAGTGATTGCTGCCATTTATAGCCCAGATGCCTGAAATCTACTAGAAGGTCAGTGCTACCTGTCTGCCCTCTTCACTAGATACTATGGCACCAGTTTAGTACGTAGTAAACTAGCCCCTGGACAAGGGACCTATATCTATTGATCTCTTGTCCGCTGTACACATTTTATTTCGGTCTTCCTATTGTTATTTCCTCTAATGAGCAATAAGTTTGGAGAAACATGCATGTAGGGAATTAATACAAGGGCTTGTGTGGGGCAACTTATATCAGGGACAGGTTCTGGATGAGGTCACCCTTGTCAGGGCAAATGCTCCATAAATAGGCTCTCTTAGGGCTAGTATAGCACCGCCCTCACAGGGCATTTACAGGGACCGACTAATACCCTATCGTCATCACTTTATCCTTCAAGGTACCCCCTCAGACCCTCCCCACTTTTTTTGGATATTTATCTATTGAAGGATTGGACCTACTACTGAAATGACTATCTATTTATCGGGATACAGTAGGATAATTTAGTCTAATATTTTGTTACCGAGGTAGGTGGCGCCGTGCACCTAGGTACCAATATGTACCTTATTTGGTTTTTACATTATCTATTAGGGACTATATCTCATATTTGGCATTTTCTATTTATCTTAAAGTATCTGTAATAAAGTTATGTTTTAATGGACTAAGTATCCACATGGGCTGTTACCTTTTGAGAAACTATTTAAGTTATCCTGGTGACATTTTGTGTACTCACTTTAACTAGTATAGTTTGTAGTTATATATACTAGAGAGTGAATCTGGATCGCACATCCTCAACACTATGCTTTTGATGTAATGACTGTATCAGCATAATTACGTGGCATATCTGCCCAATTTGTAATACATTGTATGCTGTGCATAAGAGGCATTGGTTTACAGTTTGATCAAAGAGCATGAGCCCACTTTCCACGACAAGGAAGCCTCTGCAAGTGGGAAACTACTCTAACCTATAAATGGCGCAGACGTGCGCGGCGACCACCGGCGCCCCAGCACCGCACCAGCAGCAGACAGCGGGACCCAGGAGCCGCACAGCAACCCCACTGTGCAGCAAAGCCAGGGGTTTATAAACTCCCACTATCTCTCAGATGCATTTCCTGAGGGTCGTGACTGGGTGAGCTCTTTGCACTCGTTCACATGGTGCAGTACTGCGTGTCTGCCATTGCTGCCTCAGCGCTGTGCTGGCGGGCGGTGGGTCCCAGAGCCAAGGAGGCTTTGCTGCACAGTGGGGTTGCTGTGTGGCTCCTGGGTCCCGCTGTCTGCTGCTGGTGCGGTGCTGGGCGCCGGTGGTCGCCGCGCACGCCTGCGCCATTTATAGGTTAGAGTAGTTTCCCACTTGCAGAGGCTTCCTTGTCGTGGAAAGTGGGCTTATGCTCTTTGATCAAACTGTAAACTAATGCCTCTTATGCACAGCATACAATGTATTACAAATTGTGCGGATACGCCACGTAATTATGCTGATACAGTCATTACATCAAAAGCATAGTGTTGAGGATGTGCGATCCAGATTCACTCTCTAGTATATATAGTTTGTAGTTAGTTTGATATTGCTACAGAGTTCAAGATGTTCTGATCCTCTTGTCGATGATTTTCTATAGACTGGTGCCAGAGGAGTATGGTAATAACTGCTTGTGGCAGTTTTTATGGTACTGATCTGGTCTGTTTTCTGACATTTTTACTGCCTCAACCTATTATTTGAGTATGATTCTGTATGCCCATTTCCCAACTTGTTTTCTATCCAGAATGGCAGCCTAAGGTCCATTCTCTGGTTCTTAATATGGTATTATGTAGACAAGCTGAGGAGAATACATTACAGCAACTTAGTTCATTAAAACATCAGCAACTTGTAACAATTCATTTTACCCTACAAGAGGCTTTGCTTCGGCAATTTGACCCAGTTGAGGTCTTAACAGAAAAAAATAACAGCTTGAGAATTATCTTGGATAATATTTCTGTGCATATAATTGTCTATATCAGACCTTAGGGAACATATGCAAAGAAATCCTATCAAACTGACATGGTTAACTTAAAAGGCGAAATAAACAGACATTTCAATTACTTAGGGCAGAATATGAGGAGTGCAAAATTAATGATTTCAGCAAAGTAGATATGGTGAGTGGAAAGAAAGGTCATTGAAAATCTGGAAACAATGTTAGCAATATACATTTTTGAAAATACACCTGTTTTATTGCTTGACAGACACCCAATATCTGCCCGAGTTTTCTATATTAACTTCACAGAAAAATAAATAACTACAGTTTGGTAATGCTGTTAAACTTCGGGACAGAACCTACAGAACATTTCTGTTTTTGTTCTATTTTTCAGTCAGTGCCTCAGGGTGCTATAAAGCAGTTGATTACCACTGGGTCACAATTGGATGAAAGAAAATGGGATTTTATGGATACACAACTGGATAAATGTATACTTGACCTTTTCTATTGCTCTTCAATTTACAGTAAGCATGAACCCTTATATCATCATAAACCACCAGGGATATTCCCATTAATCCTTTCACTACCCTAGGCCACAAATCATATACTATTTACCCCATAAACTATATTGGTCCTCCAAAGGAATAACATTAGGATAAATAACGGCCTGATGATCATTTGAAATTTCTGGATATGAACTAATTCTGTCAATTCTCTGGATTAACCCCTTAAGGACACGGCCATATTTCACCTTAAGGACCAGACCATTATTTGCAAGTCTGACCAGTGTCACTTTATGTGGTGATTAGTGTTGAGCGAACAGTTCGAGAATCGTTCGGGTCCGTACCGAATTTTGGTGTATCCGTGACACGGACCCGAACCCGGACATTTTCATAAAAGTCCGGGTTCGGGTTCGTAGTTCGTCATGTTTTATGGCGCATTTTGAAAGGCTGCAAAGCAGCCAATCAACATGCATCATAATACTTGCTCTAAGATGCCATCGCAGCCATGCCTACTATTGGCAAGGCTGTGATTGGCCAAGTGCAGCATGTGACTCAGCCTCTTTATAACCTTCTGCGCACTTCGCGACGTGCTCACTCCCGCTGTGATTAGACCAGGGATAGATGCAGCTGCTGTGAGGGCGAGATAGGCAGGGATAATTGAGGAAGAAAACCTGATAAGAAGTGAATGATCTACACCTGTGCATCAGAACAACTCAGCTGAGCTGTTCACTGAAAGTCACTATTTTTTTTAGACTGGCCAGAGCGATTTTTACTGGCACATGTAACTGGGCTGACCGGCGGTGGCCATTTTGGGACTTGTGGTGCGCCAGCACAAGCTGCCACAGAGTCTAAACCAAAGCTCCAAAGAAGTGAAAAATCTACACCTGTGAATCAGAACAACAGCGATTCAGCTGCTCAGTCAAAGTCAATTTTTTTCTGGCTGGGCAGACCGTTTTCTGGCACATGTTACTGGGCTGATAGGCGGCGGCCATTTTGGGACTTGTGGTGCTACAGCAAAAGCTGCCACAACGTCCATTAATCTCATGTAATAGTCGATTTTTCATAGATATACTACATCAGGGGTTTGGCTGTGCTTGTGTCACCCATACTAACTGCAAAGATATTTAATATATCAGTGGTGAAACTGAAAGTAACCCACTTGGATAGCAAATCCCATGAATGTGCTGTTCCAGCTAGGCTAGCCAGTGCCACTACAGCCAAGTCCAATACTGTCAGCCAGAAATATTTTTTTTTTATGTGCCAGAAATATAAATTAAAAAAGCTTTCACCGTAATAATAAAATTATTCTGGTGTTAGACCAGAAGAAGCACTCCTGTTGTAATTAATACTGTAAAAAGGCTTAGGCAATATTTCTCCCAGTGTGGGAAATTTATCTAGCAAAACTAGCATTTTAAAAATTCCGGTGTTCTGAAATACCAGCAGTCCTCTTGTAATTAATACCGCAAAAAGGCATTATATCGTCCAGTGTTGTAATTTTGGTGAAAAAAGGCCAATTTAATCAATCTGGTGTTAGTTAGACCAGAAACAGTAGGCCTCACGTTTTTACTCCTGTAAAAGGAATTAATACCGGAAAAAGGCATTACATTGTCCAGTGTTGTAATTTTGGTGAAAAAAGGCCAATTTAATCAATCTGGTGTTAGTTAGACCAGAAACAGTAGGCCGCACGTTTTACTCCTGTAAAAGGAATTATATCTCCCGTGTGGGAATCTATGTACCAAAACTAGCATATTAAAAATTCTGGTGTCCAATTTGCAGCAGTTTTCTTGTAATTAATACCGAAAAAGGAATTATATCTTCCAGTGTGGGAATTTATGTACACAAACTAGCATTTTAAAAATTCTGGTGTCCAATTAGCAGCAGTCTTCTTGTAATTAATACCTGAAAAAGGCATTACATTGTCCAGTGTTGTAATTTTGGTGAAAAAAGGCCAATTTAATCAATCTGGTGTTAGTTAGACCAGAAACAGTAGGCCGCACGATTTTACTCCTGTAAAAAGGAATTATATCTCCCCGTGTGGGAATCTATGTACCAAAACTAGCATATTAAAAATTCTGGTGTCCAATTTGCAGCAGTTTTCTTGTAATTAATACCGGAAAAAGGAATTATATCTTCCAGTGTGGGAATTTATGTACACAAACTAGCATTTTAAAAATTCTGGTGTCCAATTAGCAGCAGTCTTCTTGTAATTAATACCTGAAAAAGGCATTACATTGTCCAGTGTTGTAATTTTGGTGAAAAAAAGGCCAATTTAATCAATCTTGTGTTCTCATCTTCAAGGAGTTCCCTGGCATGGCACTTCTTCAAACAATGTGCTGACGACAAGACCAGAGTGATTTGCCATCAGACCCTGAGGCGAGGCATTAACGTTCTTAACCTGAGCACCACCTGCATGATCAGGCATCTACATGCAAAGCATGAACTGCAGTGGAGTACACACCTTAAAAACAAGGAACCCGCTCAGGCTCCCCCTGCTCCCTCTACCGCTGCTGCCTCGGCTTCCGCCTCGAGAGGAATGTTGCCACCTGCCGAGCAGCAAACAGAGGATGTGCCACCGACACCACCACCACCACTGCCACCGTCACCTAGCGTCTCCACTATTTCACACAGCAGCGTTCAGCTCTCCATCTCTCAAACCTTTGAGAGGAAGCGCAAATTCCCACCTAGTCACCCTCGAGCCCTTGGCCTGAATGCCAGCAATTCTAAACTACTGGCCTTTGAAATGCTGTCATTCCGGCTGGTGGACACAGACAGCTTCAAACAGCTGATGGCCATGGCTGTCCCCCAGTATGTGGTTCCCAGCCGCCACTACTTCTCCAAGACAGCCGTGCCTTCCCTGCACATGCAAGTGTCCGATAAAATTAAGTGTGCACTGCGCAAGGTCCACCTAACCACAGATACGTGGACCAGTAAGCACGGCCAGGGACGCTATATCTCACTAACTGCACACTGGGTGAATGTAGTGGCGGCTGGGCCCCAGACGGAGAGTTCCTTGGCGCACGTCCTTCCGCCGCCTAGGATCGCAGGGCATCATTCTTTGCCTCCTGTAGCCTCCTCCTCCTACTCGGCTTCCTCCTCCACTGCTTCCACCAGCTCATCCAGTCAGCCACACACCTTCACCACCAACTTCAGCACAGCCCGGGGTAAACGTCAGCAGGCCATTCTGAAACTCATATGTTTGGGGGACAGGCCCCACACCGCGCAGGAGTTGTGGCGGGGTATTGAACAACAGACCGACCAGTGGTTGCTGCCGGTGGGCCTCAAGCCCGGCCTGGTGGTGTGCGATAATGGGCGAAATCTCGTGGCAGCTCTGGGACTAGCCGGTTTGACGCACATCCCTTGCCTGGCGCATGTGCTGAATTTGGTGGTGCAAAAGTTCATTCACAACTACCCAGACATGTCAGAGCTGCTGCATAAAGTGCGGGCCGTCTGTGCGCGCTCCGGCGTTCACATCCTGCCGCTGCTCGCCTGTCAGCGCTACAGCGGAACTCCGGCCTTCCCGCTCACCGCCTAATATGCGACGTGCCCACCCGGTGGAACTCCACCTTGCACATGCTGGAGAGACTGTGCGAGCAGCAGCAGGCCATAGTGGAGTTTCAGCTGCAGCACGCACGGGTCAGTCGCACTGCGGAACAGCACCACTTCACCACCAATGATTGGGCCTCCATGCGAGACCTGTGTGCCCTGTTGCGCTGTTTCGAGTACGCCACCAACATGGCCAGTGGCGATGCCACTGTTATCAGCGTGACAATACCAATTCTATGTCTCCTAGAGAAAACGCTTAGGGCGATGATGGAAGAGGAGGTGGGCCAGGGCCAGGAGGAGGAGGAGGAGGATGACGGGTCGTTTTAGCACTTTCAGGCCAGTCTGTTAGAAGTGGCTCAGAGGGAGGTTTTTGCAACAGCAGAGGGCAGGTACAAATGTGGCCAGCCAGGGACCACTACTGGAGGACGAGGAGGATGAGGAGGAGGTGGAGGAGGATGAGGATGAAGCAGGTTCACAGCGGGGTGGCACCCAGCACAGCGCAGGCACATCCCTGGTGCGTGGCTGGGGGATACAGAGGATGATGACGATACGCCTCCCACAGAGGACAGCTTGTCCTTACCTCTGGGGAGCCTGGCACACATGAGCGATTACATGCTGCAGTGCCTGCGCAACGACAGCAGAGTTGCCCACATTTTAACGTGTGCTGACTACTGGGTGGCCACCCTGCTGGATCCACGGTACAAAGACAATGTGCCCACTTTACTTCCTGCACTGGAGCGTGATAGGAAGATGCGCGAGTACAAGCGCACGCTGGTAGACGCGCTCCTGAGAGCATTCCCAACTGTCACAGGGGAACAGGTGGAAGGCCAAGGCCAAGGCAGAGGAGGAGCTAGAGGTCGCCCACGCAGCAGTGTCACGGCCAGCTCCTCTGAGGGCAGGGTTAGCATGGCAGAAATGTGGAAAAGTTTTGTCTCCACGCCACAGCTAACTGCCCCACCACCTGATACGGAACGTGTTAGCAGGAGGCAACATTTCACTAACATGGTTGAACAGTGCGTCTGCACACAACTCCACGTACTGACGGATGGTTCGGCCCCATTCAACTTCTGGGTTTCCAAATTGTCCACGTGGCCAGAATTAGCATGTTATGCCTTGGAGGTGCTGTCCTGCCCGGCGGCCAGCGTTTTATCTGAACGTGTATTCAGCACGGCAGGGGCGTCATTACTGACAAACGCAGCCGCCTGTCCGCAGCCAACGTGGACAAGCTGACGTTTATAAAAATGAACCAGGCATGGATCCCACAAGACCTGACCCTCCCTTGTGCAGAGTAGTCCTTAATAACTGCCTTAAACCATGTTGTCTTGTACTCCTGGCCACTTCTTCATTGAAAAATCAATTTTTGAAATTAAGTAGGATCTTGGGGTGCAACCCAGAGTTGAATGAACCTTCCCTCTGTCTGGGTGCCGGGGCCAAAGTACATGAAAGTGTCCTTCTCCTGTGCTGGGTGATATGAATGTTATACTTGTGCTGTCTGACATGTCTCCTTTGTGTGGGTGCAGGGGGCCAAAGTCACTGAAAGCGGCCTTCTCCTGTGGTGGGTGATCTAAATGCCTGATTCTCTGCTGTGGGACCTCTCTCCTCTTTCTGGGTGCAGGGGTCAAAGAAACAAAAGGTGGCCTACTCCTGTGGTGGTTGACATGATGCCTGATTCTCTGCTGTGGGACCTCTCTCCTCCGTGTGGCTGCAGGGGTCAAGGTCTCTAAAAGTGCCCTTCTCCTGTGGTGGTTGATGTAAAACTGATGCTTGTGCTATCTGACCTGTCTCCTCTGTGTCGGTGCTAAGGCCTAAGTCACTGAAAGCGGCCTTCTCCTGTGCTGGCTGATATAAATGCCTGAATCTCTGCTGTGGGACCTCTCTCCTCCGTGTGGCTGCAGGGGTCAAAGTCTCTAAAAGTGCCCTTCTCCTGTGGTGGTTGATGTAAAACTGATGCTTGTGCTATCTGACCTGTCTCCTCTGTGTCGGTGCTAAGGCCTAAGTAACTAAATGGTGGCCTTCTCCTGAGGTGGTTGATATGATGCCTGATTATGTGCTGTGGGACCTCTCTCCTCTTTCTGGGTGCAGGGGTCAAATTAACTAAAGGTGGCCTACTCCTGTGGTGGGTGATCTGTAAAACTGATGCTTGCGCTATCTGACCTGTCTCCTCTGTCTCGTTGCTAAGGCCTAACTCACTGAAAGTGGCCTTGTCATGTGCTGGGTGATATAAATGTGATACAAGTGCCATCTGACATGGTTGAAGCTGTCAAATTAACTAAAGGTGGCCGACTCCTGTAGTGGGTGATCAGTAAAACTGATGCTTGTGCTATCTGACCTGTCTCCTCTGTCTCGTTGCTAAGGCCTAACTCACTGAAAGTGGCCTTGTCATGTGCTGGGTGATATAAATGTGATACAAGTGCCCTCTGACATGGTTGAAGCTATCAAATTAACTTAAGGTGGCCGACTCCTGTAGTGGGTGATCAGTAAAACTGATGCTTGTGCTATCTGACCTGTCTCCTCTGTCTCGTTGCTAAGGCCTAACTCACTGAAAGTGGCCTTGTCATATGCTGGGTGATATAAATGTGATACAAGCGCCATCTGACATGGTTGAAGCTGTCAAATTAACTAAAGGTGGCCGACTCCTGTAGTGGGTGATCAGTAAAACTGATGCTTGTGCTATCTGACCTCGCTCCTCTGTCTCGTTGCTAAGGCCTAACTCACTGAAAGTGGCCTTGTCATGTGCTGGGTGATATAAATGTGATACAAGTGCCATCTGACATGGTTGAAGCTATCAAATTAACTAAAGGTGGCCGACTCCTGTAGTGGGTGATCAGTAAAACTGATGCTTGTGCTATCTGACCTGTCTCCTCTGTCTCGTTGCTAAGACCTAACTCACTGAAAGTGGCCTTGTCATGTGCTGGGTGATATAAATGTGATACATGTGCCATCTGACATGGTTGCCGGGGTCCAATTAAATGGTGGCCTACTCCTGTGGTGGGTGATCTAAATGCCTGTCTTGGCGTGATTTGGACTTTCCTCTTTGCGGGTGCCATGGGCCTGAATTAGTGATTGTGGCCTGTGGCACTGCTGGGTGAAATCAATGGGGTCTTGACTTGATTTTTACTGTCCTTCTCCTGTGCTGGGTGATATAAATGTTATACTTGTGCCATCTGACATGGTTGCCGGGGTCCCATTAAATGGTGGCCTACTCCTGTGGTGGGTGATCTAAATGCCTGATTCTCTGCTGTGAAACCTCTTTCCTCCGTCTGGTGCTGTGAAACCTCTCCTCCGTCTGGGTGCAGGGGTCAAAGTCTCTCAAAGTCGCCTTCTCCTGTGCTGGGTGATATAAATGTTATACTTGTGCCATCTGACATGGTTGCCGGGGTCCCATTAAATGGTGGCCTACTCCTGTGGTGGGTGATCAAAATGCCTGATTCTCTGCTGTGAAACCTCTCTCCTCTGTCTGGGTGCTGTGAAACCTCTCTCCTCCGTCTGGGTGCAGGGGTCAAAGTCTCTCAAAGTCGCCTTCTCCTGTGCTGGGTGATATAAATGTTATACTTGTGCCATCTGACACGGTTGCCGGGGTCCCATTAAATGGTGGCCTACTCCTGTGGTGGGTGATCTAAATGCCTGATTCTCTGATTTGGAAGGCGGATTTTGCTGGACTGTTTTTTTGACACCATGTCCCATTTGAAGCCCCCCTGATGCACTCCTAGAGTAGAAACTCCAAAAAAGTGACCCCATTTTGGAAACTATGGGATATGGTGGCAGTTTTTTGGGTACTATTTTAGGGTACATATGATTTTTGGTTGCTCTATATTACCCTTTTTGTGAAGCAAAGTAACAAAAAAATGCAAATTCTGAAATTTCATCTTCATTTGTCATTAACTCTTGTGGAACACTTAAAGGGTTAACAAAGTTTGTAAAATCGGTTTTGAATACATTGAGGGTTTAGTTTCCTAAATGGGGTCACTTTTTGGAGTTTCTACTCTAGGGGAACATCAGGTGGCTTCAAATGGGACATGGTGTCCAAAAACCAGTCCAGCAAAAACCGCCTTCCAAAAACCATATGGCGTTCCATTCTTTCTGTGTCCTACCGTGTAACCATACAGTAGTTTACGACCACATATGGGGTGTTTCTGTAAACTAAAGAATCAGGGTAATAAATATTGAGTTTGCGTTGGCTGTTTACCCTTGCTTTGGTACGGAAAAAAATGGATTAAAATGGAAAATTTGCCCAAAAATACCTGTTTTGGCACCGTTTTTATTTTCTATTATTTGCAAAGTTCATCTGACAGATTAGATCATGTGCTACGACTTTTTTGATCACTTTTCTTACCTTTTTTGGGAAGTAAGATGGGCAAAATTTCAATTTCATCATAGTTTTTATTATTATTTTTTTATGGCGTTCACCATGCAGGGAATATAACATGACCGTTTTATAAATCAGGTCGTTATGGACGCGGTGATATATAACATGTGTAGGGAATTTTATTTTTTTAAGCAGTGATAAATGTGTTTTTTAATTTTTACTTTTTTTCACTTTTTTTTTACCCAGACCCACTTGGTTCTTGAAGATCCAGTGGGTCTGATGTCTGTATAATACGGATGATTGCGTGCACGCCCCCCACACTGCTGCATGCCTCCCGCCCGCCTCCCCCACCACGAAACAATCCTCCCCCCCTGCTGCGCCCGCAGGCACAATGGACACAGGGCTGCAGGGGGGGGTTAACTATATTATAAAAACCTAGTTGAAGTTTCTGATCCCTGCGGTCATGGACCGTGGGGATCAGAAACTTGCATTAGCGCTGCAAACTGCAGTTCTTAATTGACCTGCGGTTTGCAGCGATCGGCAATGCGGGGGGGTCACAGGACCCCCCACGCAGTGTCACAGGGTGCCTGCTGAATGATTTTAGCAGGCACCCAGTTCCTATCACTGCCAGCTGTGCAGCAGTGATCGGAACTACACATGACATACCGGTACATCATGTGTCCTTAAGGATTCGGGAAACATGCCGGACCGGTACGTCATGTGTCCTGAAGGGGTTAAAAGCATATAAAATTATAGTGGAGTGCCATAGATTTTTTACAGATTCTAAATAGCCATACTCACTGATACAATGGTAATACACTAGTTCACTGCAGGACAGAGCTAGACCCCAATGGTACCATACATAATAGAGGTTGCATAAGTGCAAAATACTAATGGAAATCCAATTATAAAACTATTATATGAGTGAGATGGATGCTAAGTATTGTAAATGTGCACTAATAAGGCTTCTATAAGGTGCTATACTGTTAGGTCATTCAGGCTGATCAGCACCACTTTCCGTTATGGTATAACCCACATGTACTGACATCCCACCTTTCCCAAACATCCCAATGTAGGATGCATCCTCCATAAAATAAACATGAGGTATTAGTTGATATTTTGGCCAAAATACATAAATTTGCAACCTGTGTCCAGTGTCAGACTTGGGTTCCTTGGGCCCACCAGAGGAAATTATTCTCAAAGCCAAACCCCTATATCATCAATAAAGTGTAATAGGCTTTGATTCAAACAAGACCCCACTGGAAAGAGATTGGCTCCAAAGAGAGCCAAATTGTATTTTTCTTTCTCCTGGACCTTTGGAACCCACTATGTTATTAGGCCAGTTTAAAGCTGCCCATGTCACAGATCCTTATTGACTTGCCACTCACTATACCAAAATGAAAAGAAATTAATTGACAAGGACATCAAAGTTACAACATATCACTGAAATAGGGCCATACTCACTGACACAAGGTTACAGTATCAGTTCACTGCAGAACACAGCCAGTCTCCAATGGTACATGATGTAAAAAAGATCTAGTTTTTTTTACTTGTAATGGTGTGTGATCATTTCCATCAATGCGTGTTTCCATATAAGAAGGTCTAAAATTAAGAAATTAAATATCACAAATTTGTATACCATGATTAGAGAACTATACAGTCACATAACCAATACAAAACTTTTGACTTTCATATGAGATATGGTATGCTTGTATGTTAAGTTCCATCCTGTCGAACTGTGTGAAAACTGGATTTTATTATACATTTGACTTTAAATGATTCTGATTATTTTTAAAGGACTTTAAAGAAAGTTGTCAGTCAAGAGATTAAGTAATCAGAAAAAACTATAGTCTGGGAAATCTTGTCTTTTTATTATTTTCAAATGCTACTGACTGATTTTAGCCAAGCTAACCTTAAGAAGAACATATCCCAAGGCTGTGTCATCATTGTCACTTTAGATATGTGATAGTAAGCAAGTTACTTTTTTCTCCCAGGAACTGAATATTTCAAGTATTGTGGTTTTAGCCGCTTTCAGTAATTCTGAAGAAAACCAGAAATATGTGTCACCGAAAACAAAGAGAACCATTTAGAGCAGATAAATATTACACAAAAACGCTGAACATCAGTTACAGCCAGAGTTTACATTTCAGTGGCTGAACTTCACACCACTTGAGTTATTATTAACTACAAAGCTACCAAAATAATAGGGTACAGCTAGCTGAACAGTGGAAAGAATGATAAAGCAGACATGTATCATTGTGACAAAAGTGCATAAGAAATGTGTTTATTAAACTTGCATTGTAGCCTCTGCCAAATGTAAAGCATGGCATAGACATCAAATAGTGTGCTCCATACTATAATGATATCATAGGAAGTGGTAGGCGCACAAAAATAGGAAAAAATTGTACAGGTGTGTATCCCTTTGTTTTTGAGTAGCACTCTTAAAGAGAACCTGTCACCTCTCCTGGCATGTCTGTTTCAGTAACTACTTGCATTCCCCATGATATAACAATTTTGTAGCATCTATTCTTATGACTTTGTGTTGTGCTATCCCTCTTGAGAAGAAGGTCTAGATGGGTGCTACTAGTTGGTGGAGGTGTTCCTGCACAGTCTGACATTGGCAGCACTGATTGGATAATGTCAGACTGTCCAGGGACAGTCCCACAACTGGTTGCAGAAAGTCTCTGGCCAGAACCCTGGTGGAGGTGGTGCTTAGTGGTAGGAGGCTATCTCTAAGAAGTAAAATTAGTGAAACCACTGCACTCAAGGATTGTGATGCAAATAAATGTGTCTTTATTCACAGTGCTTCAAATATGACCATTAGAGGGTTGACAATAACCCTCTGCTAGTCTACACCAGCTCCAGCTCATTCTAATCGGCCATGACCAAGGTCCAGGATGGACCTAAACACCAGTGTCTAATTGTCATATTTGGACTCTGCTCTCTGAAGAAAGATGGATTTATTCACACCACATACTAATTTTACACCCCAACTGTTAACACCAATCTGGAATTTCTGTGCAAACTGCTAGTAACTTGTTACAGGGAAACTAAGTGAGCCCTACAATTCCCTGTACCTGTTTCCCTGCCTACTTGCATGACTGTCCTGTGCGGTGGACCAGAACTGGACGACGGTCTCTGCCTAGTTAAGTACTGAGGCTTACAAGGGATAGAAAGAGGAAAAAATAATAAACAAAGTGACAAGCAGGCACACTAGAACTGAAACGGTATTAGAACCAGAGTACATGGAGTCAGACATACCAGATCAAAACCAGGAAAAAACAGCACGGTGGCTAAGTGGTTAGCACTGATGCCTTGCAGCGCTGGAGTCCTAGGTTCGAATCTGACCAAGGACAACATCTGCATGGAGTTTGTGTGTTCTCCCTGTGTGTGCGTGGGTTTCCTCCAGTTTCATTCTATACTCCAAAGATATACTGATAAGGAACTTAGATTGTGAGCCTCGTTGGGGACAGTTGGATGCTAATGTCTTTAAAGCTCTGCGGAATATAGCAGCGCTATATAGGTGCATAAAGAACAAAAATCAACTAAATCAAAATCCAGATCACAATACAATACCTAGCCGTGGTCATATACAAATGGTCAAGTTCAGGTCCAAATATGTCAGGCAGAATCAAAAAAACAAGCTGGGGTCAAACCTGGAAATGCAGAAAAGCCAAATCAGAATCCAAGAATCAGGGTCAAAGGATTAGCCAAGGTCAAGAGTCAGAAGGTTCAGAATAACTTAAAACACGAAGCACTGGTGAGACATAGAGAACCATTCACAGGCAATCTGTGGCCAGTAGATCGCTTGTTTAAATACCCCGCTCTTCCCCCTACCCCTGGTCACATGACATGCCAGGCTTCCTGATTGGCCGGAACTCCTACAGAGGGAGACCCGACCGTCTCCTTAGCAACTTGATGCCGGAAGCTTTACGCAGGGGTTGGTAACATAATTCGTTCATAACTTCTAGCCAGCTGGCCATGACCTGGCAATATCCCACCGAATGAATACCTGTGGTAAGCCCTGAAGCATTGATGCAATAATGATTATATTCCACCTGCTCAACACAAGGAGATCCTGCAAACATGATCGTGATCTGAGGACTGGAGCTGAAAAACACTTTCCCAGAGAACTACAGCCATAAAGCGCTACTAAATGCACAGCAGAGTAAATTTAAAACAATTTTTCTGTTTTCTGTTGGGAGCGAATATTCGAATCGCTAATATCGCCACTTCGAGAATTCGTGAAGATTTAGAATATAGTGCTAGATATTCATATTCACGAATATTCTAGATTTTTTTTCCTCTGAACCCATGATCCCTCACTGCTTCTTGCCTGTGGTACAATGAGAAGGCTGCAATGTCTTTGTCTGAGCTTACAACATCCCTAGCATCCAATAGGAAAGTTGCCTACCCCTTACTATATAAGAACCTCCCCAGCAGCAATTTTCAGCATTTTTTTTTTTTTAGTTCTGAGAGAGACAGCAGTGTCTTTGGTGTGCTATGTGCTTTGCTGTTTCACATTACATTAGATAGTTAGTTAGTTAGTTAGTTAGTTAGTTAGTTAGTTAATATATATATAATATATTGGGTCATCACCATTTAACTCAGGAGTGCTGCCTCTTCTCTGGGATCTATATATGTGTGGAGGATTGTCTGTCCTCCTGAGGATTTTGCACCCGCCAAGCCCTTTGGACGTGCTGCTGCCTATCTCCAGATTTATATGTATATATATATATATATATATATATATATATATATATATATTCTACAGATAGTTAGTGGGAGATAGGTTCCAGTGTGGGGTGTTAGGGAGTGTAATAGGTTCTGCTGTCCATACATACATGCTACATACATAGTGCTGTGATGTCACAAGTTCACAACAATACTTAGTGCACCAATCACTAATATGTAGTCAGAGCTGCTAAACTGTGAAGTTGCAAGTATTGCGCAAATATATGCGCATCATTAATTGCCGATTTGCGCAATCGCGAATAAATCGGAGCACTCTATCTGCCTTTAAAGCTATTGTAATGTTCTGCCATGCCAAACATTTTCTCCAGTCTCAGGAAACTTCTAGCAGCTTAAAAAATGTAGCAATAGTGAGCCACGCCTGTATTGCGGGCGCAATACACGCATATTACATTGCCAATTTTTGCAATCAAGAAAATAATTGCGAATTCTCAAATTTGCAAATTTATGATGAATATTCACCCAAATATTTGAGAAATATCGCAAATTCGAAAATTGCCCCTGCCGCTCATCACTAGTCACAAACACCTTTTAGAATACAGCAGCAAAGTAAACATAACTGAGAAAAATGTAGTGACACGGTTTGTCTTAGCACAATTTGGAGAGGGACTATTTTTGGCTTACACCCAGTGGCACAATCCAGTGACATAGTGACATATGGAGAGTCCCTGCACATACACTGTCCATCCAGCTTCCCTTAGCCGAGCAATGCATACATGAGAGAGGTGCTGCATACAAAATCCCAGACGAGGAACAGCCAACCACACCAAGAGACAAACCCAAAGGTGAATGTCCTCCTTTCAATCAAGAGGTGCAGTGGCTAGACCACTTAAAGGGGGAGGTACCGTCTTGGATTTGCCTTCAGGTAGAGGGACTGAGAGACAGCTCAGAATGCACACCAGCGAGTAACTTCAAGCATTCAGCCATATTTTTAACTCATAGCACCACACCTAAACTTTATAGAAGGAAGGCAGTATAGAGCACGGAAAGGCTTTGAGCTGGAGAAGTGTCTGTAAATGGCACAATGTAGTAAGGCCTTGTCTCCAACATTACCTAGAGAGAAAAAAAATACACTGGCTCCTTCCCCTTACTCAGCTTTATAAGGGCCATGGTGATTGGTTAATTGATCGATCGATTGATTGATCATTACTACTTACAAACTTGTCTCTGTCTAGATGTTCCCATGAAGGTTTAACCCATTTGTGACTGTGCTGCTGTAGGACATCCAGGAAGACCAATTTCCTAAAATTCGATTCTGGCCTGATTCAATTCATGTCTGAATAAATTGAACAAGTAATTTTGCTAAAATTAGCACTGAGCATCTCCAGTGTTAGCTAAGTGCATGGTCCTGGGAGTTCTCTTGTTCAGGAGCTCCCAAATCTGCTGGCTCCCCCATACTTGACTGGTAGCTTCATATAGCAGTCAGTGGTGGGAGCTCCTGAACAAGAGAACTCCCAGGACCATGCACTTAGCTAACACTGGAGATGCTCAGTGCTAATTTTAGCAAAATTACTTGATGCACATGAATATCTGGACTCCTGAGCTCATGCTTCGTAATGAGCAGAATGCAGCACTCAGCTCTCACTAAAGCTGCTCAATAATGATTTTAGCAAAACAACAATTGAAAGTAACTGAGCCAGCATTTTCCTCACGGTCTCTGTCACCATTTTATGCTGCCTTCAGATAGGTCAGCATAAAGTGGTAACATATGCCCTTTAATGCTCTCCAGATTGATAGGTGTTCTTTGTAGTTTGAACACTTGCCCATCAGCCCTAAAGCAGCACTCCTAAGTCACAAACTCCCCTATCCCCATCACTTGCATGTGTGGTAAAAGTTATTACAATAGAAAGATAAAAAAAAAAACTTCATAAAAAAGTCCTTCATAACTGTCCACAGAGCCAGGGAGCTTTTGGCTTCTAGAGAAATTGAGATCTGGAATTATGTTAATTAGCTCTGGAGAGACAGAACATTTTGTTGAGAGGTGTAGAATAAACTTCTCCTTAAAATCCCTTCTGCCTTTCTATCCAGGGGATTCGTTAACTGAGAGATATCTAGACATGGCAGAGTAATATTATTGCCCACCTTAGTGACAGTCAATAGAGATGAGTGAACCAACTGTATCAAAAAATTGACCTGAATTTTTCCAAATGTTCAGATTCTATGGAATTATAATTTCATGTGATTCGATTCTGGAGAATTTTTGCAGAAGAGGGAGATAGAGAAAAGAGAGAAACTGGTCAGTGCAGGGGCCTAAACAAAAAGAGGTAAAACTATTAACTGACAAAGACAGAATGAGAAGGTAAAACATCAAAGCTCAAACAGGGGTCAAATAACAGGCAGAGTCAATATCAGAAAGTAGCATCAGAAATATAATTGGCAGTTAGAGGCAGGTTCAAAGTCAAAGCAGAAGTTAAGATCCAGGAGTTTCAAAATGTACTAACAATAGTGTGGCAATGAAGACCAATCACAGGCACCTGTTGCCAGCAGCTGCCTGTTTAAATCTCCCACTGACAGGTACCATGTTATATGGGCACCAAGCATGTTTGGCCCATAGTCTCTGCACAGTGACCAGCCCAACTGTCACATTAATCTTTGGGATCATTTTCAATTTTTGTTAATTTCCACATCAAATCAGAAGCAAATTATCTTTTTAAATGTCTCAGGAGGTAAGCCAACGTAGCAAAGCTGTTAGTCACTTAGTGTGTGTTATAGGATTCAGAGTAAGTCTCTGAATCCGCACGCCACCCCTACTTCTTACGGTGCTGTGGAACGCACCATGGAGCACATAAGGTGACTGTATGCGAACCGGAAGTTACAATAAAGCGCGATTAATGCGCATACCAAAGTCCAGTGATGCGGTGCCAAATATTGGGGGAAGGGAGCGTCTAGTTAATTATTTTAATAGGTTTGACACTCCATAATGTACACAGTGCCAGAAACCTGAATTCACTAAGGGATGTATGGATTAGAAAATGTGGACAAAGCAAAGGGAACTATGCACATCTGTGGTTTACATATCCAGTTCTCTCCTCGTTCTGGGAGGGCATATGTAAAATTATTAATAAAGTATTTAGTTCTGATGTCAAATTGTCTATAAATATAGTGGTATTCAATATTTTTGACACCCATCAACAATGTGTGAACTCTGATCTATGTGTGTTAATCCTAAACTCTGCAAAGATACTGATCCCTAGATGGTGGCTCCAAAAAGACCCACCTACCCTTGGTGAATGGTTCATCGAGTTCACTAGAGTATGTGAATTTGAAAAAAAGAGATGGAATTCTGTTCACAAACCTGAAAAATTCCTCAAGATTTGGAAGAAATGGCTGCACCTCTTGGAAAAAGAACAGATCTTTCCGCTAATATAATGTTTTTGAGCATTTAATTACAATGTCTGGACTGTAGCTCACATATTGAATTGCTAGTCTTTATCCTACCCCCATTCCCTATATCCCCCCTACCTCTCTTTTCTACACCTGACTTGTGATTGTTATGTTATGTACCTGTGTACATTCTAGTATTTTGCTATACGTACTAGGACTCTTGGATCTGTGTTCTCATATATCACGTTTTTCTTATTTGTTTTATATAATTGGAATGATGTAATTCCATTTTGATTACTTTTCTTTTCAATTATGAGCTATCCTTTTAAGATAGACATATACTGTATTAAATACAAATAAACATATAATTTACAGAAAAATGTTTTAATAGTCATACATTGCTAATATAGATTATTATACCAATATACCCTCATTGATTCTGAAGGGGTATAATATATAAATATTTTGGGCCAAGATAAGGCGAATAAATAAATATCGCCTTTTAAACATCATGCTTTTCGCATCGATGAGACCAGTCACGGGTCAATCATCATAGTGACTGAGGGTAAGCCTTGCTGACCATGAGATTTACCAGGAGATTTTTCAATTAAATAAAGCAAGTGAATGTGAATCTTTCGTTTAAACCACCAGGTGACTGGGAGCGGAAAAGGTAGATCCACTCTGTCTCCTTCTGGAGGATTTTCCTATCCCAGTCACCTTTTCTTGGAGAGGAGGGGACAGTTTCAAGGGCCGCAAAGGAGATTTCAAATCTCCATTGTGGTGTTCATTAATGTGGTTGGCCACAGGGGTGTCGTTTAATTTAACAATGTCATTGATGTGCTCACATACTCTCCTCCTGAGCTCTCTCTTGGTTTTGCCAATGTAATCCTTTGGACAGGTTCACTGACATATAAACGACACCCATGGACCTACAATTAAAAAATCCCTGATGGTGTAAGATCTTTGAGTAACTGAACATACCACGATTTTAGTTTTCTTGATATAATTGCAGGCTTTACATAAACTACATCTGAACATCCCCACTGGCTTTATATCCAACCAAGTACCCTCTTTTTTGGGACCCACATAGTGACTGTGGACTAAAGGTTCCCAGAAGGCTTCTGCCCTATCGATAGGTAATCTGGGGGTATTCATTAATAGCACCTATGAGTTCAGGGTCCATGGTAAGGATAGGCCAGTAAGTGCGGAGGGTGGATAGAACTTCCTTATTGGCGGTGTCAAATGTGGGTATAAGACAAATTAATTTGTTGTCTTTTCCGTCTTTTAATTTGGGGACAAGAAGATTTTCCCTATTACTTGACTCCGCATGTTGGAAGGCATCTCTCAAAAGACGCTGTGGGTAGCCCCTCTGTGTCAATCTGTTCTTCAGTTTTTTTGACTCCCTATGAAAATTCACCAGGGAAGAACAGTTCCTACGAGTCCGTAGGTACTGACCCCTGGGAATTCCTCTCTTTACTGCTGGTGGATGATGACAACTCCAGTGCAGTATATTATTGGCGGCCGTTGGTTTCCGAAAGACTGACGTGACTAATATGTCGTCAACCTTAACCACTTCCACATCCAGAAAGGTGATTCATTCTGACTGAATTTCAGAAATGAAGCTCAAACCAATTTCATTATGGTTGAGTGTATTGATGAACCTACTGAAACTATCTCTATCCCCATCTCATATCAGAAAGATATCATCAATATAACGGATATAGAATGTGATGTTATCATTCCACCAGCATTGTTGGTTGGGAAAGACATATTTATCTTCCCACCAGCCCAGGAGGAGATTAGCATATGTAGGGGCATAGGGGCTCCCCATTGCTGTCCCCCTGAGCTGGTGGTAGTATGAACTGTTATAAAGCAACAAAATTGTGGGTTAGAGTGAATTCAAGTAAACGTAAAATAAACTCGTTGTGGGTATGGAATTGTGTAACTCTGGAATTAAGGAAATAAGATGTTTCTCCCAACCCTTTTTCATGGGGAATCGAGGTATAGAGAGATTCAATGTCTATACTTACAAGAAGGTTAGATGAATCAATGGTTATGGTCTCAATCTTGCGAAGGAAATCCATCGTATCTCTTGGGAATGATGGTAAAAACCAGACAAAGTCTCTCTGGTGTGTTAACGAATCAACCCCAGACACAATGGGGCGACCCTTTAGGGGATGTAACCCCTTGTGCACCTTGGGTAGGCAATAGCAGGTGGCGACTTGTGGATATTTGGGGAGTAAAAACTCCAACTCAGACTTACTGATGACTCCCTGTTTAAAACCCCAGGCGAGGATAGTTTTTAATTCGGCTAAAAAGGAGATAGAAGAGTCCGTGGGTATGATACTATAACTTTTCCTGTCATGTAACAAGTCACGGCACATTTTTTGATATTTGTTGTGATCCACTACAACTAGGTTTCCACCCTTGTCGGAGGGTTTAATTATGATATGGTTATTTTTCTCTAGATTCTGGAGTGCTGATAATTCAACGTCACTCAAATTTTGAGGAACTTGTTAGTTTATTCTTAGGCGTTCAAGGTCAGATACAACTAAGCGTAGAAAGATGTCAATATGCTCTGAATTCAGGGGTGGGAGTAATCTTGTACTCGCTGGATGTAACTCAGTAAATGGGCCTTTACCTGGTGTTCTGACTCCTTCCTCCCATAAATCCATGAGGTTTTGTAGATCAGGGAAGTCTTCAGTTTCAATCCCTAGATCAATGCATGTTTTTTTGTTTGTGTTTTGAAAAAACTTGTGCCATTTTAGTCTTCTACAAAATAAGTTAAGGTCCTTAACCCATGTGAAAATGTTAAATTTTGTGGTGGGTACAAAAGACAAGCCTCTTTTTAATAAACTGATCTCAGAGTCTGTCAAAATGTGATTAGATAAATTGATAATCTGCAAACTATCTGTCAAATAAGAGACCGTCTTGTGGGCTAAAAATGAAGAAGGAGTTGGTGAGGATGATGGCGGTCCAGACATAGGTGTAGAGATGTGAGTGGGTGCCCCTGTGTATGAGGCATAGGAAGAGGGGGGTGCATATGATGTTCCACTTGCATCCCCCCTTCCTCTCTGTCTGCCCCAGTTTTGCCATCTCTGGCCTGATTGTCGTCTTACTGGATTGAAACCACCTCTATAATAGCCTCCGGTTTTAGGAAAAACGGCTGACTCAGAATCCGAGTATTCTGCCTCGGAAGAAGATATTTCCGAGTCAGTCTGAGGTGCTGATGTTTTAACAAAGGTATATGCCTTCTTATCCCTAAATTCGCCTAAGTCCCTCAAAAATTGTCTATGCTTTCTCTCCTTGATAAGGTTCTGAAATTTTTCTACTGCTGTTTGTAAAGAAGATTCTCTTTTGTCAAATTCAGAATCAGACCTGAATTTTTGCGCAGATTCGATCAATTCTTTGAGTTTAATGGATGTTGACTCAAAGACTTTCCTCTCCTCATCAAGGAGAATTGTCATCAATCTTAACAAACTACTGGTCAGTTCTTGTTCCCAGACAGTTAATAATTGAGGGGACTGGACGCGTTCAGCTGGTCTAAATGGTATACGCAGCCCTTTAGGGACTATTTTTTGTTCAAGATAGTTTTCCAGTGATTTGATCTCCCACCACAATTTAATATTTTCTTTATATCCTGAGTACAGGTCACGAAATGCTATTTTGCACGTAGATGAGGAGGTCAAACCCCGTATCTCTATATCAGAAAAGATATCCTTAGCTTCATTTATGAGAGCTACAGTAAAGATGGTACCCGATAAGAAACTGGCCATAATAATTCCATCAATATATCACAGCAAAAAGAATTCAAATGATTCAGCCGAATCTCCTTTTTAGCCGAATTAAAAACTATCCTCGCCTGGGGTTTTGAACAGGGAGTCATCAGTAAGTCCGAGTTGGAGTTTTTACTCCCCAAATATCCACAAGTCGCCACCTTCTATTGCTTACCCAAGGTGCACAAGGGGTTACATCCCCTAAAGGGTCTCCCCATTGTGTCTGGGGTTGATTCGTTAACACACCATTGTGGGATCTATCTGGACAAAGTCCTGAGAGACTTTGTCTGGTCTTTACCATCATTCACAAGAGATATGATGGATTTCCTTCGCAAGATTGAGACCATAACCATTGATTCGTCTAACCTTCTTGCAGGTATAGACGTCGAATCTCTCTATACCTCAATTCCCCATGAAAAAGGGTTGGCAGCAACATCTTATTTTCTTAATTCCAGAGGTACACAATTCCATACCCACAACGAGTTTATCTTACGTTTACTTGATTTCACTCTAACCCACAATTTTTTTCTCTCCCTACATATGCTAATCTCCTCCTGGGCTGGTGGGAAAATAAATATGTCTTTCCCAACCAACAATGCTGGTGGAATGATAACATCACATTCTATATCCGTTATATTGATGATATCTTTCTGATATGAGATGGGGATAGTTTCAGTAGGTTCATCAATACACTCAACCATAATGTAATTGGTTTGAGCTTTACTTCTGAAATTCAGTCAGAACGAATCACCTTTCTGGATGTGGAAGTGGTTAAGGTTGACGACATATTAGTCACGTCAGTCTTTCGGAAACCAACAGCCACCAATAATATACTGCACTGGAGTAGTCATAATCCACCAGCAGTTAAGAGAGGAATTCCCAGGGGTCAGTACCTATGGACTCGTAGGAGACTGTTCTTCCTGGTGAATTTTCATAGGGAGTCAAAAAAACTGAAGAACAGATTGACACAGAGGGGCTACCCACAGCGTCTTTTGAGAGATGCCTTCCAACATGCGGAGTCAAGTAATAGGGAAAATCTTCTTGTCCCCAAATTAAAAGACGGGAAAGACAACAAATGAATTCGTCTTATATCCACATTTGACACCGCCAATAAGGAAGTTCTATCCACCCTCCACACTTACTGGCCTATCCTTACCATGGACCCTGAACTCATAGGTGCTATTAATTAATACCCCCAGATTACCCATCGAAAGGGCAGAAGCCTACGGGATCCTTTAGTCCACAGTCACTATGTGGGTCTCAAAAAAGAGGGTACTTGGTGGGATATAAAGCCAGTGGGGATGTTCAGATGTGGTTTATGTAAAGCCTGCAATTATATCAAGAAAACTAAAATCGTGGTATGTTCAGTTACTCAAATTTCTTACACCATCAGGGATTTTTTAATTGTAGGTCCATGGGTGTCCTTTATATTTGCCAGTGAACCTGTCCAAAGGATTACATTGGCAAAACCAAGAGAGAGCTCAGGAGGAGAGTATGTGAGCACATCAATGACATTGTTAAATTAAACGACACCCCTGTGGCCAACCACATTAATGAACACCACAATGGAGATTTGAAATCTATCTCCTTTCCGGCCATTGAAACTGTCCCCTCCTCTCCGAGAAAAGGTGACTGGGATAGGAAAATCCTCCAGAAGGAGACAGAGTGGATCTACCGTTTCCGCTCCCAGTCACCCGGTGGTTTAAACGAAAGACTCACATTCACTTGCTTTATTTAACTCCTTGCCGACCGCCGAACGCAGGATTGCGTCCTGGCGGCGGTCGGTCTGTTCTTCTTGGACGCGCCGAGGCGTCATCTCGCGAGACGCGAGATTTCCTGTGAATGCGCGCACGCGCGTGCGCGCGTTCACAGGATCGTGTCGGGAAGAAGTTGAACTACAGCCTGCCAGCGCTGATCGTGCGCTGGCAGGCTGTAGAAGTGAAAAAAAATTACATATCAGACGCTGTTTTGTTAACAGCGTCTGATATGCTTGCTGTTCATTCCTTTGGTGGTCCTTTTTGCTTGGGACCACCAAAGGAATCTTTTGTAAGTACACCAATCACCACACAGACCCCCCCCCCCGTCACTGATTAACCCCTGATTAACCCCCGATTAACCCCTGATCACCCCATGTCACCCCCCTGATCACCACCTGTCACCCCCTGTCACTTATCACCCCCCCCTGTAAGGCTCATTCAGACGTCCGTATGTGTTTTGAGGATCCATGGATCCGCGGATCCGCAAAACACGGACACCGGCAATGTGCTTTCCGCATTTTGCGGATCCGCACATTGCCAGAACTATATAGAAAATGCCTTTTCTTGTCCGCAATTACGGACAAGAATAGGACAAGCTCTATCTTTTGCAGAGCTGCGGCCGGATGTTTGGGAGCCGAAACCCGGAAGTTTGCGGCCGCAGCTCCGCAAATGCTGATGCATCGAGCACATAGTGTGCTCTCCGCATCACCGCCGACCCCATTCACACTGAATGAGTCCGCATCTATTCCGCAGAATTGCGGAATAGATGCAGACATTTTTGAGGACGTGTGAATGGGGCCTTACTACTTTTTTTTTTGCACATTTTTGGCAGAGATTTTTTCATCCACATTGATTGATGCGAATGAGGAAATCTGTGGCGTTCATTTTTTTTTTTTTTCAGCCCAGAGGCTGAACGGGAAAAAAAATCTCATTACCCGTATGCTCAATATAAGGAGAATCGCAGAAACTCCTAATTCTGGCCATACATGTAATGATTGCGGAGACCCTCAAATGCCAGGGCAGTACAAACACCTCACATGTGACCCCATTTTAGAAAGAAGACACCCCAAGGTATTCTGTGAGGGGTATGGTGAGTTCATGTAAAATTTTATTTCTTGTCACTAGTTAGTGGAAATTTGAGACTTTGTAAAAAAAAAAAATATATATCAATTTCCGCTAACTTGTGCCAAAAAAATAAAAATTCTGTGAACTTGCCATGCCCCTCACGGAATACCTTGGGGTGTCTTCTTACCACAATGGGGTCACTTGTGGGGTATTTATACTGCCCTGGCATTTTAGGGGTCCTAAAGCGTGAGAATCCAAAATGCGTAAAAATGCCCTGTGAAGTCCTAAAGGTACTCATTGGTTTTAGGGCCCCTTTGCGCATCTTGGGTGCAAAAAAGTGGCACACATGTGGTATCGCCGTACTCAGGAGAAGTAGGGCAATGTGTTTTGGGGTGTATTTTTACATATACCCCTGCTGGGTGTGAGAAATATCTCTGTAAATGACAACTTTTTAAAAATTTTTATACAAAGTTGTCAATTTACAAAGATATTTCTCTCACCCAGCATGAGTATATGTAAAAATACACCCCAAAACACATTGCCCTACTTCTCCTGAGTACGGCGATACCACATGAGTGACACTTTTTTGCAGTCTGGGTGCGCAAAGGGGCCCAAATTCCAACGAGTGCCTTTAGATTTTACATGGCTGCTCACAAAAAAGTAAAAATGTCAGCAGCAATGAAATACCACCAAATGAAAGCTCTATTAGTGAGAAGAAAAGGAGGTAAAATTCATTTGGGTGGTAAGTTGTATGACGGAGCAATAAACGGTGAAAGTGGTGTAGTGCAGAATTGTAAAAAGTGGCCTGGTCATTAAGGGTGTTTAAGCTAGGGGGGCTGAAGTGGTTAATTGAAAAATTTACATACAATTGTGTCTCTCCTGGTAAATCTCATGGTCAGCAATGCTTACCCTCAGTCACTGATGATTGACCCGTGACTGGTCTCATCGATGCGATATTTATGTATTCGCCTTATCTTAGCCCAAAATATTTAAATATTATACCTCTTCTGAATCAATGAGGGTATATTGGCATAACAATCTATATTTGCAATTTATGACTATTAAAAAAAATTATATTTCTAATCCATACATCCCTTAGTGAATTCAGGCTTCTGGCACTGTGTACATTATGGAGTGTCAAACCTATTAATTAACCAGGTGCCCCCTTCCCCGAATATTTGGCACCGCATCACTGGACTTTGGGATGTGCATTAATCGCGCTTTATTGTAACTTCCGGTTCGCATACAGTCACCTTATGCGCTCCATGGTGCATTCCACAGCACCGGAATTAGTATGGGTGCCATGCGGATATATGATGCGTTCTACTGGTGCATTCCATGGCACCTGAAGTGGCGCATGCAGCATCCGGATATCAATTTGGACGCGGGAAAAACACACTATAAATAAGTATAGACAAGCCTGCCAGCTCCCCAGCTCCCTTGGAACATCATTTAACCATATTCTTGGCAGAATGCCATAATTAATCCAGCCAAGATTGATGTTTCCCAATATCAGAACTGGGAGCTAAGTATATATCTTTTATATCTAAACCTTATCTACCCCCTGATGATCCTTGTTCTTAGGTGAAGGGTTCTTTTGCTTGCATGAGTATCGGTATCCGTTTATATGTGGTGTGCCGAACTTAGCTCATATTTATACATCATTGAAATATCTTTTGTTCATCTAACTTGTATGTTATATCCCTTTCTGATAGGGTTTTTAACAGAGATGCTCTAGGATTAGGAACGGGGACAGGGAACTTCCACCATCAGGGGGGATCCTGGGCTGAGGATAGACTAGGGCATTACAGGGATAGCATCTCCTGTGGTCCCCTTATCATCCCTTTTCCCTTTTTTTCTTTCTTTAATTTTTCCCCATTGCTTCATCAATTATATCTTCCCTTATGGGATTACGTCACATATAGCTAACTAATAAGTACTTTTTGTACTAATACCCATTACTTTGATATTAAAGGTATATTTTAAGTCATGCTTCTTTTCTGTGTTAAACTTCATCATCACAAGATTGCGGACAACTAACTGATCACTGGGGGTCCGACCTCTGTGACCTCCACTGATCCTGAGAATATATAAGATATGATGGCCCTGCCACTTCATTCATTCTCTATAAGACTACTGGAGATAGCCAAGTACAGCACTTGGCTTTTTCCAGTGGTCCCCTAGAAAAAGAATAGAGTGGCAGGGAGCATGTTTTGACCTGCTGCTCCGATTTGGGGGAATGGGACCCCTTGGGGATAGGATATAACATCTAACCTTTGCACAACCCCTTTAACCAATTTACAGTGCATGATCTAAAATGCACATAGACATGGTCTTCATATTATCCTATATACACTCTGCGGTTCGAGTGAGAAGAGGGCATCAAGCTGCAGGAAAGAGGAGAAGTAAGCATTTGAAGAGTTTGGTCTTCGTCCTGCTTCTATGTTGACGCAAAGTCTTTCTCACTAGTGACCTGGGCAGTGTTCCCTCTAAACCAGATGATCCAAAACTTGCCTCACATAACATAAATTGTTACCTATATCCCTCTCTGGTACACAACCTGCATTCAGTGCCCTTATCTCTTACAGACAGCTAACATACCCACCCTCACAAAAACTGGTCTACTGGCCCCATACTGCTGCCCATACTCCACTCCCCGACTGTACCTATGTTCTTCTCACATACTACCTTAATTTTCCCTCTGACAAAGAATTCTGCGTCCGTTTTTTTACTGCACTGATCACAGAGATTAATTTAGGGAGGGATAGAGAGGACTGTGTAGCTAGTGTATGGCTTAACAGTTTTCCCCTCAGGCGTACTCTGCCCAATAAGTAAGGAGAGACCACAGGGAGTCAGCAAAGTTTCCCTGAGTAGAAGGAGCCATTAAAGAGGTTCTACAGGAATTTAGAAAATTAAAATACTTAAATATAACTTTATTAATAATATATTCCCAAATACCTTTCATGGCCGCCGTCCTAGTAGTACACACAAAACCTGTCCAAATCACAGAGCAGGACAAGTTACTTCAGAACATTGAGATAGAGGAGGCTGAGACAGCTCTTTCCTACTTGTCAGGGAGTATGGTCCCGAATACAGATGATAAGAACGTTAGCTGAATCTCTGTAGAAATAGAGCTCATAAGGAGACATGAAGTACAGAAAGGACGGACTATAGCTTAGTAGTAACTTGTCCTGCTGAGTGATTAGGACAGGTTTTGTGTACACTAATAGGATGGCTGCCATCTTATTTCCCCTGATGTTTGCCCACTAGAAAAAAATTATCCATTATAACTAATGAAAGTTATTTGGGAATATATTTATAATAAATTAATATTTAAGTATTTTCATTTTCTTAATTCCCGGAGAAACCCTTAAAAGGGAGTTTTTCACCAGCGTCAAAATGTTTGCACAGTCACATAGTAGTTTACATGTTTGCTGTCTTTTTTTGTTGTTGCTGATCCAAGGCTTCGTTCTCGAGTCACAATACTTTTTCTTAATATGCAAATAAGGCATTTGGTGTCACTATTGCTCTTGTTGCACCAAAGCTCCTCTCTGTTCTGTGGCCATCCCCTCCCTGGCTGCTTTGCCATTGCCCGGCACTGTCAATGAGTAAAATTTGGGTACAACAAGAGTAACAGTAATGTCCTCATTGCATCAAAGGCCTAATTTGCTAAAAAAAGTAAAGAAAAATGAAGATAACTCGAGAACAGAGCCTCAGAACAAGAAAAGAAAAACAGGATTTTAATCAGGTAAACCACAGCTAGGTGTCTATGCAAACAGCTGGCGTAGAAAAAACCGTAGCACTTCTGTAGGCAGTGTCAACTCTTCTTTATTAACCCAGTATGTGATGTTTCGACTTCACATAAGTCTTTCTCAAGCATAATACAAATACAAAGTGAGCAAACTTATATACATGTGTCCCCCAAATCACTGGGCAGGTCGAGTGGGTGGAAATCCAACCCCTCGGTTCCGCTCCTCACAAGTACCAATTGCCATAATCCATACAACAGTATTACATAGTATGTGCAACTCACAGGAGGCTGTAGAGGGCCCAAGTCACATAATTGCAGTCCATGCCAGGTACAGCATGTTCTTGGCATTCTCAGCAGCGTGCGGTGTACTTCCAGGTTACCGCGTTACCTCACTTCCGGTCACATGCTGCTTTGTGTATATTGTTGCTATGTTAACAGGATTATTTACCCCGTAAAGAGGAAATTAGCTAGCGTTGTAGCCTTAGGTGTATTAACAATGTATCTGCTGCTGATCTATAAATCAAGAAAGAGATCATGCTCCTGCAGGGAAACTCCTAATACCGGTGGTGCTAAAAAGCAACTAGTACTAACAGAGGTGGGTCACCACTGTGTGTTCAAAAAATATATACATCCCTTTTATGGATAGCAATTGCCAGTATAGCGGCTAGATCCAGTCCACATACAAATTAACACATTTCTTACAGTAACCGTACATTTAGGTTCAGACGCACTACCATTTCACCGATGTGCATCTGCTCCATCGGTTCCACAACCGCACATCTTGGAGGCACAGGTAATGTATGGTCTCTCCACCAGAGGATTATTCTGGTGAGAGGCCACCCCTCTCTCCATAGACAGACATCATTGTATGGACTGATTAAAAAATCACCGCTCCATAAAATACATAGGCGTTTTCTTAGCCAGGATGCCAAGTGTACACACAGTATGGCTTGCCCCTTCCCAGCAAAACAATAATAATTTATACAGATAGCACCAACCGATTATTACCAGAGTCAGCCCTGCATCGGATCAGATCTCCAGTCAACATTCAAGGAAAAATGGGGGGGATATATTCCCTGGAGTGTTGCTGTACAGGCTTCTTGGCTCCTTCCCAGCCTCCAAGATACAGTGTTGAAGTGATCTAAAAAAACAAAGACAAGTATATTAAAAACACGACAAATAATGTCGGGCACATATCTTCAATATTCCACAATTCCATATCCTGGCTGAGAGGAGTAGGAACCCCTCAAAAAAGTGTACCTACTTTAAACTCACGATTCATACCTCTTGGCTCTAAGGTATCAAGTTCAAAAATCCATTTTAATTCCAACCTCTTTAAAGCCTTTTCTCTGTCACCACCCCTCCTCAGTATAGGAACTCCATCAATAATTTTAAACCTCAATTGTGCCACACTATGTTTCAGCTTTACAAAATGGTCAGGAACTGGTTTCAGTCTCATCAATATCCAATGCATTATCCTGTTGTCTGATCAGTGCTTTGCGTATAGTATATCTGTGTTGGTTAATTCTATTTTTGCAAGGTTGCCTCATCTCCCCAACATATAATAGCCCACATGGGCATTGTAAGTTGTAAATAACGTACTCAGAAGAGCAAGTAAAGTAACCTTTAATCCTATACTTTTGACCCATTCTCGGATGATGGAATTCATTGCCCTTCAACATGGGATTGCAATTACTGCAGTTTAGGTATGGGAAGCTGCCAACCCTATTATGTAGTTTTTTGCGGGTTTCCAAAATGTCTTCATGCACTAGACTATCAGCAAGGTTCCTACTTCTCCTATAAGACATGAGTGATGGCACCTGGAATTCTGCCACCTCAGGAAATGAATCGGACAAGATATGCCAGTTTCGTTTAAGTACCCCGGCAATGCGACCACTTATGTCTGAGAAGCTTGAGACAAATAGGATCCCTTTCTTGGTTTCAGTCCTAAACTTCGGTACTAACAAGTCCCTTCTTTCCAAACCCCTAGTCTTCTCTAGATGTCTCCCTACAACTTCTGTCTAGAGTTGAGCGAACACCTGGATGTTCGGGTTCGAGAAGTTTGGTCGAACTTCACGAAAATGTTCGGCTTCGGGATCCGAACTCAACCCGAACTTCACCCCGAACCCAAACCCCATTGAAGTCAATGGGGACCCGAACTTTTGGGCACTTAAATGGCTGTAAAATTGCCCTGGAAAGGGCTAGAGGGCTGCAAAAGGCAGCAAAATGTAGGTAAATGCCCTGCAAACATATGTGAATAGTGAAATGACTTAAAATAAAATACAGAAAAATAATAAATAAACATTCTAAACTTGAGCCCACGTGAGTGACAGTGGCACCTGTCACCCAGCAAACAGAGGATGTGGCAGCAACGCCACCACATCTGTCATTGTCACCAAGCATATCCACCAAATCCCATAGAAGTGTTCAGCTATCAGCTGTCCATCTCCCAAACACTGGAGAGAAAAAGAAATAGAAAAAGGAAGTACCCCCCTACCCATGGCTCTGAATGCTCGGACAAGATATTGCCAGTTTCGTTTAAGTACCCCGGCAACGCGACCACTCAAGTCTGAGAAGCTTAAGACAAATGGGATCCTTTTGTTGGTTTCAGTCCTAAACTTCGGTACTAACAAGTCCCTTCTTTCCAAACCCCTAGTCTTCTCTAGATGTTTCCCTACAACATTGTTGGGATAACTCCTCCTTATAAACTTGTATCCCATTTCTGTCAGTCTGCTATCTAGTCGCCTCTCATCTGTGACAATACGTTTCACCCTAACCAGCTGGCTGTAAGGGAGAGAATCTAGAGTACCCTTGGGATGAGCACTGTCAAATTTCATGATACTGTTGCGGTCAGTGGACTTAAAGAAGATACCCGACTTAAGTTTTCCTGATTCCACATACACAAGGGTATCCAGGAATTTTAGGGAGTGCTCAGAGTAAACCTTTGTAAATTTGAGTTCAACATGGATCTCGTTTAGAAGGCTGTGGAACCCATTTAGTGCCTCACCTGAACCTCTCCAGATCCTAAAAATATCATCAATGTACCGCATCCACCCACTTACATGTTAGAAGTAGGTGGATGGGAACACAAATTTTTCTTCTATATACGCCATGTAAATGTTTGCATACGTCGGGGCCACATTAGAACCCATTGCGGTAACCCGACGCTGCACAAAAAAAACAGTCCTGAAACCAGAAGTAATTACAAGTTAGAATTACCTCCAGTAAAGCCAATAGAAATTCACAGATCTCTGAAGTGTAGCTGGATCGTTGTAAAGCCCATTTAATGGCCTCAAGGCCCAGGGTGTGATCGATGCTGTTATATAGGCTCACAACATCGAACGACACTAAGAGCCTTTGCTTAGAAAAATCAATTTCCTCATTTTTTTGGAGGAAATACGTCGTGTCTCTCACAAAGGATTTGGCTCCAACAGCATAAGGTCTGAGTACCTTGTCCAGGAAGATCGCTGCCGGGGCAAAGATGGAATCATTCCCTGCGACAATCAGTCTTCCTGGGGGTTCCTCAGATCCTTATGGATTTTCGGCAGGATATACAAAAGAGGCGTGACAGGGTATTGCTGGAACAAGAAAGCATGTAACGACTCATCAATTATGTCAGTTGCAAATGCATCATCTATTAATAATTTTATCCAAACTTTGGATCATTCTATAATACCTCATACACTTCTGCATCCTATAGCTGCCTATTCACCTCTGCCACGTATTTTTCAATATCCATCACAACGATGGTTCCCCCTTTGTCTGCCACCTTGATTGTTATTTCTTTCCTTGTTTGTAATGTTTTAAGAGCCAACCATTCCCTTTCTGTGAGATTAGAGCCAAGCAAACCATCCGGTATCTTTTTAAATTTCGTTACTTCAGTTCTCACAAGAGACATGAAGGTTTCAATTGCCTTGTGGTTCACTGGTGGCTGAAACTCACTTTTTACTTTCAAGCCCACCCCTGGATACACTCAGTACAGAGTTCTCAGTTTTCTCCTGATCCTTAAAAAATACTTTAAGCTTTATTCGCCTAAAGAAATGTATCAAATCAATTTTATTCTGAAACCAATCAGTCTGTGACTGGGGACAAAAAGAGAGTCCTCTATTCAAAACCTGCAACTCATCATTAGACAGTTTAAAAGAAGAAATATTTAGCACTAGGCTCTCTTTCATATTCAGTTCCCTTCCATCTGTTGTGTCACCTTCTGGGGTAACTGTGTCCTGATCCCTATTGGCGGTTTCCTTGATCGTGTCACACGCATGGGGCCACTGCCCTGGTTGCTTCTTTCTGTGTTTCCATCCGGCCCTCCGGGTGCGTCTCCAATTCCTAAAAAAGTAGGTCCTTCTGTTTGTTCCCCTGAGGATTCAATATCCAATGGTTGCAATCGTCGCCCTCTAGTCTTAGGGGTGCCTCTCCTTTTGTACTTCCTGGTGTTAGAGCCCTCTGTCGGTGTCCTCTTATATATATCTCCTTTATTATAGTCCTCAAGGTCCCTATACCACTTCTGCAGTTAGGTGATCTCGATGTTTTGCCGGTACTTTTTTAATTCTGCTGCTGAATGTTCCATAAGTATCGTGAGCTCTTCCCCAGTCATTAACTCTTTAAGTTGTTGCTCATGATTTTTAATTCGTTTATTTATATCCAGCAGGTCTTTTTGAAGAAACTCCATATTCAAAAGCATCATGTCCCTTGAGAATCTGTCTGCAATGAAGTGAAATTTCTCAAAAAAGTCAGAATTATTTCGGAATAAAATTGGTCTAAGATGAGACCTAAGCCCTTATAATACTCCCTCAGTGTGGAGAGGTGGAGTTCGGTGATAATATATTGTTTTTGTTCATGCTCCCATTTTCTTTTTATTAATTCAGCCGTAGGTTTGCTGAGGAATGATCCCTCTCCCTCTCTGCCATGCAGGATATGGGTGATTTGCTCATCAGTATATAGTAGACTACTGGGTGATTCCATTGCGCTACAGCCACTCGTCCGGTCCCCTGGAGCCTTTGTGTCACTCCGGGTCCTGGTGTGCACGTCACTAGACCAGCTTACAACTTAAAAAAATGGAATAGTAGGACAGCACTAACCCTGCGTCGACAATCAGACTTGCGTTTTGGTGGCAGTGTCCGCGGTGTTAGGTCCCGGTCTCAGACCCCTGTTCATATAGCAAGCGTAGAATAAACCGTAGCACTCCTGTAGTCATTGTCAATTCTTCTTTATTAACCCAGTATGTGACATGAGGAAATCACAGAGTGGTGAGGTGGCAGCAACATTTGTGTATCCATCCACCTACTTCCAACATGTAAGTGGGTGGATGCGGTACATTGATGATATTTTTTTGATCTGGAGAGGTTCAGGTGAGGCACTAAATGGGTTCCACAAACTTCTAAATGAGATCCATGTTGAACTCAAATTTACAAAGGTTTACTCTGAGCAGTCCCTACAATTCATGAATACCTTTGTGTATATGGAATCAGGAAGACTTAAGTCGGACATCTTCTTTAAGTCCACTGACCGCAACAGTATCCTGAAATTCGACAGTGCTCATCCCAAGGGTACTCTAGATTCTCTCCCCTACAGCCAGCTGGTTAGGGTGAAACATATTGTCACAGATGAGAGACGACTATATAGCAGACTGACAGAAATGGGACAGAAGTAGGGATGAGCGAACCCGAACTGTATAGTTCGGGTTCGTACCGAATTTTGGGGTGTTCGGGACACGGAGCCGGACCCGAACATTTTCGAAAATGTTCGGGTTCGTTGTTCGGCGATTTCTTCCCGCTTTCTGAAGGGCTGCAGAGCAGCCAATCAACTAGTGTTTTACTTCATGCCCTAAGAAGCCATCACAGCCATGCCTACTAATGGCATGGCTGTGATTGGCCAGGTGCAGCATGTGACCCAGCCTCTATTTAAGGTGGAGTCACGTAGCGCCGCATGTCACTCTGCTCTGATTAGTGTAGGGATAGGACGCAGCTGCTGTGAGGGCGAGATTAGGCAGGGAACACTCAGCAAAAACACCTAATGAAGTGATCGATCTACAGCTGTGAATCATTCAACTTCTGCTAGTTAATTGCTCACTGGTTTTTAGGCTGCACAGAGCGTTTTTCTGTCACTTTTTTCTGGGGTGATCGGCGGCCATTTTGTGTCTTGTGGTGCACCAGCACAAGCTGCCACCAAGTCCATCAATCCATCAATACTTTTTTTTCTCTTGCTATATCCTACATCAGGGGCTTGGCTGTGCTTATTTTCACCCTTAGAAACTCAGGATAGAAATGTCTATATTTTATTGAGGGGTTAAATTCAATTGTCAAAATAGCAATCCCCTAAATCTGGTGTCTCAGCAGTGGCTGCCCAAGTGTAATTGTGTCCGGCAAAGGATAGATAATTTTCTGGGGTGAAATTCAATTGCCAAAATAGCAATCCGCTAAATCTGGTGCCCCAGCAGTTGCTGGACAAGTTTAATATTGTCCAGCAAAGGATATATTTTGTTCTAGGGTGAAATTCAATTGCCAAAATAGCAATACCGTAAATCAGTGGTTTCAGCTGTGGCTTGCCAAGTTTAATAGTGTCTGGCAAAGGATATATTTTGTTCTGGGGTGAAATTCAATTGCCAAAATAGCAATACCGTTAATCTGGTGTCCCAGCAGTGGCTGGCCAAGTTTAATAGTGTCCGGCAAAGGATAGATAATTTTCTGGGGTGAAATTCAATTGCCAAAATAGAAATACCATAAATCAGTTGTTTCAGCTGTGGCTGGCCAAGTTCAATAGTGTCCGACAAAGGATATATTTTTTCTGGGGTGAAATTCAATTGCAAAAATAGAAATACCGTAAATCTGGTGTTCCAGCAGTGGCTGGCCAAATTTAATAGTGTCCGGCAAAGGATATATTTTGTTCTGGTGTGAAATTCAATTGCCAAAATAGCAATGCCGTTAAACCAGTGGTTCCAGCTGTGGCTGGCCAAGTTTAATACTGTCCGGCAAAGGATAGATTTTAAATTTTTGGGTGAAATATTACCATTTTTGCCAGGTACAAACCCCTGCACTGCATAACTGACAGCGAAATTACAATTTGCGGTTACATTCTTGCATGAAATAAAGCCTTTTTGGGCTATGAAGCCAAAGGTAGTCGCCAATAACTGTTTTTTTATTTTTCATTTTTTTAAATAAATTAGTGTGGACCCCAAAACATTGGGAAAATATAAAAAATAAAACAAAGTGTAGGTGCACGGTAGTTCTTTTTAATAAACGAAAGCTTGCCCACATTGTCTGCGGACAGGTGGCTGCGCTTGTCTGTGATAATGCCACCAGCCATGCTAAACACACGTTCAGACAATACAGTGGCTGCAGGGTAGGCCAGCACCTCCAAGGCGTAAAGGGCAACCTCGGGACATGTGCGTAGCTAGAAATGATTAGGCACCACAGCAAATTTTTGAATGGGGCCCCCCTCCCCCAGTAATTTTTGCGCAAACCCCTTCCTTTCATGCCGCCATGCCTGTGGCTACTAAAGATCACTTTCTCAGACCAGGCCCAGCAGCTGTTCCATTCGGTTTCTACACTGTCAATACTGCCACTGTATATAATTTCATTGTATAATACTGTTAGTCCTCCTCCTCCTGGATGGGCCCTTTCTAGGTCACAGCCCCAAAGCAGTTGCTTCCCCTGCTTCCCCTGTAGCTATTCCCCTAGGCAGACCCATCAGTCAGTACGTGTACTGTTCCACCATGTTGCTGAAATGCTGCCTCCTGCTAAGATGTTCCAGATCTGCTGGTGGTGCAGGTTGTTGTGGCGTGATGACAAAGCTTTTCCACATTTTGCCCATGCTAACCTTCTGAGGTGTTGGTGGTGACCCAGCTGCATTGGCAAATTCTTCCTCCTCCTCCTCTGCCTTCACCTTGTGCTTTCACTGAGTCCCTGGTGTCAGGTGTGAATGCCATCAGCAGCGTGTCTACTAGCAGGCTCATCTTCCTACTACACTCCAGTGAGGGAATTAAGGACAGCATGTTGTCCTTGTAACGGGGATGCAGCAGGGAGGCCACCCAGTAATCAGCAAAAGTTAGAATGTGGCAGTGACTGGGTGGTCGTTGCGCAGGCACTGCAGCATGTAGTCGCACACATCTGCCAGGCTGCCCAGAGGCAAGGACAAGCTATCCTCTTTGAGTGAGGTATATCGTCTGTGTCCTCTTTATCTCCCAGCGTTCCTCCTACTAGTCTTCCTCATCCTCCAGAACTGTGCCCTGGCTGGACAATTGTGTTCCAGGCCAGGGCCTATGTTGGTGCAGATACCCACCCTCCGAGCCACTTGTATTTGGTTGGCCCAAAGTTAAGGATAAGGCGTGTATATAGTTTTGTTTGTTTATATAGTAAGTTTAGCTGCATTATATTTATTTTAATATGTTTTTAAGAAAATTTGTAAATAGTTTGTTAATGGTTTGAGTGAAAGGGGGGCGTGGGGGTGTTGTGTGTGTTCGATTAACTGAATTGATTTTCACTGTCTGGTGTTTAGGAATTTCTGCACTCCAAATTCAGCACATGTGGCAGGCAGGGGATGTGTGTCAAACCGGCTAGTATATTTCGCCCATTAGCGCACAACACCAGGCCTGGCTGGAGGCTCAGTGGCACCAACCAATGGTCGGTCTGTTGTTTCATGCCTGTCCACAGCTCCTGCGCGGTGCGGGGTTTGTCCCACAAACACACAAGTTTTAAAACAATGAGGAGGAGGTAGAGGAGGAGGAAGCCGAGTAGGAGGAGGAGGAGGAGGTAACAGGATACAAAGAGAAATGCCCAGCAATGCTCAGGGGCGGAAGGACATTCGGAAAAATGCTATCCGCCTTTGGGCCAGCCGCTACATTTACCCACTGTGTTGTTGGTTATGTGGAAGTTGCCACAGATAGGGTTGCGCAGTGCACACTTGATTTTGTCTGCCACTTGGTTGTGCAGGGAAGGGAGGGCTCGCCTGCAAAAGTAGCGGTGGCTGGGATACACGTACTGTGGGATAGCCACCGCCATAAGGTTTTTAAAACTGTCCACCAGACAGAATGACAGCATTTCAAAGGACCCGGAAGTTTGAAATAAGGCATTTAGAGCCATGGGTAGGGGGGGTACTTCCTCTTTCTATTTCTTTTTCTCTCCAGTGTTTGGGAGATGGATAGCTGAACACTTCCATGGGATTTGGTGGAGATGCTTGGTGAAATGACAGATGTGGTGGTGTTGCTGCCACATCCTCTGCTGGGTGACAGGTGCCACTGTCACTCACTTGGGCTCAAGTTTTGAATGTTTATTTATTATTTTTCTGTATTTTATTTTAAGCCATTTCACTATTCACATATGTTTGCAGGGCATTTGCCTACATTTTGCTGCCTTTTGCAGCTCTCTAGCCCTGTCCAGGGCTATTTTACAGCCATTTAGGTGCCCAAAAGTTCGGGTCCCCATTGACTTCACATTTTCGTGAAGTTCGACCAAACTTCTCGAACCCGAACATCCAGGTGTTCGCTCAACTCTAGACAGAAGTTGTAGGGAGACATCTAGAGAAGACTAAGGGTTTGGAAAGAAGGGACTTGTTAGTACCAAAGGTTAGGACTGAAACCAAGAAAAGGATCCTATTTGTCTCAAGCTTCTCAGACATAAGTGGTCGCATTGCCGGGGTACTTAAACGAAACTGGCATTTCTTGTCCGATTCATTTCCTGAGGTGGCAGAATTCCAGGTGCCATCACTCATGTCTTATAGGAGAAGTAGGAACCTTGCTGATAGTCTAGTGCATGAAGACATACTGGAAACCCGCAAAAAACTACATAATAGGGTTGGCAGCTTACCATGCCTAAACTGCAGTAATTGCAATCCCTTGTGGAAGGGCAATGATCTTCATCATCCGAGAACGGGTCAAAAGTATAGGATTAAAGATTACTTTACTTGCTCTTCTGAGTACGTTATTTACATCTTACAATGCCCATGTGGGCTATTATATGTTGGGGAGACGACGCAACCTTGCAAAAATAGAATTAACCAACACAGATATACTATACGCAAAGCACTGATCAGACAACAGGATAATGCATTGGATATTGATGAGACTGACAAACCAGTTCCTGACCATTTTGTAAAGCTAAAACATAGTGTGGCACAATTGAGGTTTAAAATTATCGATGGAGTTCCTATATTGAGGAGTGGTGCTGACAGAGAAAAGGCATTAAAGAGTTTGGAATTAAAATTGATTTTTGAACTTGATACCTTAGAGCCAAGAGGTATGAATCATGAGTATAAAGTAGGTACACTTTTTTGAGGGGTTCCTACTCTCCTCAGCCAGGATATGGAATTGTGGAATATTGAAGATATGTGCCCGACATTATTTGTCGTGTTTTTAATATACTTGTATTTGTTTTTTTAGATCACTTCAACACTGTATTTTGGAGGCTGGGAGGGAGCCAAGAAGCCTGTACAGCAACACTCTGGAGAATATATCCCCCCCCATTTTTCCTTGAATGTTGATTGGAGATCTGATCCGGTGCAGGGTGACTCTGGTAATATCGGTTGGTGCTATCTGTATAAATTATTATTGTTTTGCTGGGAAGGGGCAAGCCATACTGTGTGTACACTTGGCATCCTGGCTAAGAAAACGCCTATGTATTTTATGGAGCGGTGATTTTTTAATCAGTCCATACAATGATGTCTGTCTATGGAGAGAGGGGTGGCCTCTCACCAGAATAATCCTCTGGTGGAGAGACCATACATTACCTGTGCCTCCAGGATGTGTGAATGTGGAACCGATGGAGCAGATGCACACTGGTGAAACGGTAGTGCGTCTCAACCTAAATGTACGGTTACTGTATGAAATGTGTTAATTTGTATGTGGACTGGATTAGCCGCTATACTGGCAATTGCTATCCATAAAAGGGATGTATATATTTTTTGAACACACAGTGGTGTCCCACCTCTGTTATTACTAGCAATGTTTTGCATTTTAGCACCACCGGTATTAGGAGTTTCCCTGCAGGAGCGTGATCTCTTTCTTGATTTATAGATCAGCGGCAGATACATTGTTAATATACCTAAAGCAACAATATACACAAAACAGCATGTGACCGGAAGTGAGGTAACGCGGTAACCAGAAGTACACTGCACGCTGCTGAGAACACCAAGAACATGCGTTATGGAAGTGTGCTGTACCTGGCATGGACTGCAATTATGTGACTTGGGCCCTCTACAGCCTCCTGTGAGTTGCACACACTATGTAATACTGTTGTATGGATCATCGCAATTGGTACTTGTGAGGGGCGGAACCGAGGTGTGGGAATTCCACCCACTCGACCGGCCCAGTGATTTGGGGGACACATGTATATAAGTTTGCTCACTTTGTATTTGTATTATGCTTGAGAAAGACTTATGTGAAGTCGAAAAGTCGCATACTGGGTTAATAAAGAAGAATTGACACTGACTACAGGAGTGCTACGGTTCATTCTACGCTTGCTATATGAACAGGGGTCTGAGACCGGGACCTAACACCGCGGGCACTGCCACCAAAACGCAAGTCTGATTGTTGACGCAGGGTTAGTGCTGTCCTACTATTCCATTTTTTGAATATGCAAATAGCTGGATATGGGGTTTACTGGTGATAGATTTCCTTTAAGCTATGTGATTGCCCTGTCAAGCAGATTATAGAGTACAATGGTCTGTGTATGCTCTTGTTTGTGGATGTATTTGTTTATGGGGTCTTGGGTGTATATTAATGGGGGGCTATATTTAATTAGGTGGTCTAGTCTGGGGTGTTTATTTACCCGTGGGCTATGATTAATGGTATCATATGCACTAAAAAATGCCCAACAGCATAGGTAGGTTTAGAGTAGGACCTACCTGACTGAGACGACATTGGCACGGGTAATCGGCCACAGATGTGTTTTGATTAACAAATTTCTCAAAAAATTGATTCGGTCCGTTCGTCGAATTTTGAAAAAAGATTAGATCGATCCAAATTTATTCATGATGAATCGCTTTAAAACAGCTATTTCCTGGCTGCTGAGAGCCTGCATAGTGGGAATCGTATAAGGAATCGTATGAGGAATTGCAAGAGTCATCAACACAGTAGCCCAGTGACAGAGTCGTGATGGCAGCAGCATGAGGAAACCACAGCGTGGTGAGGTGGCAGCAACATGAGGAGACCACAGAGTGGTGAAGTCAAAGCAGCATAAGGAGACCACAGAGTGACCCAGTGACAGAGTGGTGATTTGGCAGCAGTATGAGGCAACCACAAAGTGTTGAGTTGGCAGCAGCATGAGGAGACCACAGAGTGGCCCAGTGACAGAGTGTTGAAGTGGCAGCAGCATAAGGAGACCACATAGTGGCCCAGTGACAGAGTGGTGAGGTGGCAGCAGCATGAGGAGACCACAGAGTGTTGAGTTAGTAGCATTATGAGGAGGCCACAGAGTGGCCCAGTGACAGAGTGTTGAGTTAGCAGCAGCATGAGGAAACCTCAGATTGCCCCAGAGAAAGAGTGGTAAGGTAGCAGCAGCAGCATGTGGAGACCATAGAGTGGCCCAGTGACAGAGTGGTAAGGTAGCATCAGCATGAGCTGATGAAAGAGTGGTGAGATGGCAGCAGCATGAGGAGACCACAGAGTGGTGAGGTGGCAGCAGCATGGGGAGACAAAAGAGTGGTGAGGTGCCAGCAGTATGAGGAGACCAAAGAGTAGTGAGGTGGCAGCAGCATGAGGAGACCACAGAGTGGCGAATTGGCAGCAGCATGAGGAGATCACAGAATGGCCCAGTGACAGAGTGTTGAGTTAGCAGCAGCATGAGGAGACCTCAGATTGCCCCAGAGAAAGAGTGGTAAGGTAGCAGCAGCATGTGGAGACCATAGAGTGGCCCAGTGACAGAGTGGTAAGGTAGCATCAGCATGAGCTGATGAAAGAGTGGTGAGATGGCAGCAGCATGAGGAGACCACAGAGTGGTGAGGTGGCAGCAGCATGGGGAGACAAAAGAGTGGTGAGGTGCCAGCAGTATGAGGAGACCAAAGAGTAGTGAGGTGGCAGCAGCATGAGGAGACCACAGAGTGGCGAATTGGCAGAAGCATGAGGAGATCACAGAATGGCCCAGTGACAGAGTGGTGAGGTGGAATCAGCATAAGGAGACCACAGAGTGGCCCAGTGACAGAGTGGTGAGGTAGCAGAAGCATGAGCCGACGAAAGAGTGGTGAGATGGTAGCAGCATGAGGAGACCACAGAGTGGTGAGGTGGCAGCAGTATGAGAAGACCAAAGAGTGGTGAGGTGGCAGTAGCATGAGGAAACCACAGAGTGGCCAGTTGGCAGTAGCATGAGTAGACCACAGAGTAGCCCAGTGACAGAGTGGTGAGGTGGCAGCAGCATAAGAAGACCATAGAGTAGCCCAGTGACAGAGTGGTGAGGTAGCAGCAGCATGACCCGACCAAAGAGTGGTAAGATGGCAGCAGCATGAGGAGACCACAGAGTGGTGAGGTGGCAGCATTATGGGGAGACCAAAGAGTGGTGAGGTGGCAGCAGCATGAGGAGACCAAAGAGTGGTGAATTGGCAGCCGCATGAGGAGACCACAGAGTGGCAAGTTGGCAGTAGCATGAGGAGACCACAGAGTAGCCCAGTGACAGAGTGGTGAGGTGGAAGCAGCATAATGAGACCACAGAGTGGTGAGGTGGCAGGTGGGGAAATACCAGTACCAGCTGAAGATGGTGGGTGGCAGAAGGAGCACCTGGCAGCAGGAGTGTGGCATCAGGCGGGTGGCTTCATCAGAATAGTAGCTGAAGCAGGTAGCCAGAAAAAACGGGTCTCTTTTGACAAAGTTTGTGTGTGGCACTAGGGATGATCTAGTCTTATGCATCAGGCACTGGTGTGCAGAAATCCTGGCTGATCCACACCTGATTCTTCCTCACAATGGTCAGTCTCTCCACATTTTGGATGGACAGGCGAGTTCTAATTACGGTAACTGTGCCCCTCCCCCACACTAAACACCCTCTCTAATGCCACCACTACTGGCCGGGCAGGAAAGCCTGTCCAGGGTAAACTCGGCCAGTTTCATCCACAAATTGAGTTTGGCTGTCCAGTAGTCCACGGGTTCTTCAATGTGGGGTGGCAGGGTGTAATCCAAGTATGCCACAACCTGTTGTTTCAGATTCTGCTCTATGTCTACCTGGTGCTGCTGGTGAGTAGTTTCTTCAGTAGGCGGGTGAAGAAAACTGCTTTAGTTGCTGCTGATGGAGCTGGTACTGCTCCTGTCCCCTCTATTCCCCCCAGCAGCCATGGCAGCAGGATGGGCAATGGCGCACATAGGCAGCGGACAACTGACTACATAGGATGTCTCGATAGTAGTTCAGTTTGTCCTTCCTCTCAGTGGGTGGAAAAAAGGCCCCCATTTTGGACCAGTAGCGAGGGTCTAACATGGTGGAGAACTAGTAGTCATTCCTCTGCCGGATGGTGACAATTCGGCTGTCACTACACAAGCAACTGAGCATACATCAGGCCATTTGCGCAAGTGGCTCAGAGGGACTCCCTTCCTCCATATCCACTGAATTCTGCCACGGTGTGTCTGGGTCATCTGCCTCGTCTTCCTCATCACCCTGTAGCTCCTCCGGCTGATCCTGCTCCTCCTGCTCCTCCTCTCCTGTTGCCTGTGTAGAAAAACCACCCATTTCTCTACACATGAAATGACTGATAAGAAGTAGGAGGATGAGGAGCAGGAGCATCAGGTCCAGTAGATGATTAGAAGGACAGACTGCTCCCTTTGGCTGAGGTGGTGGAGCCTTGACTTGCGGAAAAGGGGTGCAGATCAGTGGGTGCCGTGGTTGCTATTGCAGGCTGGACCACTACATTAGCACCACAGTTATCCCAGGCCACTATATGGTAAAGCTGCATGTGTTGACGCAGGGCCATGGTCCCAATATTGGTATCCTGGCCATGCATCACCTTCTGCCCATAGATTCTGCAAATGGCCATATTTACCTACTCCGGTGGCTTGACAAAAAACTGCCAGACCGCTGAGCATGGCATTTTCCCCCCAACACTCCATGCTGACTGCCTGCTACCGCTGCCTCTGTGAACCACTGCACCACTACTTTCAGGGCAGGTAGGCTTCTGCAAAGCGGGAAGTCTACTCTTGGCTCCCGACCCCCGATTGTTTCCATCCTGCTGATTGCTGATTCACGGCCACGCCACCACCTTGCTGGCTCAGCTGCTTCCTCACTCGCAAGCTGCCACCCTCTTCCCCTGATGATGCTGAAGCCCGAAAAATTTCTATGAAACAATGTACGTTCACCGCAAAACAGCAAATAACACACATTTTTTTTCTTATTAATTCACCACAAAAATGCTCATAAAACAATGTACATTCATCTCTGAACGGCTAATTCAAATTGGTATTACTGAAAAGAACAGATTGTCCAGCAAATAAAGAGCCCTCACACAGCACCATACATAAAACTACAAAAAAGTTATAGGGTTTAGAATATGGTTATAAAATTTATTTATTTTTTCCTCAAAGATTTGAATTTTTTTTCAGTATTAAAACGCAAGAAAAATTACACAAGTGTGGTTTCGTTATAACTAGGGATGAGCAAATCAACTTCAGATGAAACATCCAAAGTCCATTCGCATAAAACTTCATTTCAATACTGTACGGATATAGCGGCAGTATTAGAATGTATTGGCTCCGATGAACCGAAGTTATTACTTTGGTTAGTACCGAAGTGGTACCTTGAAACCGAACCCAAGTTTGGGAAATTGTTTTTTACAGTATAAATCAATTTCTGAAGATATTATGCAAAGTCTCACAAGACTTTGCGAAGTAATAACTTCGGCTCATCGGAGCAAATACATTTTAATACTGCACGGAGCACTTGCTAAAATAACCTAAAATACATAAAAATTCAAAATAATAATCTTGAACTAGGAGGAGGAGGTCCATATAGAGTAGGAGGTTGAGGAGGCGGTGTACGTGGCGGTGTAAGTGGAAGCAGTCGTGGAGAAGGCAGTCGTCAACAACACTGCTTTTTTTTTTTGTTTTTTTTTTTGGGTAGACCCCAAAACATTGGGGAATATAGAAAAGAAAACAAAAGTGCTTTGGAGTATAACAAAGGCTGGGTGAGGCCAGTATACATGTCTATTCTGCACAAGGTACGGACGAGTCCTGTGGGATCCATGCCTGGTTCATTTTATTGAACATGAGCTTGTTCACATTGGCTGTGGACAGGCGGCTGCGCTTGTCTGTGATAACACCTCCTGCCATGCTAAACACACGTTCAGACAATACACTGGCTGCAGGTCAGGCCAGAACCTCCAAGGCGTAAAGGGCAAGCTCAGGCCATGTGCCCAATTTGGAGACCAAGAAGTTAAATGGGGCAGACCCATCAGTCAGTAAGTGTAGGCGTGTGCACATATAATGTTCCACCATATTGCTGAAATGCTGCCTCCTGCTAAGACGTTCCATATCAGCTGGTGATGCTGGTTCTTGTGACATGCTGACAAAGCATTTCCACATTTCCGCCATACTAACCCTGCCTTCTGAGGTGCTGACGGTGCCCCAGCTGCGTTGGCGACCTTTTCCTCCTCCTCTGCCTTCGCCTTGTGCTTCCACTGAGCCCCCGGTGTCAGGTAGGAATGCCATCAGCAGCGCATTTACCAGTGTGCAGAATATATTTTCCAGTCAGGTATCCAGTGCAGGGGTAGTGTGAAAGAAAAAAAGGGTACAGATCACCCAACAATCTAAACGCCGCCAAATTTACAGATTATATTTCCCGATAAAGATATGCAGTGCACTGGTAGTTTGAAAGAAAAAAGAGGTCATGGTGGAGCATCCCGGTCATCCGGCATCTATTTGCCCCGCTGAAGGATTATTTGGAAAGTCTGTAGAAGCCACACGGGGCCCCTATGCTGCAGATTTATCATAAAGATTATAGGGCTCTTTCACACTAGCGTTTTTGTTTTCTGGCATAGAGATCCGTCGTCGGGTCTCTATGACGGAAAAATCCTGATCAGGATTACCCCAATGCATTCTGAATAGAGAGAAATCCGTTCAGGATGCATCAGGATGTCTTCAGTTCAGAACCGGAACGTTGTTTGGCCGGAGAAAATACCGCAGCATGCTGCGCTTTTTGCTCTGGTCAAAAATCCTGAACACTTGCCGCAAGGCCGGATCCAGAATTAATGCCTATTGAAAGGCATTAATCCGGATCCAGCCTTGAGCTAAACGTCGTTTCGGCGCATCGCTGGATCCGACGTTTAGCTTTTTCTCAATGGTTACTATGGCAACCAGGATGCTAAAGTCCTAGTTGCCATGGTAAAGTGTAGTGGGGAGCGGGGGAGCAGTATACTTACCATCCGTGCGGCTCCCAGGGCGCTCCAGAGTGACGTCAGGGCGCCCTACACACATGGATCACGTGATCGCATGGATCACGTGATCCATGCGCATGGGGCGCTCTGACGTCATTCTGGAGCACCCGGGAGCCGCACGGACTGTAAGTATACCGCTCCCCCGCTCCCCACTACTACTATGGCAACCAGGACTTTAATAGCATCCTGGCTGCCATAGTAACCTCAAAGCATTTCGAAGACTGATCAGGATCCTGATCAGTCTTCTAATGCTTTCAGGCAACTTGCGTTCTGACGGATCCGGCGGGACGGAAGTGCCTGCCGGATCCTCAGAACGCAAGTGTGAAAGAGGACTTACAGCATATAACTACAGCACCCAACAATATAAACGCCGCCAAATTTACAGAATATATTTCCCAGTCAGGTATGCAGTGCAGGGGTAGTGTGAAAGAAAAATGGGGTTCAGATCACGCAACAATCTAAATGCCGCTGAATTTACAGAATATATTTCCCAGTCAGATATGCAGTGCATGGGTAGTGTGAAAAAAAAAAAAGGGTACAGATCACCCAACAATCTAAACTCCGCCGAATTTACAGAATATATTTCCCAGTCAGGCATGCAGTGCAGGGGTAGTTTGAAAGAAAAAAGGGGGAACGGATCACCCAATAATCTAAACGCCATCGAATTTACAGAATATATTTCCCAGTCGGGTATGCAGTGTAGGAGTAGTGTGAAAGAAAAAAGGGGTACAGACCACCCCGCAATCTAAACGCCGCCGAATTTACAGAATATATTTCCCAGTCAGGTAAGCAGTGCAGGGGTAGTTTAAAGGCAAAAAAGGGGTCATAGAGCATCCCTGTCATCCGGCATCTATTCGCCCCGCCGAAGGAATATTTTGAAAGTGTTTAGAAGCCACACGGGGCCCCTCGTGCTGCAGATTTATCATGGAGATTTTACAGCATAAAACTACAGCACCCAACAATCTAAACGCTGCCGAATTTACAGAATATATTTCCCAGTCAGGTATGCAGTGCAGGGGTAGTTTGAAAGAAAAAAGGGGGAATGGATCACCCAATAATCTAAACGCCATCAAATTTACAGAATATATTTCCCAGTCGGGTATTCAGTGTAGGGGTAGTGTGAAAATAAAAAGGGGTACAGATCACCCCGCAATCTAAACACCGCCGAATTTACAGAATATATTTCCCAGTCAGGTAAGCAGTGCAGGGGTAGTTTAAAGGAAAAAAGGGGTCATAGAGCATCCCTGTCATCCGCCCCACCAAAGGATTATTTTAAAAATGTTTAGAAGCCACACGGGGCCCCTCACGCTGCAGATTTATCATGGAGATTTTACAGTATAAAACTACAGCACCCAACAATCTAAATGCTGCCGAATTTACAGAATATATTTCCCAGTAAGGTATGCAGTGCAGCAGGAACACACCATCCAAGTTACTTAGAAATGACTGGCCTGAAAACCGTGGAAATGTCCACCCACAATCTAAGAACTGGATTTATTGATTATATTTCACTCTCAGACATGGAGTGCAGGCCGCAAATGTACTTTATGGCAAAAAAAAGGGATTTTTTTCACCCATAATGTCCCAGTTGTATTTACTGATCATATTTCACTCTCAGAAATGGAGTGCGGGCTGCAAATGTACTTTATGGCAAAAAAAAAGTGATTTAAAAAAAAAAAAATGTCCCAGTTGTATTTACTGATTATATTTCACTCTAAGAAATGCAGTGCAGGCCACAAATGTACTTTATGGCAAAAAAAGCGATGTTTTTCCACCCACAACGTCCCAGTTGTATTTACTGATTATATTTCACTCTCAGAGATGCAGTGCAGGCTACAAACGTACTTTTTAGCAAAAAAAATGTATTTGTACCCCCAGAATCTAACAGATGGATTTACTAAATTGATTACACTGTCACATATGCATCACAGGGGTACTTTACAGAAAAAAATGTGAATATGTCACCCCCGGGGTCCCTGAACTCACAGACGGATTACCTATATTATTTTCCCTTCCTCTGGCACATATGCAGTGCAGGTGCACTTAAAAAATGGGTATATGTTGCCCACTGAACTACAAGAACAGGATTAAATTATTGTCCCTGGCAAATTATTGTCCCTGGCAATATTGTCACTTTTACAAAATGGCCGCCGACGCCGACCTAACTAACAGACGGATTAAAACTTACTTTTCTGTGTCACTGCTCAGGGCAGGGTACAAAAATGTTGCATTGCACCCACAAAAAAAGAAATCGCTGTTGATCGCAGACTTAACTCCAACTCTGATATCAGATTATTTCCTAATCTCTCCCTCACAGCAGCAGCATCCTATCCATACACTATTAAGAGCTGATGTGACGTGCGGCACTACTTGACTCCAGCATATATATAGGCTGGGTCACATGCTGCACTGGTCAATGACAGCCATGCCATTAGTAGGCATGGCTGTAATGGCCTCTAAGGGCACACATCTTAAACGCTTGTTGATTGGCTGCCCTGCAGCCTTTTAACAAGCTTTATTAAACGGCCGAACACCAAACTCGAACCCGAACTTTTACGGAAAAGTTTGGGTCCGGGCCCGGGTACAAAAACCCCTAAAGTCCAGTACGAATCCGAACTTTACAGTAATCAAACTATACTGGCTAAGTGTCTCAGATTTTATCATATCAGAGTAAGGGCTTAGTCCATATATAATGTTGGCATCTATTGTGTTAGTGCATCATTGTCCGTGATTTTTTGAATTTCATGCACTAGTTGTAATTGAAATGTTTAGGGTCCATTCACATGTCTGTAAGTGTTTTGCTGCCCTCACATGGCTGGCCCTATGATAGAAATGCCTATTCTATTGTGGTCAAGAATAGGACATACTCTATGTTTTTTACGGGGCCACGGAATGGAACTACATGATATCTTCCACAAATTACACCTCACTGATTTCATTGGGAACTTAAGCCATAATTAATACAGTGCACATTTGTCTACACACAGATTTGAAATGCACAGTGTGGAAAAAAACAACTGACATCAATTCTTGCCAGTTGGAGATCACAAAGGGTGGGCACATTTGGATTAGACCCATTTAATGTGGCTAAATCTGCATGCGCATCCGTGGTGTGTCAAATTGCAAATCTGTGACAGCGGAAAAAACTACCATCTGAACATTACCTTAGGCTAGGCACAGATGTAAAGGAATTTTTAAGGAATATAACACTTGCGAATTTTGCACCAGATTTTTCTCCAATTTTCAAGGCCACATCTGGATATGACACCTAGTTATGGGCATGCCTTTAAGAAAATGGGCAGGGCTTATGTCAAAAAAGTTACAATGACTTTCAGACAATGGAAACACTAAAGCATAATTTTTTATTGTTTCAAAAATGCTATTATTGTGTAAAACTTAAATAAATAAGAAAAAGTATACATATTAGGTATTGCCAGGTTCGTAACAAACTGTTCTAAAAAATTGTCACATGACCTAACCCCTCAGATGAACGCTATAAAAATAAATAAATAAAACTATACCAAAATTACCAAATTTTTGGTCATCTTGCCCCATAAAGTGTAATAATGAATGAACAAATAATCATATGTAGGGATAACCTGTATAGTTCGGGTTCAGACTGAATTTTGGGGTTGTTCGTGACACGGACCCGAACCCGAACATTTACGTAAAAGTTCAGGTTCGTTGTTCGGCGATTTCTATGGCGCATTTTGAAAGCCTGCAAAGCAGCCAATCAACAAGCGTCATACTACTTGCCCCAAGAGGCCATCACAGCCATGCCTACTATTGGCATGGCTGTGATTGGCCAAGTGCAGCATGTGACCCAGCCTCTATTTAAGCTGGAGTCACGTCGCGCCGCACGTCACTCTGCTCTGATTAGTGTAGGGATAGGATGCAGCTGCTGTTAGGGTGAGATTAGGCAGGAATTAACTCAGCAAAAACACTTAATGAAGTGATCGATCTACAGCTGTGAATCATTCAACTTTTGCTAGTTAATTGCTCACTGTTTTCATGCTGCCCAGAGCGTTTTTCTGTCACTTTTTTCTGGGGTGATTGGCGGCCACTCTGCGTCTTGTGGTGCACCAGCACAAGCTGCCACCAAGTCCATTAATCCATCAATATAATTTTTTTTTATTTTCTATATCTTACATCAGGGGCTTGGCGGTGCTTATTGTCAACCGTAGAAATTCAGGATAGAATTTTCAATACTTTATTGAGAGGTAAAATTCACTTAAAAAATAGCAATCCCCTAAATCTGGTGTTCCAGCTGTGGCTAGCCAAGTGTAATACTGTCTGGCAAATAATTTTTTTTCTGCGGTGAAATTCAATTTCCAAAATAGCAATACCCAAAATCAGTGGTTTCTGCTGTGGCAGGACAAGTTTTGTGGTGTCAATCAAAGGATAGCTTTTGTTCTGGGGTGAATTTCAATTGCCAAAATAGCAATACCCTAAATCAGTGGTTTCAGCTGTGGCTGGACAAGTTTCATAGTGTCCATAAAAGTATAACTTTTGTTCTGGGTTGAAATTCAATTACCAAAACAGCAATACCGTAAATATTGTGTTCCAGCTGTGACTGGACAATTTTCATAGTGTCCGTCAAAGGATATAATATTTTCTGGGGTGAAATTAAGTTGCAAAGATAGAAATACCGTAAATCTGGTGTTCCAGCTGTGACTGGACAAGTTTCATAGTGTCCGTCAAAGGATATATTATTTTCTGGGGTGAAATTCAGTTGCAAAGATAGAAATACCGTAAATCTGGTGTTCCAGCTGTGACTGGACAATTTTCATAGTGTCCGTCAAAGGATATAATATTTTCTGGGGTGAAATTCAGTTGCAAAGATAGAAATACCATAAATCTGGTGTTCCAGCTGTGACTGGACAAGTTTCATAGTGTCCGTCAAAGGATATATTATTTTCTGGGGTGAAATTCAGTTGCAAAGATAGAAATACCGTAAATCTAGTGTTCCAGCTGTGACTGGACAAATTTCATAGTGTCCGTCAAACGGATATATTATTTTCTGGGGTGAAATACAGTTGCAAAAATAAAAATACCGTAAATCTGGTGTTCCAGCTGTGACTGGACAAGTTTCATAGTGTCCGTCAAAGGATATATTATTTTCTGGGGTGAAATACAGTTGCAAAAATAGAAATACCGTAAATCTGGTGTTCCAGCTGTGACTGGACAAGATTCATAGTGTCTGTCAAAGGATATATTATTTTCTGGGGTGAAATTCAGTTGCAAAGATAGAAATACCGTAAATATTGTGTTCCAGCTGTGACTGGACAAGTTTCATAGTGTCCGTCAAAGGATATATTATTTTCTGGGGTGAAATTCAGTAGCAAAATTAGAAATACTGTAAATCTGGTGTTCCAGCTGTGACTGGACAAGTTTCATACTGTCCGTCAAAGGATATATTATTTTCTGGGGTTAAATTCAGTAGCAAAAATAGAAATACCGTAAATTTGGTGTTCCAGCTGTGACTGGACAAGTTTCATAGTGTCCGTCAAAGGATATATTGTTTTCTGGGGTGAAATACAGTTGCAAAAATAGAAATACCGTAAATCTGGTGTTCCAGCTGTGGCGGGACAAGTTTCCTAGTATCTGTCAAAAGATATATTATTTTCTGGGGTGAAATTCAGTTGCAAAAATAGAAATTCCGTAAATCTGGTGTTCCAGCTGTGACTGGACAAGTTTCATAGTGTCCGTCAAAGGATATATTATTTTCTGTGGGGAAATTCAGTTGCAAAAATAGAAATACCGTAAATCTGGTGTTCCAGCTGTGACTGGACAAGTTTCATAGTGTCCGTCAAAGGATAGATTTGGTTCTGGGGTTAAATTCAGTGGCAAAAATAGAAATCCTGTAAATCTGTTGTTCCAGCTGTGACTGGACAAGTTTTATAGTGTCCGTCAAAGGATATATTATTTTCTGGGATGAAATTCAGTTGCAAAAATAAAAATACTGTAAATCTGGTGTTCCAGCTGTGACTGGACAAGTTTCATAGTGTCCGTCAAAGGATATATTATTTTCTGGGGTGAAAATCAGTTGCAATAATTGAAATACAGTAAATCTGGTGTTCTAGCTGTGGCTGGACAAGTAGTTTAATAGTATCCGTCAAAGGATATATTTTGTTCTGGGATGAAATTCAATTGCCAAAATAGCAATACCCAAAATCTGGTGTTCCAGCTGTTGCAGGCCAAGTGTAAATCTGTCCGTAAAAGGATATATTACACTCAGCATGCATCTCCAAGTGTATTTCTTTCCGTTAAAGGGTATATTACAGTAAGTGTTAAAATACAGCATAATCCTCTACATTTGCACACACTGTTTTGCATCTCTAAGTGTATTTCTTTCTGTTAAAGGGTATATTACACAAACTGTTAAAATACAAGTGCTGAAAGCATAATCCTATATATTTTTTCACACGCTACTGTGCATCTCCAAGTGTAAATCTGTCCGTAAAAGGATACCTTTCATCCAGGGCTTAAATACTAGGCCTACAATTGATATTCCCCTAGTTCTGTGGATACTGCTGTGCCTGGATTAGTGTAATACGGTACATAAATAGTTTGCCAGATAGTGTTAGGTGCCTGTAATAAAAAAGGCCTTAATTTGAATTCAATACATTAGGCCAAATATTTTTTTTCTTATTGTGGTGAACGGTAACAATGAGGAAAACATCTAGTAAGGGACGCGGACATGGTCGTGGTGTTGTTAGTGGACCCTCTGGTGCTGGGAGAAGACGTGGTCGTTTTGCCACAGCCACACGTCCTAGTGAACCAACTACCTCAAGTTCCAGTACCCGCCAGAATTTACAGCGATATTTGGTGGGGCCAAATGCCGTTCCAAGGATGGTAAGGCCTGAGCAAGTACGGGTGCTAGTCAATTGGGTGGCTGACAGTGGATCCAACACGTTCACAACATTATCTCCCACCCAGTCTTCTGCAGAAAGCGCACAGGTGGCACCTAAGAAACTAAGCCCATCAGTCTGTCACATTACCCCCATGCATATCAGGGAAACTGTCTGTGCCTCAAGTTATGCAGCAGTTTGAAGTCTCTGCTGGCAGGGTTTCCCAAGGGAATCCACCTAGCCCTTCCCCAGTGGTGGAAGACATAGAATGCACTGACGCACAACCACTTAGGTTTCCTAATGATGAGGACATGGGAATGCCACCTCATCGGAGTCCGCACGTCTCTGATGATGACGAAACATAGGTGCCAACTGCTGCGTCTTTTTGCAGTGTGCAGACCGAACAGGAGGTCAGGGAGGAAGACTGTGTGGAAGACTATGCAGGGGACGATGAGGTCCTAGACCCCACAGGAATGAAGGTCGTGCCACTGACTTTCATAGTTCAGAGGAAGAGGCAGTGGTGAGACCGAGCCAACAGTGTAGCAAAAGAGGGAGCAGGGGGCAAAAGCAGAACAGCCGCCGCCAAGAGAGTTCATCTGCTACTGGCCACCGCCACCAGGGACCGAGCACCCCAAAGGCAGCTTTAAGGAGTTTTCTGTCATGGCACTTCTTCAAACAATGTGCTGACGACAAGACCCGAGTGGTTTGCAAGCTGTGCCATCAGAGCCTGAAGCGAGGCATTAACGTTCTGTACCTTAGGACAACCTGCATGACCAGGCATCAACATGCAAAGCATGAACTGCAGTGGAGTAAACACCTTAAAAACAAGAAACTTACTCAGGCTCCCCCTGCTCCCTCTTCTGCTGCTGCCTCGGCCTCTTCCTCCGCCTCGGGAGGAATGTTGGCACCTGCCACCCACCAAACAGAGGATGTGCCACCAACACCACCACCTCCGTCACCAAGCATCTCCACCATGTCACACGGCAGCATTAAGCTCTCCATCTCACAAACCTCGGAGAGAAAGCGTAAATTCCCACCTAGCCACCCTCGAGCCCTGGGCCTGAATGCCAACCTTTCTAAACTACTGGCCTTTGAAATGCTGTCATTCAGGCTGGTGGACACAGACAGCTTCAAACAGCTGATGGCGATGGCTGTCCCAAAGTATGTTGTTCCCAGCCGCCACTACTTCACCAAGACAGCCGTGCCTTCCCTGCACAACCAAGTATCCGATAAAATCAAGTGTGCACTGCACAACGCCATCTGTGGCAAGGTCCACCTAACCACAGATACGTGGACCAGTAAGCACGGCCAGGGACGCTATATCTCCCTAACTGCACACTGGGTAAATGTAGTGGCAGCTGGGCCCCAGGCAGAGAGTTCTTTGGCGCACTTCCTTCCACCGCCATAGATCGCAGGGCATCATTCTTTGCCTCCTGTAGCCTCCTCTTCCTACTTGGCTTCCTACTCCTCTGCTTCCACCTGCTCATCCTGTCAGCCACACACCTTCACCACCAACTTCAGCACAGCCTGGGGCAAACGTCAGCAGGCTGTTATGAAACTCATATGTTTGGGGGACAGGCCCCAAACCGCGCAGAAGTTGTGGCGGGGTATTGAACAACAGACCGACCAGTGGTTGCTGCCTGGTGGTGTGCGATAATGGGCGAAATCTTCTCGCAGCTCTGGGACTAGCCGGTTTGACGCACATCCCTTGCCTGGCGCATGTGCTGAATTTGGTGGTGCAGAAGTTCATTCACAACTACCCCGACATGTCAGAGCTGCTGCATAAAGTGTGGGCCGTCTGTGTGCCCTTCCGGCGTTCACAACCTGCCGCTGCTCACCTGTCTGTGCTACAGCGTAAGTTAGGCCTTCCCGCTCACCGCCCTTATATGCGACGTGCCCACCAGGTGGAACTCCACCTTGCACATGCTGAAGAGACTGTGTGAGTGAGCAGCCATAGTGGAGTTTCAGCTGCAGCACGCACGGGTCAGTCGCACTGCGGAACAGCACCACTTCACCACCAATGACTGGGCCTCCATGCGAGACCTGTGTGCCCTGTTGCGCTGTTTCGAGTACTCCACCAACATGGCCAGTGGCGATGACGCCGTTATCAGCGTTACAATACCACTTCTATGTCTCCTTGAGAAAACACTTAGGGCGATGATGGCAGAGGAGGTGGATAAGGAGGAGGAGTAGGAGGAAGAGGGGTCATTTTTACCACTTTCAGGCCAGTCTCTTAGAAGTGGCTCAGAGGGAGGTTTTTTACAAAAGCAGAGGCCAGGTACAAATGTAGCCAGCCAGGGCCCACTACTGGAGGACGAGGAGGATGAGGAGGAGGTGGAGGAGGATGAGTATGAAGCAGGTTCACAGCGGGGTGGCATCCGACACAGCTCAGGCCCATCCCTGCTGGATCACCGGTACAAAGACAATGTGCCCACCTTACTTCCTGCACTGGAGCATGATAGGAAGATGCGCGAGTACAAGCGGACGTTGGTAGACGCGCTACTGAGAGCATTCCCAAATGTCACAGGGGAACAAGTGGAAGCCCAAGGCGAAAGCAGAGGAGGAGCGAGAGGTCGCCAACGCAGCTGTGTCACGGCCAGCTCCTCTGAGGGCAGGGTTACCATGGCAGAGATGTGGAAAAGTTTTGTCACCACGCCACAGCTAACTGCACCACCACCTGATATGGAACGTGTTAGCAGGAGGCAGCATTTCACTAAAATGGTGGAACAGTACGTGTGCACACCTCTCCACGTACTGACTGATGGTTCGGCCCCATTCAACTTCTCGGTCTCCAAATTGTCCACGTGGCCAGAGCTAGCCTTTTATGCCTCGGAGGTGCTGGACATTTATAGCTACCTCTCCTTAACCATATATTCTTGTACTCCAGGGCACTTCTTTATTGAATCCTCATTTTTTAATTTTACCATTATTTTGCGGGGCAACCCGAAGTTGAATGAACCATTCCTCCGTCTGGGTGCCAGGGGCCTAAATATCGGAAAGTGGCCTTCTTCATTGGTGGGTGACATGAAGCCTGATTCTCTACCTTGGGACCTCAATCCTCTGTCTGGGTGCTGGGGCCTAAATAACTAAGAGTGGCCATCTCCGTTGGTGGGTGACATGATGCCTCTTTTGCTGCTATGGGACCTCTCTCCTCTGTCTGGGTGTCAGGGGCCTAACTTTCACATACTTGCTTGCTGTCTTTGTGGCAGACATTTAACTCTTTTTACTGTCTAATGACCGCCCTATTGTCTTGGTGTCAGGGGCCTATATGTCTTTAATCATTTGTTGTCTTTGTTGGAGATATTAAACTCTTTTTACTGTCTAATGACCGCCCCATTGTCTGGGTGTCAGGGGCCTAAATTTTGTTCAATTGCTTGCTGTCTTGGTGGCAGACATTTAACTCTTTTTTGCTGTCTAATGACCGCCCCATTGTGTGGGTGTCAGGGGCCGAAATTTCACGTACTTGCTTGCTGTCTTGGTGGCAGACATTTAACTCTTTTTAATGTCTAATGACCGCCCCATTGTCTGGGGGTCAGGGGCCTATATTTCGTTTACTTGCTTGCTGTCTTGGTGGGAGATATTTAACTCTTTATACTGTCAAATGAAAGCCCCATTGTGTGGGTTTCAGGGGCATATATGTCGTTTAATCATTTGTTGTCTTGGTGGGAGATTTTAAACTCTTTTTACTGTCTAATGACCGCCCCATTGTATGGGTTTCAGTTGCCTATATTTCCTTTAATTGCTTGCTGTCTGGGTGAGAGACATTAAACTCTTTTTACTGTCAAATGACCTCTCCTCTGTCTGGGTGTCAGGGGCCTACATAAATGATAATGGCCTGTTCCATTGCAGGTTGACCTGAGGCCTGTGTTGCTGTTACGGGACCACTCTCCTCTTTGCCGGGTGCCTTGGCCCTGAGTCTGTGAATGAGGCCTGTGGCAGACATGAATACTTTTTGGCTGCCATGAGAACTTCAACTCCCATAGCATTCCCACCTGATGCCACCCCAACCTCATATTCCACCTCCTCCTCCTCCAAGTTGCCAATTGATATTGGTTAATTTTTTATTTTTTTTTATTCTAAGTCATTTCCCTATCCACATTTGTTTGCAGGGGGATTTACCTAAATTTTTCTGCCTTTTGCCCTCTAGCCCTTTCCTGGGCTATTTTACAGTCTTTTTAGTGCCCAAAAGTTTGGGTCCCCATTGACTTCAATGGGGTTCGGGTTCGGGGTGAAGTTCGGGTCAAGTTCAGATCCCGAACCCGAACATTTTCGGGAAGTTCGGCCAAACTTCTCGAAACTGAACATCCAGGTGTTCGCTCAACTCTAATCATATGTACCCAAAAAGGATACCAATAAAAATGTCAACTCTTTCTGCAAAAAATGTTCCCCTGCATAAAACGATCGGCAGAAGAATAAAAAAATAAGGAGATCAGAAAATGGAGACACAAAAACAGAATTTTTTTTCAAATATGCATTATTATGTAAAACTGAAACAAAAAAAAGGTAAAGTAACATAGTAACATAGTGCACAGTTGCAAGAAAAAGTATGTGAACCCTTTGGAATGACATGGCTTTTGACACAAATTGGTCATAAAATGTGATCTGATCTTCATCTAAGTCACAACAATAAACAATCACAGTCTGCTTAAACTAATAACACACAAATAATTAAATGTTCCCATGTTTTTATTGAACCCACCATGTAAACATTCACAGTGCAGGTGGAAAAAGTATGTGAACCCTTGGATTAAATAACTGGTTGAACTTCCTTTGGCAGCAATAACTTCAACCAAACGTTTCCTGTAGTCGCAGATTAGACGTGCACAACGGTCAGGAGTAATTCTTGACTATTCCTCTTTACAGAACTGTTTAAGTTCAGCAATATTCTTGGGATGTCTGGTGTGAATCGCTTTCTTGAGGTCATGCCACAGCATCTCAATCCGGTTGATATCAGGACTCTGACTGGGGCACTCCAGAAGGCGTATTTTTTTCTGTTTAAGCCATTTTGTTGTTGATTTACTTCTATGCTTTGGGTCGTTGTCCTGTTGCAACACCCCTCTTCTGTTGAGCTTCAGCTGGTGGACAGATGGCCTTAAGTTCTCCTTCTTGATAAACTTGGGAATTCATTTTTCCTTCGAGGATAGCAATCCGTCCAGACCCTGACGCAGCAAAGCAGCCCCAAACCGTGATGCCCCACCACCATACTTCACAGTTGGGATGAGGTTTGATGTTGGTGTTGTGTGCCTCTTTCTGTCCACAGAATATTTTGTCAGTTCTGCTGTGGAACATCCAGGTGCCCTTGTGCAAACTGTAAACATGCAGCAATGTTTTTTTTTTTTGGACAGCAGTGGCTTACTCTGTGGTATCCTCCCATGAAATCCATTCTTGTTTAGTGTTTTACATATCGTAGATTCGCTAACAGGGATGTTAGCATATGCCAGAGACTTTTGTAAGTCTTCAGCTGACACTCTAGGCTTCTTCTTCACCTCATTGAGCAGTCTGCGCTGTGCTCTTGCAGTCATCTTTACAGGACAGCCACTCCTAGGGAGAGTAGCAGCAGTGCTAAACTTTCTGCATTTATACACAATTTGTCTTACCATGGACTGATGAACAGCAAGGCTTTTGGAGATAACCCTTTCCAGCTTTATGCAAGTCAACAATTCTTAATTGTAGGTCTTCTGAGAGATCTTTTGTGTGAGGCACCATTCACATCAGGCACTGCTTCTTGGGAAAAGCAAACCCAGAACTGTTGTGTGTTTGTTATAGCGCAGGGCAGCTGTAACCAACACCTCCAATCTCATCTCAATGATTGGACTCCAGTTGGCTGACACCTCACTCCAATTAGCTCTTGGAGATGTCATTAGTCTAGGGGTTCATATACTTTTTCCACCTGCACTGTGAATGTTTACATGGTGTGTTCAATAAAAACATGGTAACATTTAATTTAGGCAGACTGTGTAACAGATTGACCTTGTTATATTAATTTATGTTCGGCTGTCTGTACTCCCCCCTCCCCATTCATTTACCAAACCAATTATGTGTGAGTCACCAGAGTCCATTATTGTTGCAGGGTATGTAAATCTATTGATTGTCTGTGCCTCTTCCCTTTTCCTGTCCCATTGTTTCCCAAGAGCCGGGCGGTGTCCCAGGGACCCTGCAAGACCGGTTTCAAACTAGCTGCTTTATCCCTCCTAGACCTCCCATTGGCCCTTGCTATTGTCTCCCCTTCTTTGTATTATTGTAATCTATGTACTATTGGTTGTAAATGAGGCTGTTGGAGGTTTTAAACGTGTGTGCCATTCCTAGTAAAGTCAATTGACTCCCAAAACTGTGTGTCGTCCAGTTACTGGGGGAATTGCCTCGTGGACATTGACCTGCTTCTTCAGCTACAAGGGGATTTAAGTGGAGATTTTTGATGCTATGTCTTGGAGCTCCGCAACAATTGGTGGCAAGCAGCGGGATACAAGCCCTGCAGCAGAAGGAAGCAGCGTTTGAATGGAACCGTGAATGGAGACGAACTATGCTGAATTAAAACGGACAACATTGAAGGAATTGCTGGAAGCGAGAGGGCGGATAGCCAGCAATAAAACGAAGGCTGTGGTAATTGCTGAACTGACCGAGGGAGACCAGGCACGCAGTATGGCTACAGAAACCGCAGAGTCAGAGTTTGACAGAGAGGTGAAACGCAGGCTAGCATTTTATGGAGAGAATCCCTCCATCGCTCCATCAAGCTGGTACAGGCAACCATGAACCAGGTGGATGGCTTGATCACTGCAAGGGAGGAGAGAGAGAACCAACTCCGGATAGCAGAGCAGCGGGCATTGGAAAGACCGCCAACTATTACTTCGGCTCCAGAGCCCAAAGTCAAGGTACCGCATAATGCATTAAAAAAATTTGTGGAAGCCGAGGATGAGATCAACGGCTTTCTGCAGGACTTTGAGCGGCAGTGCAGGCTACCCCAGGTACCCCCAGCAGACTGGGTACGGATCCTCATGGGTAAGCTCTCCGGCCGTGCAGCGGAGGCATATAGAGCTGTACCTGACGAAGAGTTTGCAGACTATACACGGGTGAAAGAGGTAATTTTGGCAAGATATGCCATCACCCCAGAAGCCTACAGGAGATGATTCAGGGACACTAAAAAACAGGAAAAAGACTCATACACAGAGTGGGCATGCCGCATGCAGAGGGCAGCCCTAGCCTGGCTACAGGCAAGCCAAGCTATTTCAGCGGAGGAAACTACCCAGCTGGTCCTACTGGAACAATTTTTCAATGGACTAAATCCAGAAGTGCAGGAGTGGGTAAGGGACCGAAAACCTACCACTCTATCCGACGCAGCTAGACAGGCGGATGACTACCAGGATGCCCGCAGACAATCCAGGGTAAGCTTCAGACCCAATCCCAGACCAATGCACCCTAACCCTGGGCCACCAGCATTACAACGCACGGGGCTCCTGCCTAGTATCCCAGCAAACAGATACCCTAATCACAGCGCCATACAGTGCCATGCCTGCAAAAAGTTTGGGCATTATCAGAGGGACTGTACCCAGAACCGAAACCAGGCTGCATGGATCCGTCTAGGTCCACACCCTCCAGCGTGGGCAGCCGTCCACTACTACCATACGGAGGCTGTCCCGCTTAACATCAGAGCAGAGGATCCAGAGGAACACTGGGGTGTTCTACACGAGGCAGACCCAATACAGGCGGAGACTGAAAATCGACAGCATCACAGGCAGACGGTTATCCTCAACGGCAAGGAGACCCAGGGGCTGCGCGATTCCAGTGCCAACCTCACCCTGGTGCGACGACATCTCGTTCCAGAGAAAGACCGCACTGGGGGTTCTGTAGCGGTACGAGTAGCGGGAGGGACCATCCACAGACTACCCACAGCCAGGGTACATCTACATTGGACTGTGGAGGCGGGAATGGTTAATGTTGGGTTGATAAAAGACCTACCCGCTGATGTTTTGCTGGGAAATGATCTTGGACCGATGACTTCTGCGTTTGTACCACCCCAGGGTATCAAAGAGACCTATCCCGTTACCACCAGGTCACAGGCCCACTCCATGAACAACCCGGCACACTCTGAGGTCCAGGTAAGAACCCTTCCCCACAACATTCACCCTATCCTCTGGGATACCCCCGTAGCATTTAGGCAGGAATCCCTTAGTGACCCTACGTTGCAGGTTTATAGGGATAAAGTTAACCAGGCCCAGACCGGAATAGAAGGCCAGAGATATTCTTGGCAGCAGGGGTTATTGTACCGGGACTCTGAAAGGGTCACAGCAGGGTCCCCACCTATCCCCACCCGACAGCTAGTAGTCCCACAGAAGTACAGGAGGGAGTTATTACAGATTGCGCATGATATCCCCCTGGCAGGACACTTAAGGGTCAGCCGCACCAGGCACAGGCAGAGCTAGAGAGGGTTCAGAGGAGGGCAACTAAAGTAATAACTGGGATGGGGCAACTACAGTACCCTGAAAGGGTATTAAAATTAGGGTTATTCACTTTAGAAAAAAGACGACTGAGGGGAGATCTAATAACTATGTATAAATATATCAGGGGTCAGTACAAAGATCTCTCCCATCATCTATTTATCCCCAGGACTGTGACTGTGACGAGGGGACATCCTCTGCGTCTGGAGGAAAGAAGGTTTGTACACAAACATAGAAAAGTTTTCTTCACGGTAAGAGCAGTGAGACTATGGAACTCTCTGCCTGAGGAGGTGGTGATGGTGAGTACAATAAAGCAATTCAAGAGGGGCCTGGATGTATTCCTGGAGCGTAATAATATTTCAGGCTATAGCTACTAAAGATGGGTCGTTGATCCAGGGAGTTATTCTGACTGCCTGATTGGAGTCGGGAAGGAATTTTTTCCCCTTAAGTGGGGAAAATTGGCTCTACCTCACAGGGGTTTTTTGCCTTCCTCTGGATCAACTTGCAGGAAACAGGTCGAACTGGATGGACAAAAGTCTTTTTTCGGCCTTATATACTATGTTACTATGTTACTATGTTACTATGTTACCCACAATATTTTTTGGCCTGGCATCTCTAAAGATGTTAGGCAGTACTGTCAAACATGCGACACATGCCAACGAGTAGGTAAAAGAGGGGATCGCCGCAAAGCTAAGTTGCAACCCCTACCCACCATCGAAGACCTGTTCGGACGGGTAGCGGTAGATATTATAGGACCGTTGGCCAAACTTAGCCCGTCAGGCAAAAGGTATATTTTAACTATAGTGGATTATGCAACACGGTATCCAGAAGCTGTGGCTCTGACTAATATTCAGGCAGAGACGGTGGCTGAGGCATTGATGCGAGTCTTCTCTCGGATGGGTTTTCCCAGAGATATAGTCTCGGATCAGGGCACTCAGTTCACGGCCGAAGTCACCCAACAGCTGTGGAAACCGTGCGGCATCAAATCCATCTTTAGTTCAGCTTACCACCCCCAGACGAATGGCTTGTGTGAACGATTTAATGGCACCTTGAAACAGATGCTTAGCACCTTTATTAACACCCGTCGGGACTGGGAAAAATTTCTACCCCGCCTCCTTTTTGCTTACAGGGAGGTGCCGCAGGAATCGACAGGGTTTTCGCCGTTCGAACTACTGTTTGGACGGAGAGTTAGAGGGCCCCTAGATTTAATCCGGGAACACTGGGAGGGAGCAGTAGGTGAGGATGGTACCCCTGTCATAACCTATGTGCTCGAGTTCCGTGACCGCTTGGAGGAATTGACTCAGAAAGTGCATACTAACCTCCAGGCGGCACAGACCCGTCAGCGCCGATGGTATGACAGAGGTGCCAGGGACCGGAGCTTTCAGATTGGCCAAAAGGTGTTGATTTTGAAACCTTTGTACCATGACAAGCTCCATGCCGCCTGGCAGGGCCCATACCAAGTGGTGGAGCAGAGGTGCGACACCACTTATGTGATCGGCCAGTGCTGTGGTAGTGGGCAGAGACGCATGCTCCACGTGAACATGCTCCAACCCTACTATGAGAGAACAGAGGATGTGGCCGCCATATGTGCGCCCGCATCTGACGACTTTGAGAATCTTCCCCTACCAGATCTCCTGGGGGAGCATGATAAACTAGGGACCCTAGATGAAGTCCAGCTAGGGGAGAGACTAAGCCCCCAAGAGCGTATCCAGGTGCGACAACTGTTAGCCACAAAGGGGGCCAAATTCTCTAACACACCTGGCTACACCCCACTGGCTACCCATAGGGTAGACACGGCCGATCAACCACCCCTTAGACAGATGCCCTACAGAATTCCTGAGGCTGTCCGGGAGCACATCAGACAGGAAATTCAGGAAATGCTCCACTTAGGGGTCATAGAAGCATCAGATAGCCCTTGGGCCTCTCCAGTAGTTTTAGTACCAAAACGGGATGGCACGACTCGCTTTTTTGTAGATTACCGGAGACTTAATGATAAAACAGTCTCTGACGCATACCCTATGCCCAGGATAGACGAGCTCTTAGATAGGATGGCTAGAGGTCAATACCTCACGACCATTGACTTATGTAAGGGCTATTGGCAAATTCCCTTAGCGCCAGATGCCATTCTCAAGTTGCCTTTGTCACCCCGTTTGGCCTCTACCAATTTAAGGTTATGCCATTTGGGATGAAAAACGCCCCAGCCACGTTCCAACGTATGGTGGATCGGCTGCTTGATGGCTTCCAAGATTATGCATGTGCATATTTGGATGACATTGCTATGGCAAAGTATAATAGTGTCCGCCAAAACATATATTTTGTTCTGGGGTGAAATTCAATTGCCAAAATAGCAATACCCTGAATCTGGTGTCCCAGCTGTTGCAGGCCAAGTTTCATAGTGTCCGCAAAAACATATATTTTGTTGTGGGGTGAAATTCAATTGCCAAAATAGCAATACCCTGAATCTGGTGTCCCAGCTGTTGCAGGTCAAGTTTCATAGTGTCCGCAAAAACATATATTTTGTTCTGGGGTGAAATTCAATTGCCAAAATAGCAATACCATAAATCAGTGGTTTCAGCTGTGGCGGGCCAAGATTCATAGTATCCACAAAAACATATATTTTGTTGTGGGGTGAAATTCAATTGCCAAAATAGCAATACCCTGAATCTGGTGTCCCAGCTGTTGCAGGGCAAGATTCATAGTGTCCGCAAAAACATATATTTTGTTCTGGGGTGAAATTCAATTGCCAAAATAGCAATACCCTGAACCTGGTGTCCCAGCTGTTGCAGGCCAAGTTTCATAGTGTCCGCCAAAACATATATTTTGTTCTGGGGTTAAATTCAATTGCCAGAATAGCAATACCCTAAATCTGGTGTTCGAGCTGTTGCAGGCCAATTGTAAATCTGTACATAAAAGGATACCTTTCATCCAGGGCCTAAATACTAGCCCTAAAAGAGATATTCCCCTAAATCAGTGGTTACTGCTGTGCCTGGATTAGTGTAATACGCTACATAAATAAATAGGCAGATAGTGTTAGGTGCCTGTAAAAAAAGGCCTGAATTTGAAATCAATACATTGGGCCAAATATTTTTTTTCTTATTGTGGTGCTTGGTGAACGGTAACAATGAGGAAAACATCTAGTAAGGGACGCGGACGCGGTCGTGGTGGTGTTAGTGTACCCTCTTGTGCTAGGAGAGGACGTGGCCATTCTGCCACAGCCACACGTCCTAGTGAACCAACTACCTCAGGTTCCAGTACCCGCCAGAATTTACAGCAATATTTGGTGGGGCCCAATGCCATTCTAAGGATGGTAAGGCCTGAGCAGGTACAGGCGCTAGTCAATTGGGTGGTCGACAGTGGATCCAGCATGTTCACAACATTATCTCCCACCCAGTCTTCTGCAGAAAGCGCACAGGTGGCACCTGAAAACCAAGCCCATCAGTCTGTCACATCACCCCCATGCATATCAGGGAACCTGTCTGAGCCTCAAGTTATGCAGGAGTCATTAATGCTGTTTGAAGACTCTGCTGGCAGGGTTTCCCAAGGGAATCCACCTAGCCCTTCCCCAGTGGTGGAAGACATAGAATGCACTGATGCACAACCACTGATGTTTCCTGATGATGAGGACATGGGAATACCACCTCATCGGAGTCCGTACACCTCCAATAGAGTTCGCCTGCTACTGGCCACCGCCACCAAGGACCGAGCACCCCAAAGGCAGCTTCAATGAGTTCCCTGGCATGGCACTTCTTTAAACAATGTGCTGACGACAAGACCCGAGTGGTTTGCACGCTGTGCCATCAGAGCCTGAAGCGAGGCATTAACGTTCTGAACCTTAGCACAACCTGCATGACCAGGCATCTACATGCAAAGCATGAATTGCAGTGGAGTAAACACCTTAAAAGCAAGGAACTCACTCTTGCTCCCCCTGCTCCCTCTTCTGCTGCTGCCTCGGCCTCTTCCTCCACCTCGGGAGGAATGTTGGCACCTGCCGCCCACCAAACAAAGGATGTGCCACCGACAACACCACCTGCGTCACCAAGCATCTCCACCATGTCACACGGCAGTGTTCAGCTCTCCATCTCACAAACCTTGGAGAGAAAGCGTAAATTCCCACCTAGCCACCCTCGAGCCCTGGGCCTGAATGCCAGGATTTCTAAACTACTGGCCTTTGAAATGCTGTCATTCAGGCTGGTGGACACAGACCGTTTCAAACAGCTGATGTCCATGGCTGTCCCACAGTATGTTCTTCCCAGCCGCCACTACTTCTCCAAGACAGCCGTGCCTTCTCTGCACAACCAAGTATCCGATAAAATCAAGTGTGCACTGCGCAACGCCATCTGTTTTAAGGTCCACCTAAACACAGATACGTGGACCAGTAAGCACGGCCAGGGACGCCATATCTTCCTAACTGCACACTGGGTAAATGTAGTGGCGGCTGGGCCACAGGTGGAGAGTTCCTTGGCGCACGTCCTTCTGCCGCCAAGGATCGCAGGGCATCATTCTTTGCCTCCTGTAGCCTCCTCCTCCTATTCGGTTTCCTCCTCCTCTGCTTCCACCAGTTCATCCAGTCAGCCACACACCTTCACCACCAACTTCAGCACAGCCCGGGGTAAACGTCAGCAGGCCATTCTGAAACTCATATGTTTGGGGGACAGGCCCAACACCGCGCAGGAGTTGTGGCGGGGTATTGAACAACAGACCGACGAGTGGTTTCTGCCGGTGGGCCTCAAGCCTGGCCTGGTGGTGTGCGATAATGGGCGAAATCTCGTCGCAGCTCTGGGACTAGCCGGTTTGACGCACATCCCTTGCCTGGCGCATGTGCTGAATTTGGTGGTGCAGAAGTTCATTCACAACTACCCCGACATGTCAGATCTGCTGCATAAAGTGTGGGCCGTCTATGCGCGCTTACGTCGGTTACATCCTGCCGCTGCTCACCTGTCTGCGCTACAGCGGAACTTCGGCCTTCCCGCTCACCGCCTCATATGCGACGTGCCCACCAGGTGGAACTCAACCTTGCACATGCTGGAGAGACTGTGCGAGCAGCAGCAGGCCATAGTGGAGTTTCAGCTGCAGCACGCACGCGTCAGTCGCACTGCGGAACAGCACCACTTCACCACCAATGATTGGGCCTCCGTGCGAGACCTGTGTGCCCTGTTGCGCTGTTTCGAGTACTCCACCAACATGGCCAGTAGTGATGACACCGTTATCAGCGTTACAATACCACTTCTATGTCTCCTTGAGAAAACGCTTAGGGCGATGATGGAAGAGGAGGTGGCCCAGGAGGAGGAGGAGGAGGAGGATGAGGGGTCATTTTTAGCACTTTCAGGCCAGTCTGTTAGAAGTGGTTTAGAGGGAGGTTTTTTGCAACAGCAGAGGCCAGGTACAAATGTGGCAAGCCAGGGCCCACTACTGGAGGACAAGGAGGATGAGGAGGAGGTGGAGGAGGATGAGGATGAAGCAGGTTCACAGCGGGGTGGCACCCGACACAGCTCAGGCCCATCACTGGTGCGTGGCTGGGGGGATACGGAGGACGATGATGATACGCCTCCCACAGAGGACAGCTTGTCCTTACCGCTGGGGAGCCTGGCACACATGAGCGACTACATGCTGCAGTGCCTGCGCAACGACAGCAGAGTTGCCCACATTTTAACGTGTGCGGACTACTGGGTTGCCACCCTGCTGGAACCCCCGGTACAAAGACAATGTGCGCACCTTACTTCCTGCACTGGAGCGTGATAGGAAGATGCGCGAGTACAAGCGCACGCTGGTAGAGGCGTTCCAGAGAGCATTTCCAAATGTCACAGGGGAACAGGTGGAAGCCCAAGGCGAAGGCAGAGGAGGAGCAAGAGGTCGCCAACGCAGCTGTGTCACGGCCAGCTCCTCTGAGGGCAGGGTTAGCATGGCAGAAATGTGGAAATGTTTTGTCTCCACGCCACAGCTAACTGCACCACCACCTGATACGGAACGTGTTAGCAGAAGGCAGCATTTCACTAACATAGTTGAACAGTACGTCTGCACACCCCTCCACGTACTGACTGATGGTTCGGCCCCATTCAACTTCTGGGTCTCCAAATTGTCCACGTGGCCAGAGTTAGCATTTTATGCCTTGGAGGTGCTGGCCTGCCCGGTGGCCAGAGTTTTGTCTGAACGTGTATTTAGCACGGCAGGGGGCGTCATTACTGACAAACGCAGCCGCCTGTCCACAGCCAACGTGGACAAGCTGACGTTCATAAAAATGAACCAGGCATGGATCCCACAGGACCTGTGCCTCCCTTGGGCAGAATAGATATTTATAACTGCCTCCCCCTCAAACATGTATTCTTGTACTCCGGGGCACTTCTTTATTGAATCCTCATTTTTTTAACTTTACCATGATCTTGCGGTGCAACCAAAAGTTGAATGAACTTCTCCTCTGTCTGGGTGCTGGGGCCGAAATAACTCAAAGTGGCCTTCTCCAGTGGTGGGTGATATGACGCATGATTCCTTGCTGTGGGACCTCACTCCTCTGTCTGGGTGCTTGGGCCGAAATAACTGAAAGTGGCCTTCTCCGGTGGTGGTTTATATGACGCATGATTCCTTGCTGTGGAACCTCTCTCCTCTGTCTGGGTGGTGGGGCATAAATAACTGAAAGTGGCCTTCTCCAGTGGTGGGTGATATGACGCATGATTCCTTGCTGTGGGACCTGTATCCTCGGTCTGGTGCTGGGCCGAAATAACTAAAAGTGGCCTTCTCCAGTGGTGGGTAATATGACGCATGATTCCTTGCTGTGGGACCTGTATCCTCGGTCTGGTGCTGGGCCGAAATAACTGAAAGTGGCCTTCTCCAGTGGTGGGTAATATGACGCATGATTCCTTGCTGTGGGACCTGTATCCTCGGTCTGGTGCTGGGCCGAAATAACTGAAAGTGGCCTTCTCCGGTGGTGGGTGATATGACGCATGATTCCTTGCTGTGGGACCTCTCTCCCCTGTCTGGGTGGTGGGGCATAAATAACTAAAAGTGGCCTTCTCCAGTGGTGGGTGATATGACGCATGATTCCTTGCTGTGGGACCTCTCTCCTCTGTCTGGGTGCTGGGGCCGACATAACTGAAAGTGGCCTTCTCCAGTAGTGGGTGATATGACGCATGATTCCTTGCTGTGGGACCTCTCTCCTCTGTCTGGGTGGTGGGGCATAAGTAACTGAAAGTGGCCTTCTTCAGTGGTGGGTGATATGACGCATGATTCCTTGCTGTGGGACCTCACTCCTCTGTCTGGGTGCTGGGGCCGAAATAACTGAAAGTGGCCTTCTCCAGTGGTGGGTAATATGACGCATGATTCCTTGCTGTGGGACCTGTATCCTTGGTATGGGTGCTGGGCTGAAATAACTGAAAGTGGCCTTCTCCAGTGGTGGGTGAAATGACGCATGATTTCTTGCTGTGGAACCGCTCTCCTCTGTCTGGGTGCTGGGTCCGAAATAACTGAAAGTGGCCTTCTCCAGTGTTGGGTGATATGACGCATGATTCCTTGCAGTGGGACCTCTCTTCAATTGATATTGGTTAAATTTTATTTATTTTATTTTATTTTAATTAATTTCCCTATCCACATTTGTTTGCAGGGGATTTACCTACATTTTGCTTCCTTTGGCAGCCCTCTAGCCCGTTCCTGGACTATTTTACAGCCTTTTTAGTGCCAAAAAGTTCGGGTCCCCATTGACTTTAATGGGGTTCGGGATAAAGTTCGGGTCGAGTTCGGATCCCGAACCCGAACATTTTCGGGAAGTTCGGCCGAACTTCTCGAACCCGAACTTCCAGGTGTTCGCTCATCTCTATTTGTGACCAATTTGTGCAGAAATGCAAATCATTCCAAAGGGTTCACATGCTTTTACTTGCAACTGTATAAGACTGAAAAAAGACATTTGTCCATCCAGTTCGGCCTGTTTCCTACAAGTTGATCCAGAGGAAGGCAAATAAAACCTGTGAGGCAGAAGCCAATTTTCCGCACTTAAGGGGAAAACATTCCTTCCCGACTCCAATCAGGCAATCAGAATAACTCCCTGGATCAACGACCCCTCTCTAGTAGCTATAACCTGTAATACTATTACACTCCAGAAATACATCCAGTCCCCTCTTGAATTCCTTTATTGTACTCACTATCACCACCCCCTCAGGCAGAGAGTTCCATAGTCTCACTGCTCTTACCTTGAAGAATCCTTTTCTATGTTTGTGTACAAACCTTCTTTCCTCCAGACGCAAAGGATGTCCCCTCGTCACAGTCACAGTCCTGGGTATAAGTAGATGATGAGAGAGATCTCTGTACTGACCCCTGATATATTTATACATAGTTATTAGATCTCCCCTCAGTCGTCTCCAGCTCTGCTATGTCTGCCTTGTTCACAGGAGCCCAGAACTGTACAGAGTACTCCATGTGTGGTCTGACTAGTGATTTGTAAAGTGGTAGGACTATGTTCTCATCACGGGCATCTATGCCCCTTTTGATGCAACCCATTATCTTTTTGGTCTTGGCAATATTGTATTGGGACAATACAGTACATAAAGAAGGCCAAAAAGGGGAGAAGAGAAGGCACTCTTAGGTGGTAGCGGATATCGTGGGTTTTTAAGCGTTTTTTCCCGCCCAGGTTGAGTTAATATTACTCACCTGATTGAGCTGCCCTTGTCTCGGGGCTCTCTATTGCGGGTGAAGGCTAAGATTGACTCGTCCAGATGGGTTGATGCTGCCATAGGTGTCCTGTTCAACCTTTCGGCGGGGGCCACACCGCCTGATTGGTGACTAGTACAACTTTTTGAATGGATACTCGTCTGGACTGGAGTCTTTTGACGAGGAGGACAACGGGCGCAAGAACAACCCAGGTGGTGAAGTAGAATAACTTTTATTTGCAAAAGACGACGCGTTTTGGGGTCACGCCCCTTTATCAAGTCTACAAAAATAGTGATTAACGGAAAATGTAGAACATAATCTTATAAGATACAGTGTAAATAAACATTAATAAAAAAGTTTGTGTACAGCACATGTACTATTTCGTTAAAATATATATATATATATATATATATATATATATATCTATATATATAAAAAGACATATGTAGCCTGATTAAGACTATATTATTACGTTACTAGCTCATAATAAAAAACCCGGGTGGGCTTAAATAATAGATTATCTAGAAACCAGTTGGTGCTAAAAATATATATATATATATATATATATATATATATATATATATATTAGCATATTATGTCATTACATTAATAAAACATGTAAAAATATATATGTATGAGCACAATAAAACCACAAAGCGAAACAAACTCATGACTTCAACTTGAATACTTATTAGGTTACCTGAATGTTCTTCAATAAGCGCTCACTGGAGGACCATTGGAGACAGCCCCTCTGTGTGCTGCGTGATGAGTGTAGCGCTAGAATAGAGAATTGAACAAGCTAAAGTAGTGTATAGAGAGGGAAAGTTATATATAATTTCCCCTATCTATCAAGATGATGTTTGACATACTATATGGACTGATTATAATTGCTGTCCATTCTACTTAATATAGTGTACTTTCGCCAATAATAAATAGGAACCGAACTGGAGGGCTACATAGAAGTATTGCTGGGCCAGTGATTGCTGTGCGGGTGTATGGTGAGCCCTTACCTGATGGTCTGTGGACACTCAGTGTGCCTTGCTGCGGCAGCGCTTCTGACACGCTGCACGTGTCCGATTTAAAAGACGAGATGCAGCACCATTTGGACATAATTCTACTCGAAACGTACCTCGGCGAATCACTGGTCCCACGAGGCCTCCGTCTAAGTTCAAAAGTCCGTTTCCCAACGATCCGGATTTTACAAAGAATTGGAACGATTATCTCTTAGAGTGCGCTCGGGGTTTACTTACACGTTTGGCAACCAAGAGAGAATCACTATGTAATACACTCAGGACCAGAATACAACAAACAAACAACCAACTTTTGATCCACTATTCTCACACAGAGTTCACCATACTTGATAGACAGATCACTAATAGATTAAGACAACACGAACTGGAGCTAATAGAGAAGAAATCATCCAAACTAAATAGGGATAGATCCGATTTCAAAAACAATAATATCCATTTCTGGCTCAAAAATAACACTGATACCAAGGCAAAACCCCAGCAGACAACCTCCACCACCTACTCTGCTCCACCTGCTTCTAACTCTATCCCATTCATTTCCAACTCTTCTGCCACAAATCACAAAGTTCATAAACATCACAGTAGCAAGCCATCTCATCACAAATATAACCACCACAAACACCGAACAGGGCAGCCCTATTCCAAAACCTTTTTTCGGAGCCACCACTCCAACAACTACCGTAACAATAAACCAGGGTCCAAACGTCCCCTTAACCCAGCTGTTGAAACCACCCATACAGTGGACACTTCTCCGATAAAGGATACAAGTACTGGCCCAATCAACAGCCTCCTTTCCACCGGCACCCCCACTAAAAAATCCAATAATATGAAGACATTAATTTCCATAGAAACCGGTCATACCCTCCAAGGTCAGGAAGGACCTACCCCTCCCCACCCATATCCTTCACCAGCTGCTCCATCATTCACAAACCGCCATTCCTTTACAATTCATCCAGACATTAATGCTAGAACGCCAATGTTCTTCACTCCACCATCCGTTCCACTTAGAGACAAGAATATATCCACTTCCCCTCTTGAACCATCAGAAAGATGCCCCCTCAACCTACCTCCAACATCGTTTCCTTCGGTTATAGAGCCAAGATCTCCAACCGGACGGGATTCTACAATCTTCGAAGACTCCCTTTTAACCATTCACAATAGTGATTCAGAGAAAACACCCAAAACCACACCAACAATTTTTCGGTGTCTTTTTTACCGTTACCGGGGACCCTGACCCTACAACCCACGTATGTTCTCAGACATCCTTCAGGGAGCACATCAGTAATACAGGAGAGGACGAAGAGGCGGTAACAATAAACCAACAAAGAAACCAGAGAAAGGACCAAACATTGAAAAATCCAATACAAAACAACTACAGCCCAAAAAGGAACAAGGTTACACAGCAGTAAAAATATTAAATTTATCAGGATGTACACTCACCTCATCGCATTTGAGAGATTCAGCCCAACTCATTTCCTTCCTGAGCGATATAGAATGGGATCCATCATACCGTTGGTTAACATTGGACGTTTCCTCATTATACTCTAACATCCCACACGAAAAAGGGATCGCAACGTCTAAATTTTACCTTGAAACAGATGACAAACTGTCTCCTGAACATAGATCATTCATCGCGGAAGCCATTAGTTTCATTCTAACACATAACACATTTTCCTTCGAAACGGGCCTATACAGACAACGGAACGGCACCGCAATGGGTACGCTCTTTGCACCGAGGTTTGCCAATTTATATATGGGACGTTTCGAGGAGGATTTCATCCACGGCGAACACAACTGGAACAACTCAATCATCTTGTACAAAAGGTACATAGATGATCTGATATTCATTTGGAAAGGTACTAAGGCAGAGGCAGATGAGTTCACCACGCATCTCAATAACAACTCGTGGAACCTGACGTTTACATCTAACAGCTCTACAACCTCCATCGAATATCTAGACCTTCTATTATTCTCTACCAATAAAACGATTCAAACTAAAACCTTTTTTAAAAAAGTAGACGGAAACAATTTCCTAGACTTTAGAAGTGCCCATCACCGCAAATGGAGGAACAAAATTCCCTACAGTCAGTTCAAACGGATAAGGCGCAACTGCTCCATTCACGATGACTTCATCCAACAAAGCCAGATTTTGCGGGAGAGATTCCGAAACAAAAAATATCCCAGCAAAATCATCGATAATGCATGTGATAGAGCTAAAATCCTCAGCCAAGAAGAATGTCTAAAGACGAAAACAACAACTAGTGGAACGGAAGACCAGAAGAAATACGAAATGACATTGATCACCACGTTTAATCCATACCATGGAATTCTAAGAAAAATCTTGTCAAAACATTGGCATATCTTAACTAATGATCCCTATCTGAGACCGAATATACCCAAAAAACCGCAACTAACGCTTAGAAGGGCAAAAACTTTAAAGAACATCCTAGCCCCCAGCAAATTAAAAAAAGCGAAAGAGAAACAAAAACAAAGAGAACTGGTGGTTTCCAGAACGATTAGAGAGCTACAAATGTGGACACGCAATGTGTAAATGTTGTAACAATATTTCTAACAGGATCAGAACCTTCAGGAGTAATATCACGGGCGAGGAATTTTCAATCAAGAGTCATATCAATTGTTCAACAACGTATGTGATATATTTGCTCGAATGCAGATGTGGCTTACAATATGTCGGCAGAACGATCCAAGTATTACGAGAAAGGATTAATAAGCATAGATCCAATATTAACAATGGCTACGTAAAACACAGCGTATCCCGACATCATGCTATGACTCATGACAAGGATCCATCTAAATTACAGAACTCCAATAGAACATATCAAAGAAGATTGCCCGGACAGATATAGGACCCTGCAAAGACAGGAGATGTATTGGATTTTCAAACTCCATACACTCGAACCATATGGACTGAACGAAAGTTTAGAAAATCAATGCTTTTAGCACAATTCATGTATATTAGTATCCGTTCCAGATTCACCTACAGCTATAAGTTCCAGTACCCATCATCTGTCCTGGAATCATACCCACCTATCCCCCTCTTATCCACTCCCAATGTAGAATAATTGTGGTATCCCCCTATCCCCCACTCCCCAAACTGCACATCCCCATTTCTTTGATCCCCCCCTCGCTTCAACACGTACAGTTCCAGTTTTTTGACTAGATCAAGCCCGTCAGATTTTTATATTAACATTTAAATTTATTTTTATTTTATTTTAATTTTTATTATTATTTTTTAATTTTTATAATTCTGTATTTTTTTATTTTTTTATATATATATATATTTTATTATTATTATTATTATTTTTATTTTTATTCTATTTTTACATTTATATATTTTTTTATATTGATATTTATTTTCATTTTCATTTCATTTGCATTTAATTTGTTTATTTAAGTATACATTCATTCATAAACCACAGATCACCACATAATTTTTCATCAAATATCTACCAGCCATGCAATTTATCCCCACATAACACTCAGTTCCATCATATCCAATTGCGAACCTCTTCAATCCTTATTTTACATCTATGCTACTCTCATCCTTTACACACAACATTTCCACATCTCCTTCCCCTGTCTCCGTTCTAGCACCAGCATTATGGCGCAATACGGCACTACACACCAGGTATGCCCATCCACACCCCTCAGTACACGTCACGGCCGCTCCTCCTCCCGCTTCTAGCCTCTAAGGCAGTGCCCGCAGCGCGCGCTTTCTCCTCACCATACACGCCGCACGTGCAGCGTGTCAGAAGCGCTGCCGCAGCAAGGCACGATGTGTGTCCACAGACCGGCAGGTAAGGGCTCACCATACACCCGCACAGCAATCACTAGCCCAGCAATACGTCTATGTAGCCCTCCAGTTCGGTTCCTATTTATTATTGGAGAAAGTGCACTATATTAAGTAGAATGGACAGCAATTATAATCAGTCCATATAGTATGTAAAACATCATCTTGATAGATAGTGGCAATTATATATAACTTTCCCTCCCTATACACTACTTTAGCTTGTTCAATTCTCTATTCTAGCGCTAAACTTATCACGCAGCACACAGAGGGGCTGTCTCCAATGGTCCTCCATATAGTGAGTGCTTATTGAAGAACATTCAGGTAACCTAATAAGTATTCAAGTTGAAGTCATGAGTTTGTTTCGCTTTGTGGTTTTATTGTGCTCATACATATATATTTTTACATGTTTTATTAATGTAATGACATAATATGCTAATATATATATATATATATATATATATATATATATATATATATATATATTTTAGCACCAACTGGTTTCTAGATATTCTATTATTTAAGCCCACCCGGGTTTTTTTTATTATGAGCTAGTACCGTAATTATATAGTCTTAATCAGGCTACATATGTCTTTTTATATATATATACATATATTTTAACGAAATAGTACATGTGCTGTACACAAACTTTTTTATTAATGTTTATTTACGCTGTATCTTATAAGATTATTTTCTACATTTTCCGTTAATCACTATTTTTGTAGACTTGATAAAGGAGGGTGACCCCGAAACGCGTCGTCTTTTGCAAATTAAAGTTCTTCTACTTCACCACCTGGGTTGTTCTTGCGCCCGTTGTCCTCCTCGTCAAAAGACTCCAGTCCAGACGAGTATCCATTCAAAAAGTGACACTGATTTTTACAGCTTAGTTTGCTGTTTATTAAAATTCATAGATCCTTTTCCATGTCAGTGTTACCGAGTGTTTTACTATTTAGTATGTACAGGTGACTTGCATTATTACTTCCAATGTGCATAACTTTACATGTTTCAGTGTTAAACCTTATCTGCCATTTCTCTGCCCAAGCCTCCAATCTATCCAGATCCCTCTGTAGCAGAAAACTATCCTCTTCAGTGTTAATTCCTCTACACAGTTTAGTGTCATCTGCAAAAAATGATATTTTACTGTGCAAGCCTTCTACAAGATCATTAATAAATATATATATAAGAGAATAGGGCCCAATACTGACCCCTGAGGTACCCCACTAGTGACAGTGACCCAATCTGAGTGTGTACTGTTAATAACCACCCTCTGTTTTCTATAACTCAGCCATGTACTTTCCCACATACAGACATTTTCTCCCAGTCCGAGCATTCTCATTTTATATACTAACCTTTTATGAGGTACAGTGTCAAATGCTTTGGAGAAGTCCAGATATACGACATCCATTGATTCGCCGCTGTCAAGTCTAGAACTTACCTCCTCATAGAAGCTGATTAAATTTGTTTGGCATGACCGATCCCTCATGAAGCCATGCTGATATGGCGTTATTTGCTTATTTTCATTGAGATACTCCAAGATAACATCTCTTAGAAAACCTTCAAACAGTTTACCAACAACAGATGTTAAACTTACCGATAATTTCCAGGCTCTGTTTTTGGACCCTTTTTGAATATTGGCACCACATTTGCTGTGCGCCAATTCTGTGGAACACTCCCTGTTAGTATAGAGTTCGTAAATATCATAAAATAAAGGTCTGGCTATGACGTCACTTAATTCCCTTAGGATACAGGGGTGTATGCCATCCGGTCCTGGCGATTTGTCTATTTTAATCTTTTTAAGTCGCTGTTGTACTTCTTCCTGGGTCAGACAGGGCACTTTTAATGGGGAATTTACTTTTACATTGTGCATTTCATCTAAAAGTTTATTTTCCTCAGTGAATATAGTTGAGAAAAAAATATTTAATACTTTCGCTTTATCCTCGTCGCTCTCTGCAACACCCCTCTCATTGCTGTGTAGAGGGCCGACTTCTTCAGATTTATATTTTTTACCATTTATATAATTGAAGAACATTTTAGGGTTAGTTTTACTCTCTTTGGCAATGAATCTCTTGGTCTCTAGTTTGGCTGTTTTATTAGTTTTTTACATATTCTATTTTTTCCTTAGTTTCCATAGTTTATCAGTGCTTCCTGGCTCCCCTCCTGTTTTAGTGATTTATATGCTTTCTTTTTGTCATTTTTTGCTTTCTTTACAGTTCTATTTATCCACATTGTTTTTTTATTGTTTCTTAGGCCCCTTTCACATCTGCGTAGTGAGGATCCGGCGTGCACTTCCGTCGCCGGAAATGCCTGCCGAATCTGTCACAACGCAAGACAACTGAAAGCATTTGAAGACTGATCAGGGTTAACAAAGTTTGTAAAATAAGTTTTGAGTAACTTAAGGGGTGTAGTTTCCACAATGTCGTCATGTATAGGGGGTTTCCACTATGTAAGCCCCACAAAGTGACTTGAGAACTGAACTGGTCCTTAACCACCTCCCGACTGCCTAATGCAGGGATGCGTCCTGCGAGCGGCCAGGATGTTCCTCCTGGACGCATTGGCGCGTCATCTCACTGATGCCGCCGCGTGGAAAAACATTTGGAAGGAGTTGGTCATCAGCCTGCCAGCCAATGATCAGCGCTGGCAGGCTGATAACTTTTAAAAAATCTAATCACAAGCCATCTAACACATTATATTTATAAATAAAATGTGTTAAATGGCTTCTGTGCTCTCTGCTGGGTCCTTTTCGTCGGTTGGTCCCAGCAGAGAACACATGTGACTGAGAGTACACCAAGCACCTACACAATTAGCCCCTGATAACCCACCCATCACCCTAATTAACCCCTTGATCACCCCTGTCAATCACTAGTGAAAGGGAAAAAAGTGATCAGTGTAAACTGTCACTTTTTTTTTCACCAGTATTGACTTTTAGGTTTAGCTTAGTTTAGGCCCTCTTTGGTAGGTAGTTAGCTATCGTTAGCGCCCAGCCCACCACACCGCAGTCACTGATTCGCTGATTAGCGTATCGCTAATCAGCTTTCGTACTTTATAGTATCTGTAAGTGATCAGAACTGATCACAGTCAGATCTATATAGGTATTAGTGTCACCTTAGTCACCCTCCACCCAAAACGCAGTGTTTGCCCGATCAGGCCTGATCGGTCGCCCACACGTGCGTTCACCCACGCCCGCCCCGCCGCAGTGACAAAATGTTTTATTTTTTTTTATCACTGCACAAGCGCTGCGGCGATAAAAAAAATCAGATTTGATCTTTTTTATCAATCGCAGCGGCTTCCTGTACTTCGCTAGCCTCCCATTTGTAAGACAGGCTTGCTTTTTTTCTTGGGTAGTCTCAGGGAATACCCCCTAAATTTAGTTGTCCAAATGGCAAGTAAGGGGTATTCGTCTGAAAAGGCCTACAGGATTGGAACCCTCATCTGACGAATCCAGTGGGTCAGAATACGAACCTGTAGAAAGCAGTGGCAGTCTGACCCAAAGTTCGGACGATGAGGTTGAGGTCCCTGATACCACCAGGCGTACCCGGCCCCGTGTTGCTAGACCACAGGTTGCGCAGGATCCGCTTCAAGGGCAGCAGAGAGGGGCTGGCGCTGTCAGATTACGTGGTGAGGCATACACCAGCAGCGCAGCCCATCCTGGACCTAGTACCAGCACTGCCGTAGAACATGGTGAAGTGGCGAGCACCAGAAGGGCAGTTGAAGCTGGTACGGTGGCACGTGCAGTAGTTCCCCCGTCGCAGCCACCGCACAGACAGGCCTGTAGAGCCCTTAGAGTCCCTGAGGTGCTGGCAAACCCTGATTGGCAGCACCCATCTTCAGCCGCACCAGTAGTTCCCCCTTTCACCGCCCAGTCAGGAGTTCGGGTTGAGACAGCTCAGATCAGATCGGCACTGGGGTTTTTTGAGCTGTTCTTCACTGAGGAGCTCTTTGACCTAGTCGTGGCAGAAACAAACCGGTATATCACTCAATTTATAACCGCCAACCCGGGAAGCTTTTATGCCCAGTCTTTCTGGTTAAAACCCATCCAAGTTTCCGAAATTAAAACTTTTCTGGGCCTTCTCCTCAACATGAGCCTAACAAAAAAGCATGAATTGCGGTCGTATTGGTCCACGAACCCAATTCATAACATGCCCATGTACTCTGCTGCCATGTCCAGGACACGATTTGAGACCATCCTGCGTTCCCTGCACTTTAGTGACAACAGCACCTCTCGTCACAGAGGCCACCCAGCTTTTGACCGGCTCCACAAAATTCGGCCCCTCATTGACCACTTAAACACTAAATTTGCAGATTTGTATACCGCTGAGCAAAACATCTGCATAGATGAGTCCCTAATACATTTTACAGGGCGCATTGGCTTCAAACAATACATTCCAAGCAAGCGCGCCCGGTATGGGGTCAAATTGTATAAGCTCTGTGAAAGGGCCACAGGCTATAAGCACAAATTTCGTGTCTATGAGGGTAAAGATCAGACCCTGGAGCCGGTCGGTTGCCCTGACTACCTGGGGAGCAGTAGGAAGACAGTCTGGGACTTGGTGTCACTCTGGCAAGGGATATCATCTTTATGTGGACAATTTCTACACAAGTGTGCCCCTCTTCAGGCATTTGTTCCTAGAACAGATTGGCTGCTGTGGCACCGCGCGACCTAGCACCGCGTGAAAAGCCCCTCTCGGTCCACGACTATAATTTGCTCATGGGAGGGGTGGACTTCAATGACCAGATATTGGCTCCTTATCTACTTTCCCGCACGACCAGACGCTGTTATAAGAAGGGGTCTGTATACCTAATTCAATTGGCTATGTATGATAGTTTTGTTCTCTACAGTAAGGCTGGGAGAACAGGATCCTTCCTCAAATCTCAGGAAGAGATCATCGAGAACCTCCCGTAACCAGAAGGTTCCGTGGCCCCAACCACCAGTGTAGTGAGCCATCTACACGAGCGATATTTCCCCAGTGTCGTTGCTGGTACCTCAACCCAACCGTCACCCTGAAAAAGATGTTGTGTCTGTAGCAGGAGTGGAATAAGGCGTGACACCCGCTATTTCTGTCCTGACTGCCCTGACCACCCTGCCCTATGCTTAGGGGAGTGTTTCCGGAAGTACCACACTCAGGTACACTTAGGGACGTAGGGACCGCAGGACACAGGTAGATTTTACACAAGGGTCTCTCAGGATACTAGGTTTTGAGAGACCCTAACACACAGGGGTGCTAGTGTGCTACTGCAGATATGTGAAACCTCTCCTTTCACTTGGGATAAAGTGCATAATGTACTTCGCACCATCTCTGTGCGATTTAACTTTACACATTGTCCTATGGGAGAGGAGAGGTTTCTGCTAGGTAAGTAAAGAGTGAAAATTAAAAAAAAATTAAAATAATTAAACAGGTAGCAAGAAAAAGAAATCTTGAGCTAGTTTAGGTTTTAAAAGTTTTATGATGTTCAGGTTTTATAAAGTTTGTAACGTTCAAATTTATGAACCTGCTGCTTGTTTTTTCTTCTTTTTTTTTACTAACCACCCTTTACTTTCCAGCCGGACCAACCGACGAAAATGCTGCAGCAATGATGTGCATTCTGAGAGAAGCATTGCACTGCTGTCAGTTTACGTGTGAAGTCGGTGTATGCGGCGCTGCAGGACGAGATTTCTTCTCCGCAGTACAGGTAAGTTTGCCCAGGCATATGAGCTGAGGAGAGGTGTTGGAGTTCATATGCTTTGGCAAACACTTTGTATCAAAAATCTGGCAAAGATGTCTTCCTCCACAACGATCGATTGTTCGATGTGAATGGAGAAATCACGTTTGCCAGGACATAGGAGCTGAAGTGGGTATGGATGTTTGGGTGGAGCCCCTATGTCCTGACAATCACCAGGCCCCTCTTTTTTTTTCTTGCATATTTTTTGGCAGACATTTTTTCATCCACATTGATCGATGAGAATGAAGAAATCTCTGCTGTTCATTTTTTCATTAAGCCCAGAGGCTGAACGGAAAAAAAAATCTCATTACCCATATGCTCAATATAAGGAGAATAGCAGAAACTCATAATGCTGGCCATAAATGTAATGATTGCGGAGACCCTCAAATGCCAGGGCAGTACAAACAGCTCACATGTGACCCCATTTTAGAAAGAAGACACTCCAAGGTATGAGGGGTATATTGAGTCCATGAAAGATTGAACTTTTTGTCACAAGTTAGCGGAAAGAGAGACTTTGTGAGAAAAAATGAAAAAAGTCAATATCCGCGAACTTGTGCAAAAAATAAAAAATCTTCTATGAACTCGCCATGCGCCTCACGGAATACCTTGGGGTGTCTTCTTTCCAAAACGGGGTCACTTGTGGGGTATTTATACTGCCCTTGCATTTTAGGGGCCCTAAAGTCTGGAATCCAAATGCCTAAAAATGCCCTACTAAAAAGGTACTTATTGGAATTAGGGCCCCTTTGCGCATCTTGGCTGCAAAAAAGTGCCACACATGTGGTATCGCTGTACTCAAAAAAGTAGAGCAATGTGGTTTGGGGTGTATTTTTACATATACCCATGCTGGATGAGAGAAATATCTCTGTAAATTGACAAAGAAAAAAATTGAAAAAGTTGTCATTTACAGAGAAATTTTTACACACAGTATGGGTATATGTAAAAATACACCCCAAAACACATTGCCCTACTTCTCCTGAGTACGGCGATACCACATGTGTGACACTTTTTTGCAGCCAAGATGCGCAAAGGGGCCCTAACTCCATTGAGTACCTTTAGGATTTCACAGGGCATTTTTACGCATTTGGATTCAAAACTACTTCTCACGCTTTAGGGGCCCCTAAAATGCCAGGGCAGTATAAATACCCCACAAGTGACCCCATTTTAGAAAGTAGACACCCCAAGGTATTCACTGAGGGGCCTAGTGAGTTCATGGAAGTTTTTATTTTTTGTCATAAGTTAGCGGAAAATGAAATTTTTTGAAAAAAAAATTCAATTTCCGCTAACTTGTGACAAAAAATAAAAACTTCCATGACCTCACTATGTCCATCAGCGAATACCTTAGGGTGTCTACTTTCTAAAATGGGGTCCAAGATGGGGTCATTTGTGGGGTATTTCTACTGTCTGGGCATTGTAGTACCTCAGGAAACATGAAAATTGCTCAGAAAGTCAAAATGCGGAAATTCACTTTTTTGCACCATAGTTTGTAAACATTATAACTTTTACCCAAACCAAACAATATACACGTATTGGATTTTTTTTGTTTATCAAAAATAATAAAAATTTATATAGAAATGTAGTTTTTTTTAAATTACAACAGAAAGTGTAAAATGTCATGTCTTTGCAAAAATGTGGGTCATTTTTGATTAATATTAATATTAAAAAAAAGTAAAAATGTCAGCAGCAATGAAATACCACCAAATGAAAGTTCTATTAGTGAGAAGAAAAGGAGGTAAAATTTATTTGGGTGGTAAGTTGTATGACCGAGCAATAAACCGTGAAAGTAGTGTAGTACAGAATTGTAAAAAGTGGTCTGGTGATTAAGGGTGTTTAAGCTAGGGGGGCTGAGGTGGTTAAAAAGTGGGTTTTGGAAATTTTCTTAAAATTTTTTAAAATTGCTTCTAAAATTCTAAGCCTTCTAACGTCCTAAAAAATAAATCAAATTTATGCCTATCATAAAGTACAATGTGTCACATGAAAACAATCTCAGAATGGCTTGGATAAATACAAGTGTTCCAAAGCTATTACTACATAAAGTGACACATGTCAGATTTGCAAAAAAATAGCCTGGGCAGAAGGGTGAAAACTGGCCTGGTGTAGAAGGGGTTAAATGCATATCTTCAAAACATGAAACTAAGATATCAAAATCCAAACTGAATGAACTATTACTCTGAATTAAAGTCTATTCTGATGCTCAAGAAGAATAAACACTAATTCACAGCTAAAGAATCAGAAGCCAAACAACCTACGATTAAATATTACAAGGACCATCTGGCCTCTGAGTAATGCTCTGCTGCTACAGATGAGGGAGACAAGGGGCCGAAACATTCAAACAATACTGTTTTTTGAAGTGATGAACACTATTCATGTGAAAAGTAAGCAAATTAGCCTAGAGTTTGCCATCAATCTCACATTTACAAACACCTCTACTAAACCCAATGGTAGCTTAACCAGCATTTTCATACAGAGTAGAGAAAAAGCAGAGAAATGATAATCCCACCCTTGCCTGCTGATTCTGAATCCACAGACGGCTACAGATTCGACAGGCTGCACGCTCTCAAACACTTCCTGCAGACAGCTATTTTTGGAACTTTCGCATGAATATTTTGGTAGCTGAATCAAAGGATATCAGTGGTTGGGAAGAAGCTAATGAACCCAAACAACCCTAGAGCAACATCTAGTGAGACAGAACAGCATTGATTGTGCACATGGGAACAAAATGAAATCTGTCTTCGTGTCTCCTTGGATGTTAATTCAAAAGTGTTCCTCTGACGTATCAAGTTACATTCTCAGGCTGTGGCTTTCAAACATTTCTCAGTTATAAAGACTCATATTGTCCTAACAGTATACAAACTAGGAGCCTACTCACCGTAAAGAACCGCCTGTGAGATCTAGCACTGCAGCTGAGACTTCTCTCTTACACCTCTTTGTAGGTCTTACCTCAAATACAAATGTACATCAAACAAGTAATTGAGATGCTACTGTTTGATAAATACATTTTATGTTTAAATCATATGCTTCCAGATGTAATTCATTCTGGCTTCTCCTCAACTACACTGACCAAAAATATAAACGCAACACTTTCGGTTTTGCTCCCATTTTGCATGTGCTGAACTCAAAGATCTAAAACATTTTCTACATACACAAAAGACCCATTACTCTCAAATATTTTTCACAAATCTGTCTAAATCTGTGTTAGTGAGCACTTCTTCTTTGCCAAGATAATCCATCCCCCCTCACAGGTGTGGCATATCAAGGTGCTGATTAGACAGCATGAATACATTTTTAGTCAGTGTATATAAAATATGGTCCTGTTCAAATCCTATGTTTTTCATCCAAGCACAATAGTGGGTGGTATTAGAACCAACTAGAGATAAGCGAATTTTTCAAAAATTGGATTCGCCGATTCACCGAATTTTTTTGGGAAAAAATTGTTTTGGTCCGAATTTATTTGCGGCGAATTTTATTTAAAAAAATGGTTATTTCCTGGATTCAGAAAGTCTTTATAGTGGTGTAGAACACTGTGCCTTGCAGTAACAAGCATAGGAAGTCTGCTTTGGTACTGAAATAATACTGTGAGTCCGTATGACATGCAAATGACAGGCGTCGCTCTTAGAGTCACTGCACACTTCACTTATTTGGGCAGTCACGGGGCCAAAACTGACAAAATAACTATGAAGTATGAACTCAGCCTTACAGGTCGATGTTAGCGCCTAAGAAGAAGCACACTCCTTTTACACCGTCGTCAGCTGATTCCATATAGATGTCTACAGAACCTGTTCTATTAAACACTTATACAAGTAGAGCCCCCCGACAGAGTGGAGAGGGTGTCAGCAGTAAGGTGACTGCAGCATCAGGTGAAAGAAGGAGCACTTGTCATCAGATGTGTGGCATCAGGCAGGTGGCAGCATCAGAATAGTAGCTAAAGCAGGTAGCCAAAAGAAACAGGTCTCTTTTGTCAAAGTGTTGGTGTGGCAACCATGGATGATCTAGTCTGATGCATCAGGCATTGGTGGGTGGAAATCCTGGTTGAGCCACGCCTGATTCATCTTTGCAAAGGTCAGTCTCTCCACATTTTGGGTGGACAGACAAGTTCTTCTTTAGGTAACTATGGCCCCCGCCACACTAAACACCCGCTATGATGCCACCACTCCGTCCGGGCAGGACAGCTTTTCCAGGGCAAACTCTGCTAGTTGCTATTACACTAATACCCGCCAAAAAGGGCTGTAATTTTCTCACTTTAACACACAACGGCTAATAAGCCCTTTTTCTTTTTTCCCACTAATACACGCCAAAAGGGGGTTTAAAACATATCCGCTGAACGGCAAATATATATATATTTTTGCCACTAATACACGCCAAAAAAGGCTTTAGAACATATAACTGCACCGCTGAACGGCAAATAGGCCCTTATTTTTGTCCACTTATATACGACACAAAAGGCTTTAGATTATACAACTTCACCACTGATCGGCAAATATATTTTTCTTTTTTCCACTTTTCCACGCCACAAAAGGCTTTTCATTACAACAGATAACTGCACTGCTGAGCGGCAAATATATTTTTCTTTTGCCACTAATACATGACAAAAAGGGCTGTAATTTTAGCACTTCACCACACAACGGCTAATAAGCCCTTTTTTCTCACTAATACAAGCAAAAAATGCTTTAGAACATATAACTGCACCGCACAAGGGCAAATAAGACATGGAAATATTTCATTGTAATAAACCCTGTTAATGCCTGTATCAAACAGCATTTGCACCCTAATAAGAACGGTTTGCTGGAATTACAGAGCTGTATAATGGCAATTTGGATCCCCAGTCAGTGCAGCAAGGTGTAATAGGATTGTTCCTATTACCCAGGCTTTAACCTCCTTTACTGAACCCTGTTCAACAGAAATGCTGTGGAATTATTCCTCCCTATTCTTTCCCTACACCTTAAATAATCTTTCCCTGCACTTGTAAATCCTTTTTTTAGCACAATGAGTTTTTTTCTAACACTGTCCCTAGCGCCTGCTGATGTCTCTTCCTGCACTAAGTACACTGGTAAGTGGCAGAATCCAAGATGGCTGATGCTATTTATAGGACTGTGACATCACAGGGCTGTCTGGCTGCTGATTGGCTGCATGCATGGCATTATGGGTGATCCTACCTTCCCAGAGTTCCTTGCTTCATGTCCTCACACGTGCAGCAGCGATTTTAGGAAAAAATGCGATTTGTTACCACGAATCACGAGGAAATTTGGTGTGAATCGAATTTTTCTTGAAATTCGTATCGAATTCCACTTCGTCAGCTTAGATTTCCTCATCTCTAGGACCAACCCGAATTAACTTTCTATTTCCTAAATAGAATATTGTACCTTCATAACCAGTGCAACCACATGTTCTAATTATGGGGCAAAAAATACAATTAAAGGATAACTGTCACATTTAGACCCTAATTTCAGTTTTCATATATGTAGTTACTAATATGATAATATTCCTGAATCAATAACTATTAGACTTACTTACCCCTTATTTAATAAGATTCAGCCCTTAGCAACCAGTCTGCATAAAACTGAAATTTCACTATTCTGTTAAGATGGCCGCCCTCAGCCCTGAGGCTAATCCATAGGACACCTGCAGTGAAGTTAGTGAAGACTAGCTCTGTATAGGGGGGTCTTGCAGTGAAGTTCCCAGGTCTGGCTGAAGCCTGTAGTCCTCCTACAAGCTCTCCTCTTATCAGATAAGGCTGTCATTTATACACTGAGCAGCCAGCATATCTTCCCTGAGCTCTACATTCTCGAGAACTGCTAAGGGAGTGTCTGCCAAGCACAGGCATGTGGAGAAGTTCACACACACAGCCCAGCACTGTTATCTCCTGTCAGGAAGAACCTGGCTTTTATACATTCCCTTACAATGTTGACTCACTATCAGTTCCTAGTGCACGCAGCGTGCTCCGTCCTCATCTGGTAGACGGAAGGAGCATAGCAACCTGATTTTAATCTCAGGTAACAATTGCCAATACTGGGGACTTTTAGGTGTCTTTTAGGGGTTATTTATTAAACAATCAGAAATCAAAACAGGGCCAACACGGTGATATTAATCACCAAAATCCAATAGTAAAAAAAAAAAAAAATTTGACAGTTATCCTTTAAAATATACTTAGTGACTAATCTGAAAAATATACATACCGTATGTAATTGCAAGAATTCAGACCAAAGGGGCTCTTCTACCCAAGAAGGTGGTCTTTTTCCCCCCAAAAAAAATCACTGTAAGGGAATCATATTTGGTGATATTTTGTTTCATTTTTACATGATAGTAGCTAAGATTCATCTTCCTACAATGTCAATGGCACAGGACTACCACAGCAAGAGGCCAATGATCAGGAGACCAGATTTACTAACATAAAACAATCATAAATGCTGATGACCACACCTGACTTTAACATTTGCAATCTTCAGGCAGGTATTAACAGCAATTTTTTAAATTAAAGACACAGTGCAAAAATAACTTGATTGGGGATTTGTTTTTCTTCGCTTCATCGAGTGCCATAGGCACAGAGCGATTTACCCCTAGAAGCTATAACTCTTTGTTATAGTCATTTTTATTTAATTTTTTCATATGGATGGTGTGCATTAGTCTAATTGGAATATTAGCTCTCAATTAGGTGTGCATTAGAAATAAGACACTCTTTGCACCTCATTAAATTTAAATTTTCATGCAGTTACTGGCAACAGTGCTGAAATATTATATGACCTTGCTTCTTGAACCTTTTATTGCCATATAAACAAGCAGTCCCTTGCTGATGATGTCATCAGGATCTCTGTGTAAACCAAATTTAAATGTTGCTACAATTGGAAGGATTTTCTCATGATTTGAATCAATTATTATATATTAACTAATAATTAAATAATAATTGAAATGAGACCTATTTTATGTCTGCATGATCCTAAATGATACATTCTCACACAGTTACTCTTATATACAGTTTGAATTACTAGTAACTGTGGAGTTAACTAGAGACTAGAAATGGTAGAACTGATTCATCAGATTTAAGATTCATAGAATATCAAAGTTGCTAAAAAATTTTAGGATCCAAATTTTCATTAATATCCAAAAATAATTTTATTTTTTGATGGTTGATGAAAGCTTGAAAACTGGTTTGAAAAGTCGCGAAATAGTGCAGCATGACTACATTCAAGCAGCTGTTCTTTGTATCTCATGTTTCTTATCCCTACTAGAAAAACTTTACAATTTCTATATACAGTATTTCCTTGTTAGTTTATATTTTACTTCTCAATCATCTTTTAAGGCAAGCCAAAAAAAACTCAGTCTGTATATGACTAAGGTGTGCAGAGGTTTGTGTTTTCTGTTCTTTAGATTTCACTTATTACAGCCTGGAGGAATTTCCCACCATTGTAAATTCCTGCTTTCACAATGTTGCCTTTCTCCAGCCAAACGTTGCTTTTATGTAACGATTCCCATGGTAAGATGTGGATAAAAATGGTAATTGATATAATTGATATACTATCTGCATAATTTGTGCTGCAGTATATACTGTTTACATTTCTAGAAGTGCTTTGACGTTTTCCATTAAAACATTTTTTTGTGCATGGTTCTCCAGTAAATCTTATCTCAAATCCTTAATATACTTAATATAACTGTCAGTAACTAGGCAGAAACAGTTGGAGACAGTGAACCCTCTGTGTCTCAGATTAGCACTAGCTAAAGTAAACCATGGAGTCAAAGTGATTCCCTGGTTTTCACTTTCCACTGAGGTCGGAACCCCATGGGAGAGAAAAAACTAGGTAGCTCCTGATCATTAACAGCTGCGGATAATGGATGTAGTCAGTGTCGGACTAGGGTGCCTAGGGCCTAGAGATAAGTGAATTTCTAAAAAATTTGATTCAGTCGGTTCATCGAATTTTCCAAAAAGGTTTGATCCAAATTTATTTGTGATGAATCGCGTTAAAAAAACAGCTATTTTCCGAATGCAGGGAGCCTGTATAGTGCTGTAGAACACTGTGCCTTGCAGAAACATGCATAGGGAGTCTGCTGTGGTAGTGAAGCAATACTGTGAGTCAGTATGACAGATGACAGGCGTTGCTCTTAGAATCACTGCACACTTCACTTATTTAGGCAGTTCTGGGGCCAAAACTGACCAAATAACTCAAATGAGAACTAAGCCATACAGGTGAATATTAGTGCCAGGTATAAAAAAACGTGCAGTTGCCCACGATTCTACTGTAAAGTGAAAGAGCACACTCCTTTTACACCGTCTTCACTTCAGCTGATTCCACGTAGATTTCTACAGAACCTGTTCTATTAAACACTGATACAAGTAGAGCCCCCCTGACAGAGTGGAGAGAGTGTCAGCAGTAAGTTTGTGTTGACGTCACAGATTATTTTGCCCTTCCTCTTATTCTTCAGAAAAATAACCCCTAAAAATTGATCCTATCTGCTGAGCCTCCACCTTCACATGGTCGGTAATCCATTAGTATTGCTAAGGCCAAAAAAAACAAACAGGAGTGGATCCAAAACAGATGAGACATGAAAGGAACATTTGTGTGTCTTCTGTCATCATAAGCCAATTCTGATGCAAAATAGGGACCATGTCATATAGGCCTTAGAGCTGTTACATAGACAGGATCCATTGTGTGTCTCATTTTTCCTTCCTTCTGACAGATCAGAAGAAGGGTCAAATAAATGGTGATGTCATTCAAACCAAAAAGGCAAAATAGTGGCCCAGTCATGGAGTGGGAAGGGTTTGAACAGCATGAGAAGTCCACAAAGTGGCCAAGTGACAGAGTGGTGAGGTGGCGGCAGCATGAGGAGACCACAGAGTGGTAAGGTGGCAGCAGCAGGAGGAGACCACAAAGTTGTGAAGTGGAAGCAGCATGAGGAGACCACAGAGTGGTGAGGTGGCAGCAGCATGAGGCTTCTACAGAGTGGCCCAGTGACATAGTTTTGAGGTGGCAGCAGCATGAGGAGGCCTCAGAGTGGCCCAATGACATAGAGGCGAGGTGGCAGCAGCATGAGGAGAAAACAGAGTGGCCCAGTTACATAGTGGTGAGGAGGCCGCAGCTGCATAAGGAGAACACAGAGTTGCCCAGTGACAGAGTGCTGAGTTGGTAGCAGCATGAGGAGACCACAGAGTGGCCCAGTGACAGAGTGTTAAGGTGGCAGCAGCATGAGGAGACCACAGAGGGGTGAGGTGGCAGCAGCATGAGAAAACCACAGAGTGGTGAGGTGGCAGCAGCATGAGGAGACCACAGAGTTGCCCAGTGACAGAGTGGTGAGTTGGCAGCAGCATGAGGAGATCACAGAGTGGCCCAGTGATATAGTGGTGAGGTGTCTGTCTGAAATACTGAAAAATAAAATAATTAAAACTAATTAAAAGGAAATAATACACCCCAAAAATGTCTATAAAAGAATGTACGTTCACCGCAAAATAGCTACTAACAGGCACTTTTTTCTTATTAATACACTACAAAAATGTTATGAAACAATGTACATTCACCGCTGAATGGCTAATTACACGCACTTTTTTTTCTTATTAATACACTACAAAAATGTTATGAAACAATGTACATTCACCGCTGAATGGCTAATTACACGCACTTTTTTTTCTTATTAATAAACCACAAAAATGTCTATAAAAGAATGTACATTCACTGCAAAACGGCTAATAACACGCACTTTTTTTCTTATTAATACAAAACAAAAATGCTTATAAAACAATGTACGTTCACCGCTGAATGGCTAATAAGACGTACCTTTTTTTCTAAATACACCACAAAAATGTCTACAAAACAATGTATGTTCACTGCTGAATGGCTAATTAAATTAGATGTACTTTTTTTTCTTATTAATACACCACAAAAATGTCTATGAAAGAATATACATTCACCGCAAAACAGTTAAGAACACACACTTCTTTTCCTTATTAATGCACCATAAAATTGTCTATGAAACAATGTACGTTCACCGCTGAACAGCTAATAACATGCACTTTTTTTCTTATTAATACACCACAAAAGTGTCTATGAAACTATGTAGGTTCATCGCTGGACTGCTAATAACATGCAATTTTTTTTCTTATTGATACACCACAAAAATGTCTATAAAACAATGTACTGTACGTTCACCCCAAAACGGCTAATAAGGGTACTTTCACTCTTGCGGCAGGATGGATCCGGCAGGCTATTAAGCCTGCCGGATCCGTCCTGCCGCAAGTGCCCATGCACTGCCGGGCTGCTGCTCCATCCCCATTGACTATAATGGGGTGGGGGGCGAAGCTACGGCGCAGCACAGCAGCGTACGGCAAAGATCGCCGGACTGAAAAGTCGGACATGCTGGACTTTTAGTCCGGCGATTTCCGGCCGCCCACTGCCATGCTGTGCCATAGCTCCGCCCCCTGCCCCATTATAGTCAATAGGGACGGAGCGGCAGCACGGCAGTGCACAGGCACTTGTGGCAGGATGGATCCGGCAGGCTGAATAGCCTGCCGGATCCGTTCTGCCGCAAGTGTGACAGTACCCTAACACGCACTTTTTTTCTTAATAATACACAGCAAAAATGTCTATAAAACAATGTACGTTCTCCGCTGAACAGCTAATAAGACGTACTATTTTTTCTTATTAATACACCACAAAAGTGTCTATAAAGAAATGCACGTTCACCGCAAAATGGCTAATAGGACGTACGTATAGTTCCTATTAGTACACCACTTAAATGGCTGTATCACACAGCACTTGCACCCCAATAACAAGCAAGGTTTGCTGGAATTACTGAGCTACCATATAGTGCAAACCTAAAAACAGCAGTATAACAACAATTTGGATCCCAAATTAGTGCAGCAAGGTGTAATAGAATCACTCCTATTACACAGGATGTACACTCCCCTATTGGACCTTGTTCTCCTTTTATAGTGTAGATAATTCCTCCCTATCCTTTCACTACACCTTGAATGATCTTTCCCTGATTTTCTAAATTGTTTTTTTCAGCACAATAAAGTCTTTCCTAATACTGTCCCAAGCGCCTTTTACATCTCGCCTTGCACTAAGTAACCTGGAAAGAAGGCAGCATCCAAGATGACTGAGGCTATTTATAGGGCTGTGACATCACATGGGCTGGCTTGCTGCTGATTAGCTGCATGCATGGCATTGTGGGTGATACCTCGTTCCCAGAGTTCTTTGCTCAATGTCCTAACATGTGCAGCAGCCATTTTAGGAAAAAATGTGATTCTTTACCACGAAGCGTGAGGAAATTCGACTTCAATGTGAATCGAATTTTTCCTTAAATTCAGATCGAATTCCATTTTGTCAACTTCGATTCTCTCATCTCTACTAGGGCCCACAGTAAAATTAATTCTAAGGATCCACTCTCAAGCTCCAAGCAAATACGACCTGCTACCACAACGGCAGGCAGCAGCAAGATGCTTAAGATGATTGATTATAGGGGTCCCTGTAGCGACTTTGACAAGGCGTGCCTCTGTGCCTAAAAGTCTTTTTTTCGGCCACCTCATAAATCTATAATAATAAACTGTGTAGTTTGTTAAATAATCTTCCGATGTTTTATATATATATATGGACATAGGCGGGTTGAAATTCAGTATGCCTCATATCTGTATGTGGTGCGGTCAGTCTTCTGTGTTACATGCAAGGGATGAGTGACTGGGGGTCCACTTTTGTCAGGGGCCCACCAGGGGCTTTACTTGTTTCCCTCTGGGCAAGTCCGAGCCTGGATGTAGTCATCAGTCAAGCCAAGGATTGAAGAATACATCTACAGTGGATGGAAGCAGTGGTCAAACTAGGCGAGTGAACTATATTAAAGCAACAAACTAAAGAACATTATAAGCCAGAAATCAAGAATAAAGGCAGAAGTCAGGATAATTGATATATGACATCAACTGGGATAATGGCTAGAGAACAACCCATAGTACCTAAGTAAAGTAGAGGAAGCTGTCTGAATTTAAAGGGTTGAAGGTGAGCCATCATAATGTCATGTTAACACAATGCCGCAGTACAGGGAGAAAAATAAATAGGTTCAAGTGTTAGGCATTTGATGTTAATGTTTGCCCCTTTGGTGGTCTAGAGTAGTATAGCTCCTCATACACTGACATCCTGGTGAGCCAGTGATAGGCTAGTGTTTATACACAAAATCCAAACTGATAAGTGCAGAGTGGAGGTATAGGGGAACAACTTAAACTAATGTTGAGACAGGGGGTGTGTCTCAAACTACCACAGACTCACTGACGGCACTGCAACTAAGCTGTAGCCATAGATCTCTGGTCTGCTCTAATGGCGCTGAGCTAAAATGCAGCCAAGTAGCAAAATCTCATGAAAATAAATACCAGGTAATCGTCACTTATAGTTACTTACATGACTTGATAGTTCCTTTAATCCCTACTTTCCTTGTGATTTATGGTAATGGTGAAGTAAATACCTCTTTTATACTGGTATTCCTTGCTGCTGAAGAGGTATTGATTGCATTCCTCTTGATTTAGGGTAGTAGACAGTTAAAGCTCTTCTTTTCTATGGTCTACTCTTGGTTGGTGGAGGAGTAATAGCAATGTTCCTACTGGTCTAGAGTAGACAAGGTATAAATAGATACTTCCCTCTGGTCCTACATAGAAAAAAGGTTAATGACTGTTTCCCTGGTGGTCTGGGATAGGGAAGAGGTTATTTCCCAGTTCTCTGGTGGTGGGGGCAAAATACCTTTGCCCTGCAGTACTTTCTTCACATCTCTAAGCTTCATGGATGTCTACAGAGTTGTGTGTCACTAATAAGAAGCTGAATCACATTCAGATTTCCCTTCACTCCCATCACATGGATCAGGACAGACAGTACAGAGAGCTATGTTACAGTAAGTAAACAGCAGCACAAGTTTGTCTATATTCACAAAGGAAACTTTTTTCAGGCTCTAAAGTAAAATATGCTGCATTTCTGATCTCTTTCCAATACAACTATTCCAGTTGTTCACAAACCGCAGAACTTCACCTAGATCCTGACTTTTTTTGTGTCTTGGTGCCTCACAACCTGGAACATGGATGGATTGTGAAGCAAACATCAATTAGGACAAAATAACAGAAAAAGTCAGTGTGCATAACTATTTACCCCCCTAAAGTCAATACTTTGTAGAGCCACCTTTTGCAGCAATCACGGCTCCAAGTAGCTTTGGATAGGTCTCTATGAGCTTGCCAGATCTTACCACTGGTATTTTTGCCCATTCCTCCTTGCAACACTGCTCCAACTCTTTCAAAGAGGAGGGTTTGCAGCTGACCACAGATTTTCTATTGGATTGAGATCTGGGCTTTGACTAGGCCATTCCAACACATTTACATGTTTCCCCTTAAACCACTCAAGTGTTGCTTTATCAGTGTGTTTGGGGTCATACTCCTGCTGGAAGGTGAACCTCCATCCTAGCCTCAAATCACGCAAGAGTGGTACAGGCTTTGCTCAAGAATATCCCTGTATTTAGCACCATCCATCTTTCCCTCAACTCTGACCAGTTTCCTCATCCCCACTGCTGAAAAATGGATGGTGCTCTTTAGGTGATGTGTTGGGTTTGCGGCAGACATAGCGTTTTCTTTGATGGACAAAAACTCACAACTTCCCTTTTTGTTTTTTGCTGAAAGTAATGGCTGTCTTCTGGCCACTCTGCCATAAAGCCCAACTCTACGGAGCGTACGGCTCGTTGTCGTCCTATGTACAGATACTCCAGTCTCTGCTGTGGAACTCTGCAGCACCTCCAGGGTTACCTTAGGTCTCTGTGCTGCCTCTCTGATTTATGCAGGTCCATGAGATTTGGTGGACGGCCGTCTCTTGGCAGGTTTGCTGTTGTGCCATATTCTTTCTATTTGGTTAAGATAAATTTGATGGTGCTCCTGGGGATCATCAAAGATTAGGATATTTTTTTATAACCTAACCCTGACTTATACTTCTCAACAACATTGTCCCTTACTTGTTTGGAGAGTCTTCATGGCAGTGTTTGATTAGTGATGCCTTTTGCTTAGGTTTTTCAGCCTCTGGGGCCTTTCAAAAAGGTGTGTATATGTAATGACAGCTCATGTGACACTTAGATTGTACACAGGTAGACATCATTTCACTAATTATGTGACTTCTGAAGGTAATTGGTTGCACCAGAGCTTGTTATGGGCTTCTTGGCAATTTTATTGGCACCAATTGTTATTGGCACATGCCAATATTCTGTTTTCTATTTCTAAACAATAGTTTTATCTATATCATTTTTTCATTTCACTTCACCAACTTAGACTATTGTGTTCTGATCCATTACATGAAATTCAGATTAACAAAACATTGAACTTAAGGCTGTCATGTAACAAAACACGCAAAAAGTCAAGGGGGGTGAATACTTTTGCAAGTCACTGTATACTTCCTATTTAGGTAAATGGTGAGGAGAGACAACATGGAAAAAAACTGAAAGAAGCAGATTGCATAACAGAATGCACATGATACTGATGGATAGAAAACTGATGAGACAACTGATGTACAAAAAAAATTAGAATTTTTCAAATGCAAATGGGCACACATCCTATATACAGTAACTAAAGAGTATTTACACCATAAAGTTCCTCTAAATAGGTCAATTGACAAGCAATTCAGAAGAACACAGAATGGGACCATGGAAGTGGGTAATTTTTCATATATATCTCCTCGCATATGAAAATAATACCTCAGCATTATGTATCTCAGAATGAAACAACGTTTCTATTTTTCATGAATTTCTCATATTTTTCCCTATTAATCATTTCTGTACTTTTATTGCTTAAAATAGAATTCTTATCTTCCTCTACCAGTTCCAGTACACATATAATTCACTGATTTTAATTAAGCATATAATGCAGTTAATCTGGTTCCATGTTTCATCCTAAATTATGCTTAGAAACACGTAAACACAAATTTGCAATGTGAAACTGTTAATATTTTGTTTGTTGCAAAAAATAAAGTTTACAGTAGGTAAAGGAATAGAAGAAAACATAAAAGGAATAAAGATACTATGTGGAAATGAATGCCAAAACTCAGAAAAATCCTAACTTGCGTTTTTTCATATATGCCTTAGGGTGGGTTCAGTGTTCACATATAAGTTTTTGTGGCAGTTTTTTTTTATGCCAAAGCAGGCATTGGGTTGGAAAGGAGTGTAAAAAATACAGAAAAGACTTACACTTCTTCCTGCTAGACCCATTTTTGGCTTCGGCTCAAAAAATTGCCAGAAAAACCTATGCATGAACCCACCCTTGAAGCTCTGGTTTTGTAATCATAGTAGATAAACTCTTTTCAAAGTACAATGTAAAAATATATATTATGTACAGTTCAACTGACAAAATATGGCTATTATCAAGGATGTAACTACCAGGCTAGTAAGCATGGCAAGTGCTAAAGTATCCAGAATTCAAGCGGACTTAATAGATGGGAGATGAAAAGCTGCTGGCGAAATCATGAACTTTATAAAGTTGCTTCTGTTTTGGTATGGGGCTCCATTGTAGCTGGGTAAACTACTGGCTACTGTCATAAAGCTACAACAAAGTCTTTGCTGTCTCACCTTGAGAAAGTTTTTGCAGCTCATGTGTTATATAGATAGGGCATTTATTGGGTATAGATCAGTAGATATTTTTAATGTGTCGCATAACCAGAAGACAAAAAGACTGACTACTACTGTAATTATGTCACGGAAGCATGAAGTAAAGATGAAAATGCTGCTCTTTTGAAATCTGATACTCAAAACTGTGGTGGAAAAATGGGTGGAGGTTTTGAATGAAATCATGCAAAGATGTACTGTTTTACTGAAAAAACTGAGTGTGAGAAAATATGCTGGAAAACCATGAGTGGGCAGAAGAACTACAACGATGAGTAGTGCCATTGTCTAGCATTTGTATCAACAATACTTTGCATCATTATGTAAGCTAGTTCCAACAATGTTTATCCAGAAACATGCACAGTGTGTGCATGATCTCTGGATTAACTGGTTATAGCTTTTTACTTATATACTTTTTTATTTTATTTGTAGTTTCCCTTGACATTATGGTGTATATTATATAAAATAATACTAAAAAGTTTTATGAGCAACTACACTGATATTTCATTCAAGATTTACACCACAGAAATGTTATTTATTACTGCTGGGAGGGAGCAATGCTGGCCATGTTTTAGAACAATAATGGTTTATATGCTATCCAGAGAGTCAGGAACGCTTTAGGCAACACGTAACACAATATCTGTTCTCGGCTTGCATAGACTTTAATTTTAAGTATAGATTTACCATTTTCAAGAAGCCGTTTTGGCTCTGCCGCTTGAAACAAGATTACTTACACAAATGAAACATGACAACATAAATAAAATCATCATAATTTACAGCTGGCTTAGATACTCAATGCATTTTAATGAGTTAATATTGATTTGAAATTCATTGTAAACCTTACAAAACAATATTCTGTTTCTAAAGCACCATATATAAAAAAAAAAATCCCAATGAGTGTAGCTAGTCACTAAAATACTAGGTTATGCGCATTAATTGCTTTTTTGCTGAGAAATGACATAGAAACAAACCAAGTTATTTTATTATTATAATTATCATAATTATTAATAACACAGTTACTTGCCCAGGGTTAAGAACTGCTGGTGTTCAGTCTGTGTAAAGCAAGAACTGAGGACGGCTCCTTACCCAGAAGACCATAACTCGCGCAGAGTAATAAAAAAGGGCCAGCTGTTCATGTTCATTACTGCACAACAGTATTTTTTCGAGTTTATGCCCAGAAGCATAACAGCAGGTAGAGTTTTAAGAAATCTCTTGCTTGAATACACCTTAATAATAAAAAGTTAAGAAATGTTACTTGTACTTGTTTTAGGAAATACTTAATCATGGCTTGTTGTAGTTTAATGACTTTTTGCACTAGGAATTGCACAACTCTGACAACCGTTGATTTGCTTTAACATGGATTTTATCTAGTTATATATTATTCCAAATATTAGGCAAAAATTGTCTAAGAGAAAAAACTGTTTTTTCCCATGGAAACCAATAAAAGAGCAGCTGTCGTTACTTCAGGCCAGTTGAAAAAAATTTAAGCTAAGGTTTGGTACATTGCTATGGGCAAAAAGGGTCAAAACAAAAAGATAGTAAATATGGGTTGCTGTCCGCACTGCACTCCTCCCCATAACCTAATGTATATGGTGCTCAGAAGTGAAAAAAATAAGCCTTATCGAGCATGGCTACAGTAGTACTCCAAACACAGGTAATCCTCTGGCACTCCCAGTTAAAATCAGTTCATTATTGCATACCAATTTAAAAAGTAGACATAGTATAGTAGTTTAAAAGATTTGATAAGTTGCGATAAGTGCAGTCCAATGTCCTTATAACAAGTAGTTATCTCATTAACAATGCAGCCAAAATTTGGTGGTAAGCAATTTTTTACTTTTTGCCTCCACTCATCTAACAGCCATATTGTTATTTCAACTGACGTGGTCATATGAGGCCTTGTTTGTTGTGGGTCACATCACATTTTTCAGTGATTTTTATCTACAACTCATGCATGGTATGGTCTGATGAAGCCTAGAGACACTTGTGTCCAAATAGATAAAGCTGAGTTCTTTGATTCATTCAGGGGCAGTTGCATCAAAAGGGCCATAGACGCCCGTGATGAGAACATACAGTTGTGTTCAAAATTATTCAACCCCCACTGAAATTGAGTGTTTTGGCCAGTTTGACATTGATTTTGATCTTTTCAGTCATCTTGTTTACAATTAAATCAAAGAGGCACTTGTAAGTCAGACAAATATAACATAACATTTGTAATGAAATTACCACAAATGTCTTTTCTGTGCTCACATCATTATCAGTTTTATTCAACCCCCAAGTGACATTCAATCTTAGTACTTAGTACAACATCCTTTTCCAGTTATAACAGCTTTTAAACGTGAAGCATAGCTTGACACAAGTGTCTTGCAGCAATCTACGGGTATCTTCGCCCATTCTTCATGGGCAGAAGCTTCCAGTTCAGTCAGATTCTTAAGCTTGCGCGCTGCAACTGCTTTCTTTAAGTCCCACCAGAGGTTCTCAATCGGATTTAAGTCTGGTGACTGCAATGGCCACTTCAAAATGTTCCAGCCTTTAATCTGCAACCATGCTCTAGTGGACTTTAAGGTATGCTTGGGATCATTGTCCCGTTGAAAGGTCCAACGTCTCCCAAGCCTCAGGTTTGTGACGGACTGCATCACATTTTCATCCAATATCTCCTGGTACTGAAGAGAATTCATGGTACCGTGCACACGCTGAAGCTTCCCTGTACCTGTAGAAGCAAAACAGCCCCAAAGCATGATTGACCCTCCGCCATGCTTCACAGTAGGCAAGGTGTTCTTTTCTTCATAGGCCTTGTTCTTCCTCCTCCAAACATAGCGTTGATCCATGGGCCCAAACAGTTCTAATTTTGTTTCATCAGTCCACAGAACACTATCCCAAAACTTTTGTGGTTTGTCCACATGACTTTTGACATACTGCAGTCAACTCTTCTTATTCTTTGGAGACAGCAAGGGGGTGCGCCTGGGAGTTCTGGCATGGAGGCCTTCATTACGCAGTGTGCGCCCTATTGTCTGAGCTGAAACTTCAGTACCCGCATCTGACAAATCTTTTTTCAGTTCCTCAGCAGTCACACAGGGACTTTTCTCCACTTTGCGCTTCAGGTAGCGCACAGCAGTCGAAGTCAGCATCTTCTTTCTGCCACGACCAGGTAGCATTTCAACAGTGCCCTTTGCCTTGAATTTGCGAATGATGCTTCCTATGGTGTCTCTTGGTATGTTTAACATCTTTGCAATCTTCTTATAGCCATTGCCCTTCCTGTGAAGAGAAATCACCTCTTCTCTTGTCTTCCTGGACCATTCTCTTGACTTCACCATGTTTGTAAACACACCAGTAAATGTCTAGAAGGAGCTGAGTATCACAGTCATTTTAAATCTGCCTAATTGGTGCTTATTATGCTTGATTGCTGCTCCTTGACATCCAGAGGTGCTTTCAATACCTGATCGAAAACACTTGAATGAACCTCTGTTCTTAAGAGTGGTAGTCTTTAAGGGGTTGAATAATTGTGTCAATGAAGAAATCACAAAAAAAACATTTAATACTGTATTCCAAAAACAACTGATGTCATTTTAGTTGCATTTGATTCTTTAAAAAGTCCTTGTAAGATTTCATTCTGAACACAATTACAAATGTACACTAAATTCCCTAAAACCCTTTACAGCATTGGTGGTTGAATAATTTTGAACACAGCTGTAGTCCTATCACTTTACAAATCGCTAGTCAAACCATACATGGAGTACTGTGTACAGTTCTGGGCTCCTGTGAACTACGCAGACATAGCAGAGCTGGAGAGGGTTCAGAGGAGGGCAACAGAAGTAATAACTGGAATGGGGTGACTGATTGGAGTCGGGAAGGAATTTTCTATTCCCTTAAGTGGGAAAAATTGGCTTCTACCCCACAGTTTTTTTTTGCCTTCCTCTGGATCAACTAGCAGGATAACAGGCCGAACTGGATGGACAGATGTCTTTTTTTGGCCTTATGTACTATGTTACTATGTTACTATGTAGTGCTTTTGTCACCTTTTTGTATACCTTTGCTGTAGTGTTATGGAAGCTACATCATATAGTAGACTAAGCATCATTATTGGCCAACAAAAAAAATCTATTTTTTTTTAAACTGTGTACACCAGCCCTGAATGTTGACAAATCAACTAATTGTCAAAAAGACTTAGGGAGATGTACAATATGTACCAGGGCTCCATCTATGATGTGCCATTTACAATTCTTTTCAATGTCTTTTTATGTTACCCAGGGCCTACACCACTACAGGCCCCAGTGTCTGCATCACTACACCATCTCCTTTTCATTAGGGCTCCTAAAATACAAACAGTTTATTTTGTATCCGATCACTATGAAGTTAATCGAACACATCCCGAGGTGTTCTACTCGAGCACCCGAGCACCCAAGCATTTTGGTGCTCGACCAACACTAGTTTTGACCCCGATTCTTGGATTCTGGTTTGCTTTTTCTGCATCTCCTGGTTTGATCCTGGCATGGTTCTTGGACTCGAAGCTGCCTGACATATATAGACCTGGACTTGACAGCTCATGTATAACCTTGGCTCGGTATTGTGTAGTCATCTGCTTTCTGATTTGGCTTCATTGCTCTTTCTTAGTTTTTCTCATTTGTGTGCCTGCCTTTCGCTTTGTTTATTGTTTTTTTCCCTTTTTGCCTCTGCTTTTCCCTGGTAAGCCCCAGCATGTAAATAAGCAGGGTCTGTCGACCAGTTGTGGTTCCTTCAGTGACACGAGACATGCAGGGATATTTCACCATAAAATAATGCAAAATTATGAATGCAGCTCTGGACTGTAATAGACAAAATTTAGGATAAGTACAAAATAAAGAATGCAGTGTATTTTTTATCAGACCATTTTTATTGAAGTTTATACACAGGAATAAAACAAAATTTTCACTCTCAATCCCTTCTCAGGACAATACCTGTATGCAACAATACAAAGTATTGACAGAAAATGTGAGTACAAAACAATCTTAAAGGAATATATGACTAACAGAACAAAGATGGGCACGTAACAGTTAGCAGTATGGTGAAGTCCCTGAAATGTGGAAAGGCAGTATTCCCAAAAAGGCAAATACCCCTTTGCTAATACTTCCCTAGCAGTCAGGGATTACAAGGAGAAGTTTCCAACATAATAGCTAGATGTATTCAGACTAGTGTCGAGCATCGTTCAGGGTACGTACCGAATTTTGGGGTGTCCGTGACACGGACCCGAACCCGGACATTTTCAAAAAAGTTCGGGTTCGGGTCCGGTGTTCGGCGATTACTTCCCGCTTTCTGAAGGGCTGCACAGCAGCCAATCAGCTAGTGTTTTACTTCTTGCCCTAAGAGCCCATCACAGCCATGCCTACTAATGGCATGGCTGTGATTGGCCAAGTGCAGCATGTGACCCAGCCTCTATTTAAGCTGGAGTCACGTAGCGCCGCACATCACACTGCTCTGATTAGTGTAGGGAGAGGACGCAGCTTCTGTCAGGGCGAGATAGGAAGGGATAAAGAAGTCATTGATCTACATTTCTACACCTGTGCATCAGAACAACTCAGCTGAGCTGTTCACTGAAAGTCACTATTTTGTTTAGACTGGCCAGAGCGATTTTTACTGGCACATGTAACTGGGCTGACCGGCGGTGGCCATTTTGGGACTTGTGGTGCGCCAGCACAAGCTGCCACAGAGTCTAAACCAAAGCTCCAAAGAAGTGAAAAATCTACACCTGTGAATCAGAACAACAGCGATTCAGCTACTCAGTTAAAGTCAATTTTTTTTCTGGCTGGGCAGACCGTTTTCTGGCACATGTTACTGGGCTGATAGGCGGCGGGCATTTTGGGACTTGTGGTGCTACAGCAAAAGCGGCCACAATGTCCATTAATCTCATGAAATAGTCGATTTTTTCATAGATATACTACATCAGGGGTTTGGCTGTGCTTGTGTCACCCATACTAACTGCAAAGATATTTAATATATCAGTGGTGAAACTGAAAGTAACCCACTTGGATAGAAAATCCCATGAATGTGCTGTTCCAGCTAGGCTAGCCAGTGCCACTACAGCCAAGTCCAATATTGTCAGCCAGAAATATTTTTTTTTTTATGTGCCAGAAATATAAATTAAAAAAAGCTTTCACCGTAATAATAAAATTATTCTGGTGTTAGACCAGAAGAAGCACTCCTGTTGTAATTAATACTGTAAAAAGGCTTAGGCAATATTTCTCCCAGTGTGGGAAATTTATCTAGCAAAACTAGCATTTTAAAAATTCCGGTGTTCTGAAATACCAGCAGTCCTCTTGTAATTAATACCGCAAAAAGGCATTATATTGTCCAGTGTTGTAATTTTGGTGACAAAAAGGCCAATTTAATCAACCTGGTGTTAGTTACACCAGAAACAGTAGGCCTCACGTTTTTACTCCTGTAAAAGGAATTAATACAGGAAAAAGGCATTACATTATCCAGTGTTGTAATTTTGGTGAAAAAAGGCCAATTTAATCAATCTGGTGTTAGTTACACCAGAAACAGTAGGCAGCACGTTTTACTCCTGTAAAAGGAATTAATACCGGAAAAAGGCATTACATTGTCCAGTGTTGTAATTTTGGTGAAAAAAGGCCAATTTAATCAATCTGGTGTTAGGTACACCAGAAACAGTAGGCCTCACGTTTTACTCCTGTAAAAAGGAATTAATACCGGAAAAAGGCATTACATTGTCCAGTGTTGTAATTTTGGTGAAAAAAAGGCCAATTTAATCAATCTGGTGTTAGTTACACCAGAAACAGTAGGCCGCACGTTTTTACTCCTGTAAAAAGGAATTATATCTCCCCGTGTGGGAACCTATGTACCAAAACTAGCATTTTAAAATTCTGGTGTCCAATTTGCAGCAGTTTTCTTGTAATTAATACCGGAAAAAGGAATTATATCTTTCAGTGTGGGAATTTATGTACACAAACTAGCATTTTAAAAATTCTGGTGTCCAATTAGCAGAAGTCTTCTTGTAATTAATACCTGAAAAAGGCATTACATTGTCCAGTGTTGTAATTTCGGTGAAAAAAAGGCCAATTTAATCAATCTGGTGTTAGTTACACCAGAAACAGTAGGCAGCACGTTTTTACTCCTGTAAAAAGGAATTATTACCGGAAAAAGGCATTACATTGTCCAGTGTTGTAATTTTGGTGAAAAAAAGGCCAAATTAATCAATCTGGTGTTAGTTACACCAGAAACAGTAGGCCTCACGTTTTTACTCCTGTAAAAAGGAATTAATACCGGAAAAAGGCATTACATTGTCCAGTGTTGTAATTTTGGTGAAAAAAAGGCCAATTTAATCAATCTGGTGTTAGTTAGACCAGAAACAGTAGGCCGCACGTTTTTACTCCTGTAAAAAGGAATTATATCTCCCCGTGTGGGAATCTATGTACCAAAACTAGAATTTTAAAAATTCTGGTGTCCAATTTGCAGCAGTTTTCTTGTAATTAATACCGGAAAAAGTAATTATATCTTCCAGTGTGGGAATTTATGTACACAAACTAGCATTTTAAAAATTCTGGTGTCCAATTAGCAGCAGTCTTCTTGTAATTAATACCTGAAAAAGGCATTACATTGTCCAGTGTTGTAATTTTTGTGAAAAAAAGGCCAATCTAATAAATCTGGTGTTAGTTAGACCAGAAACAGTAGGCGCACGTTTTTACTCCTGTAAAAAGGAATTATATCTCCCCGTGTGGGAATCTATTTACCAAAACTAGCATTTTAACTGCTTCAGGACCGCCGTACGCAGGATTGCGTCCTGCGGGCGGTCCTGTTCTTCTGATCGGACGCGTCGGCGCGTCATCTCGCGAGACGCGAGACTTCCTGTGAACGCGCGCGCGCGCGTTCACAGCGTCGCGCGTCTCAAGAGTTGGACTACAGCCTGCCAGCGATGATATAAATCGCATCAAACAAGTATATCAGACGCTGTTTTGTGAACAGCGTCTGATATACCTGCTACCTGGTCCTCTGGTGGTCCCATTTGCTGGGATCGACCACCAGAGGACAAGGTAACTATGTAAAGTTGCAGCAAACACTACACTAACCCCCCACCCCCTCACCAATTAACCCCTTGATCACCCAATCTAGACCCCCTGATCACCCCCCTGTCATTGATCAAGCCCCTTGTAAGGCTCCATTCAGACGTCCATATGTGTTTTGCGGATCCGTGGATCCGCGGATCTGATCCACGGATCCACAGATCCTCAAAACACGGACACCGGCAATGTGCTTTCTGCATTTTGCAGATCCGCACATTGCCAGAACTATATAGAAAATGCTCTTTTTTGTCCGCAATTGCGGACAAGAATAGGACATGTTCTATATTTTTGCGGAACGGAAGTGCAGACCCGGAAGCGCGGATCCGTAATTCGAGCGGGACAAAGTCTGTCCCCATAGAAATGAATGGGTCCGCAATTCCGTTCCGCAAACAGAATTGCGGACGTGTGAATGGGGCATAAGGGTCCCTTATCACCGCCAGTTAGTTAGCTACTTGTTAGCTAGTTAGCGCCCAGCCCACCGCACCGCAGTCACTGATTTTGGCAGAGATTTTTTCATCCACATTTATCGATGCGAATGAAAAAATCAGTGCCGTTCATTTATTTATTTTTTTCAGCCCAGAGGCTGAACGAAAAAAAAAATCTCATTACCCGTCTGCTCAATATAAGGAGAATCGCAGAAACTCCTAATGCTGGCCATACGTGTAATGATTGCGGAGACCCCTAAAATGCCAGGGCAGTATAAATACCCCACATGTGACCCCATTTTAGAAAGAAGACACCCCAAGGTATTCGCTGAGGGGCATAGTGAGTCCATGAAAAATTAAACTTTTTGTCAAAAGTTAGCGGAAAGGGAGACTTTGTGAGAAAAAACATTAAAAAATCAATTTCCACTAACTTGTGCCAAAAATTTTTTTTTCTATGAACTCGCCATGCCCCTCATGGAATACCTTGGGCTGTCTTCTTTCAAAATGGGGTCACATGTGAGGTATTTATACTGCCCTGGCATTTAGAGGCCCTAAAGCATGAGAAGAAAAATGCGTAAAAATGCCCTCCTAAAAGGTACTCATGGGAATTTGGGCCCTTTGCGCATCTTGGCTGCAAAAAGTGCCACACATGTGGTATCGCCGTACTCAGGAGAAGTAGGGCAATGTGTTTTGGGGTGTATTTTTACATATACCCATGTTGGGTGAGAGAAATATCTCTGTAAACTGACAACTTTGTATAAAAATTTTAAAAGTTGTCGTTTACAGCGATATTTCTACACACAGTAGGGGTATATATAAAAATACACCCCAAACACATTGCCCTACTCTCCTGAGTATGGCGATACCACACGAGTGACACTTTTTGCAGCCAAGATGCGCAAAGGGCCCTAAAACCAATGAGTACCATTAGGATTTCACAGGGCATTTTTACGCATTTGGATTCTCACGCTTTAGGTTCCCTAAAATGCCAGGGCAGTATAAATACCCCACAAGTGACCCCATTTTGGAAAGAAGACACCCCAAGGTATTCCGTGAGGGGCATGGCGAGTTCACAGAATTTTTTTTTGGCACAAGTAGCGGAAATTGAGATATATATATTTTTTATTTAGTTTTTACAAAGTCTCATATTCCACTAACTTGTGACAAAAATAAAATTTTACATGAACTCACCATACCCCTCACGGAATACCTTGGGGTGTCTTCTTTCTAAAATGGGGTCATATGTGGGGTATTTATACTGTCCTGGCATTTTAGGGGCCCCTAAAGCGTGAGAAGAAGTCTGGAATCCAAATGCGTAAAAATGCCCTGTGAAATCCTAAAGGTACTCATTGGTTTTAGGGCACTTTGCGCACCAGGCTGCAAAAGTGTCACTCATGTGGTATCGCCGTACTCAGGAGAAGTAGGGCAATGTGTTTTGGGGTGTATTTTTATATATACCCCTGCTGGGTGTGAGAAATATCTCTGTAAACAACAATTTTTAAATTTTTTTATACAAAGTTGTCAGTTTACAGAGATATTTCTCTCACCCAACATGGGTATATGTACAAATACACCCCAAAACACATTGCCCTACTTCTTCTGACTACGGAGATACCACATAAGTGACACATTTTTGCAGCATGGGTGCGCAAAGGGGCCCAAATTCCAACGAGTACCTTTAGCTTTTACATGGCTGCTCACAATTTAGCCCCGCCCAAAATGCCAGAACAGTAAACACACCCCACAAATGACCCCATTTCGGAAAGTAGACACCCCAAGGTATTCACTGAGGGGCATAATGAGCCTGTCTGAGATTTTTTTTTTTTTTGCCAGAAGTTAGCAGAAATGGAAACTTTATTATTATTTTTTTTTTCCTCAGAAAGTGTCATTTTCCGCTAACTTGTGAAAAAAAAATGAAATGATACATGAACTCACCATGCCCCGCCGCGAATACTTTGGGGTGTCTACTTTCTAAAATGGTGTCATTTGGGGGGTATTTATACTATCCTGACATTCTAGCACCTGAAGAAACATGACAGGTGCTCTGAAAGTCAGAGCTGCTTCAAAATGCCGAAATTCACTTTTTTGCACCATAGTTTGTAAACGCTATAACGTTTACCCAAACCAATAAATATACACTTATTGGATTTTTTTTTTTATCAAAGACATGTAGAACAATACATTTAGAGAAAAATTTATATAGAAATGTAGTTTTAAAAAAAAAATTTACAACAGAAAGTGAAAAATGTCATTTTTTTGCAAAAATGTCGTTAAATTTTTATTAATAGCAAAAAAGTAAAAATGTCAGCAACAATGAAATACCACCAAATGAAAGCTCTATTAGTGAGAAGAAAAGGAGGTAAAATTCATTTGGGTGGTAAGTTGCATGACGGAGCAATAAACGGTGAAAGTAGTGTAGTGCAGAATTGTAAAAAGTGGCCTGGTCATTAAGGGTGTTTAAGCTAGGGGGCTGATGTGGATAAAAATTCTGGTGTCCAATTTGCAGCAGTTTTCTTGTAATTAATACCGGAAAAAGGAATTATATCTTCCAGTGTGGGAATTTATGTACACAATCACAAACTAGCATTTTAAAAATTCTGGTGTCCAATTAGCAGCAGTCTTCTTGTAATTAATACCTGAAAAAGGCATTACATTGTCCAGTGTTGTAATTTTGGTGAAAAAAAGGCCAATTTAATCAACCTGGTGTTAGTTACACCAGAAACAGTAGGCAGCACGTTTTTACTCCTGTAAAAAGGAATTAATACCGGAAAAAGGCATTACATTGTCCAGTGTTGTAATTTTGGTGAAAAAAAGGCCAAATTAATCAATCTGGTGTTAGTTACACCAGAAACAGTAGGCCTCACGTTTTTCCTCCTGTAAAAAGGAATTAATACCGGAAAAAGGCATTACCCTGTCCAGTGTTGTAATTTTGGTGAAAAAAGGCCAATTTAATCAATCTGGTGTTAGTTAGACCAGAAACAGTAGGCCGCAAGTTTTTACTCCTGTAAAAAGGAATTATATCTCCCCGTGTGGGAAACTATGTACCAAAACTAGCATTTTAAAAATTCTGGTGTCCAATTTGCAGCAGTTTTCTTGTAATTAATACCGGAAAAAGGATTTATATTTTCCAGTGTGGGAATTTATGTACACAAACTAGCATTTTAAAAATTCTGGTGTCCAATTAGCAGCAGGCTTCTTGTAATTAATACCTGAAAAAGGCATTACATTGTCCAGTGTTGTAATTTTGGTGAAAAAAAGGCCAATTTAATCAATCTGGTGTTAGCTAGACCAGAAACAGTAGGCCGCACGTTTTTACTCCTGTAAAAGGAATTATATCTTCCCGTGTGGGAATCTATGTACCAAAAACTAGCATTTTAAAATTCTGGTGTCCAATTTGCAGCAGTTTTCTTGTAATTAATACCGGAAAAAGGAATTATATCTTCCAGTGTGGGAATTTTGGGGCTAAAAATAATATATTTTATTGTGGTGCGAGTTGAATCGCAACAATGAGGAAACATTCTATTAAGGGACGAGGACGCGGTCATGTTGGTGTCCGTGGAGCCTCTGTTGCTGGCAGAGGACGTGGCCGTTCGGCCTCAGGCACACAAAGTAGTGAACCAACTCCCTCAAGTAGACGGCATAATCTACAGCAATATTTGGTGGGGCCCAATGCCGTTATGAGGATGGTAAGGCCTGAGCAGGTACAGGCATTAGTCGATTGGGTGGCCGACAGTGCTTCCAGCACGTTCACCACATTGTCTTCCGCCCAGTCTTCTGCGGAAAGCGCACAGGTGGCACCTGAAAACCAAGCCCATCAGTCTGTCACATCACCCCCATGCATATCAGGGAAACTGGCTGAGCCTCAAGTTATGCAGCAGTCTCTTCTTCTGTTTGAAGACTCTGCTCCCACGGTTTTCCAGGGGCGTCCACCTATCCCTTCCCCAGCGGTGGAAGACATTCCATGCACTGACGCACAACCACTTATGTATCCACATGATGAGGACATGGGAATACCACCACAGCAGAGTGACCGAGTGTCTGATGATGACGAAACACAGGTGCCCACTGCCGTGTCTTATTGCAGTGTGCAGACTGAACAGGAGGAGGTCAGGGAGGAAGACTGGGTGGAAGACGATGCAGAGGACGATGAGGTCTTAGACCCCACATGGACTGAAGGTAGTGCCGCTGACTTAAATAGTTCAGAGGAAGAGGCAGTGGTGAGACCGAGACAACAGTGAAGCCAAAGAGGGAGCAGGGGGCAAAAGCAGAACAGCCGCCGTCCAGAGAGTTCGCCTGCTATTGGCCAGCGCCAACAGGGACCCAGCACCCCAAAGGCATCTTCAAGGAGTTCCCTGGCATGGCACTTCTTCAAACAATGTGCTGACGACAAGACCAGAGTGATTTGCACGCTGTGCCATCAGACCCTGAGGCGAGGCATTAATGTTCTTAACCTGAGCACCACCTGCATGATCAGGCATCTACATGCAAAGCATGAACTGCAGTGGAGTACACACCTTAAAAACAAGGAACCCGCTCAGGCTCCCCCTGCTCCCTCTACCGCTGCTGCCTCGGCTTCCGCCTCGAGAGGAATGTTGCCACCTGCCGAGCAGCAAACAGAGGATGTGCCACCGACACCACCACCACCACCGCCACTGTCACCTAGCGTCTCTAGTATTTCACACAGCAGCGTTCAGCTCTCCATCTCTCAAACCTTTGAGAGGAAGCGCAAATTCCCACCTAGTCACCCTCGAGCCCTTGGCCTGAATGCCAGCATTTCTAAACTACTGGCCTTTGAAATGCTGTCATTCCGGCTGGTGGACACAGAACAGCTTCAAACAGCTGATGGCCATGGCTGTCCCCAGTATGTGGTTCCCAGCCGCCACTACTTCTCCAAGACAGCCGTGCCTTCCCTGCACATGCAAGTGTCCGATAAAATCAAGTGTGCACTGCGCAACGCCATTTGTGGCAAGGTCCACCTAACCACAGATACGTGGACCAGTAAGCACGGCCAGGGACGCTATATCTCCCTAACTGCACACTGGGTAAATGTAGTGGCGGCTGGGCCCCAGGCGGAGAGTTCCTTGGCGCACGTCCTTCCGCCGCCAAGGATCACAGGGCATCATTCTTTGCCTCCTGTAGCCTCCTCCTCCTACTCGGCTTCCTCCTCCCTCTGCTTCCACCAGCTCATCCAGTCAGCCACACACCTTCACCACCAACTTCAGCACAGCCCGGGGTAAACATCAGCAGGCCATTCTGAAACTCATATGTTTGGGGGACAGGCCCCACACCGCGCAGGAGTTATGGCGGGGTATTGAACAACAGACCGACCAGTGGTTGCTGCCGGTGGGCCTCAAGCCTGGCCTGGTGGTGTGCGATAATGGGCGAAATCTCGTGGCAACTCTGGGACTAGCCGGTTTGACGCACATCCCTTGCCTGGCGCATGTGCTGAATTTGGTGGTGCAAAAGTTCATTCACAACTACCCAGACATGTCAGAGCTGCTGCATAAAGTGCGGGCTGTCTGTGCGCGCTTTCGGCGTTCACATCCTGCCGCTGCTCGCCTGTCAGCTCTACAGCGGAACTTCGGCCTTCCCGCTCACCGCTTAATATGCGACGTGCCCACCCGGTGGAACTCCACCTTGCACATGTTGCACATGCTGGAGAGACTGCTTCAAAATGCCGAAATTCACTTTTTTGCACCATAGTTTGTAAACGCTATAACGTTTACCCAAACCAATAAATATACACTTATTGGATTTTTTTTTTATCAAAGACATGTAGAACAATACATTTAGAGAAAAATTTATATAGAAATGTAGTTTTAAAAAAAAATTTTACAACAGAAAGTGAAAAATGTCATTTTTTTGCAAAAATGTCGTTAAATTTTTATTAATAGCAAAAAAAGTAAAAATGTCAGCAACAATGAAATACCACCAAATGAAAGCTCTATTAGTGAGAAGAAAAGGAGGTAAAATTCATTTGGGTGGTAAGTTGCATGACGGAGCAATAAACGGTGAAAGTAGTGTAGTGCAGAATTGTAAAAAGTGGCCTGGTCATTAAGGGTGTTTAAGCTAGGGGGGCTGATGTGGATAAAAATTCTGGTGTCCAATTTGCAGCAGTTTTCTTGTAAATAATACCGGAAAAAGGAATTATATCTTCCAGTGTGGGAATTTATGTACACAATCACAAACTAGCATTTTAAAAATTCTGGTGTCCAATTAGCAGCAGTCTTCTTGTAATTAATACCTGAAAAAGGCATTACATTGTCCAGTGTTGTAATTTTGGTGAAAAAAAGGCTAATTTAATCAATCTGGTGTTAGTTACACCAGAAACAGTAGGCAGCACGTTTTAACTCCTGTAAAAAGGAATTAATACCGGAAAAAGGCATTACATTGTCCAGTGTTGTAATTTTGGTGAAAAAAAGGCCAATTTAATCAACCTGGTGTTAGTTACACCAGAAACAGTAGGCAGCACGTTTTTACTCCTGTAAAAAGGAATTAATACCGGAAAAAGGCATTACATTGTCCAGTGTTGTAATTTTGGTGAAAAAAAGGCCAAATTAATCAATCTGGTGTTAGTTACACCAGAAACAGTAGGCCTCACGTTTTCCTCCTGTAAAAGGAATTAATACCGGAAAAGGCATTACCCTGTCCAGTGTTGTAATTTTGGTGAAAAAGGCCAATTTAATCAATCTGGTGTTAGTTAGACCAGAAACAGTAGGCCGCACGTTTTTACTCCTGTAAAAGGAATTATATCTCCCGTGTGGGAAACTATGTACCAAAACTAGCATTTTAAAAATTCTGGTGTCCAATTTGCAGCAGTTTTCTTGTAATTATTACCGGAAAAAGGAATTATATCTTCCAGTGTGGGAATTTATGTACACAAACTAGCATTTTTAAAATTCTGGTGTCCAATTAGCAGCAGTCTTCTTGTAATTAATACCGCCAAAAGGCATTATTGTCCAGTGTTGTAATTTTGCTGAAAAAAGGCCAATTTAATCAATCTGGTGTTTGTTAGACCAGAAAAACTAGGCCTCACGTTTTTACTCCTGTAAAAAGGAATTATATCTCCCCGTGTGGGAATCTAGTATGTACCAAAACTAGCATTTTAAAAATTCTGGTGTCCAATTTGCAGCAGTTTTCTTGTAATTAATACCGGAAAAAGGATTTATATTTTCCAGTGTGGGAATTTATGTACACAAACTAGCATTTTAAAAATTCTGGTGTCCAATTAGCAGCAGGCTTCTTGTAATTAATACCTGAAAAAGGCATTACATTGTCCAGTGTTGTAATTTTGGTGAAAAAAGGCCAATTTAATCAATCTGGTGTTAGCTAGACCAGAAACAGTAGGCCGCACGTTTTACTCCTGTAAAAGGAATTATATCTTCCCGTGTGGGAATCTATGTACCAAAACTAGCATTTTAAAAATTCTGGTGTCCAATTTGCAGCAGTTTTCTTGTAATTAATACCGGAAAAGGAATTATATCTTCCAGTGTGGGAATTTTGGGGCTAAAAATAATATATTTTATTGTGGTGCGAGTTGAATCGCAACAATGAGGAAACATTCTATTAAGGGACGAGGACGCGGTCATGTTGGTGTCCGTGGAGCCTCTGTTGCTGGCAGAGGACGTGGCCGTTCGGCCTCAGGCACACAAAGTAGTGAACCAACTCCCTCAAGTAGACGGCATAATCTACAGCAATATTTGGTGGGGCCCAATGCCGTTATGAGGATGGTAAGGCCTGAGCAGGTACAGGCATTAGTCGATTGGGTGGCCGACAGTGCTTCCAGCACGTTCACCACATTGTCTTCCGCCCAGTCTTCTGCGGAAAGCGCACAGGTGGCACCTGAAAACCAAGCCCATCAGTCTGTCACATCACCCCCATGCATATCAGGGAAACTGGCTGAGCCTCAAGTTATGCAGCAGTCTCTTCTTCTGTTTGAAGACTCTGCTCCCACGGTTTTCCAGGGCGTCCACCTATCCCTTCCCCAGCGGTGGAAGACATTCCATGCACTGACGCACAACCACTTATGTATCCACATGATGAGGACATGGGAATACCACCACAGCAGAGTGACCGAGTGTCTGATGATGACGAAACACAGGTGCCCACTGCCGTGTCTTATTGCAGTGTGCAGACTGAACAGGAGGAGGTCAGGGAGGAAGACTGGGTGGAAGACGATGCAGAGGACGATGAGGTCTTAGACCTCACATGGACTGAAGGTAGTGCCGCTGACTTAAATAGTTCAGAGGAAGAGGCAGTGGTGAGACCGAGACAACAGTGAAGCCAAAGAGGGAGCAGGGGGCAAAAGCAGAACAGCCGCCGTCCAGAGAGTTCGCCTGCTATTGGCCAGCGCCAACAGGGACCCAGCACCCCAAAGGCATCTTCAAGGAGTTCCCTGGCATGGCACTTCTTCAAACAATGTGCTGACGACAAGACCAGAGTGATTTGCACGCTGTGCCATCAGACCCTGAGGCGAGGCATTAATGTTCTTAACCTGAGCACCACCTGCATGATCAGGCATCTACATGCAAAGCATGAACTGCAGTGGAGTACACACCTTAAAAACAAGGAACCCGCTCAGGCTCCCCTGCTCCCTCTACCGCTGCTGCCTCGGCTTCCGCCTCGAGAGGAATGTTGCCACCTGCCGAGCAGCAAACAGAGGATGTGCCACCGACACCACCACCACCACCGCCACTGTCACCTAGCGTCTCTAGTATTTCACACAGCAGCGTTCAGCTCTCCATCTCTCAAACCTTTGAGAGGAAGCGCAAATTCCCACCTAGTCACCCTCGAGCCTCTTGGCCTGAATGCCAGCATTTCTAAACTACTGGCCTTTGAAATGCTGTCATTCCGGCTGGTGGACACAGACAGCTTCAAACAGCTGATGGCCATGGCTGTCCCCCAGTATGTGGTTCCCAGCCGCCACTACTTCTCCAAGACAGCCGTGCCTTCCCTGCACATGCAAGTGTCCGATAAAATCAAGTGTGCACTGCGCAACGCCATTTGTGGCAAGGTCCACCTAACCACAGATACGTGGACCAGTAAGCACGGCCAGGGACGCTATATCTCCCTAACTGCACACTGGGTAAATGTAGTGGCGGCTGGGCCCCAGGCGGAGAGTTCCTTGGCGCACGTCCTTCCGCCGCCAAGGATCACAGGGCATCATTCTTTGCCTCCTGTAGCCTCCTCCTCCTACTCGGCTTCCTCCTCCTCTGCTTCCACCAGCTCATCCAGTCAGCCACACACCTTCACCACCAACTTCAGCACAGCCCGGGGTAAACATCAGCAGGCCATTCTGAAACTCATATGTTTGGGGGACAGGCCCCACACCGCGCAGGAGTTGTGGCGGGGTATTGAACAACAGACCGACCAGTGGTTGCTGCCGGTGGGCCTCAAGCCTGGCCTGGTGGTGTGCGATAATGGGCGAAATCTCGTGGCAACTCTGGGACTAGCCTGTTTGACGCACATCCCTTGCCTGGCGCATGTGCTGAATTTGGTGGTGCAAAAGTTCATTCACAACTACCCAGACATGTCAGAGCTGCTGCATAAAGAGCGGGCTGTCTGTGCGCGCTTTCGGCGTTCACATCCTGCCGCTGCTCGCCTGTCAGCGCTACAGCGGAACTTCGGCCTTCCCGCTCACCGCTTAATATGCGACGTGCCCACCCGGTGGAACTCCACCTTGCACATGTTGTACATGCTGGAGAGACTGTGCGAGCAGCAGCAGGCCATAGTGGAGTTTCAGCTGCAGCACGCACGCGTCAGTCGCACGTGCGAGACCTGTGTGCCCTGTTGCGCTGTTTCGAGTACGCCACCAACATGGCCAGTGGCGATGCCACTGTTATCAGCGTGACAATACCAATTCTATGTCTCCTAGAGAAAACGCTTAGGGCGATGATGGAAGAGGAGGTGGGCCAGGGCCAGGAGGTGGAGGAGGAGGATGACGGGTCGTTTTTAGCACTTTCAGGCCAGTCTGTTAGAAGCTGCTCAGAGGGAGGTTTTTTGCAACAGCAGAGGGCAGGTACAAATGTGGCCAGCCAGGGACCACTACTGGAGGACGAGGAGGATGAGGAGGAGGTGGAGGAGGATGAGGATGAAGCAGGTTCACAGCGGGGTGGCACCCAGCACAGCGCAGGCACATCCCTGGTGCGTGGCTGGGGGGATACAGAGGATGATGACGATACGCCTCCCACAGAGGACAGCTTGTCCTTACCTCTGGGGAGCCTGGCACACATGAGCGATTACATGCTGCAGTGCCTGCGCAACGACAGCAGAGTTGCCCACATTTTAACGTGTGCTGACTACTGGGTGGCCACCCTGCTGGATCCATGGTACAAAGAGAATGTGCCCACTTTACTTCCTGCACTGGAGCGTGATAGGAAGATGCGCGAGTACAAGAGCACGCTGGTAGACGCGCTCCTGAGAGCATTCCCAACTGTCACAGGGGAACAGGTGGAAGGCCAAGGCCAAGGCAGAGGAGGAGCTAAAGGTCGCCCACGCAGCAGTGTCACGGCCAGCTCCTCTGAGGGCAGGGTTAGCATGGCAGAAATGTGGAAAAGTTTTGTCTCCACGCCACAGCTAACTGCCCCACCACCTGATACGGAACGTGTTAGCAGGAGGCAACATTTCACTAACATGGTTGAACAGTACGTCTGCACACAACTCCACGTACTGACGGATGGTTCGGCCCCATTCAACTTCTGGGTTTCCAAATTGTCCACGTGGCCAGAATTAGCATGTTATGCCTTGGAGGTGCTGTCCTGCCCGGCGGCCAGCGTTTTATCTGAACGTGTATTCAGTACGGCAGGGGGCGTCATTACTGACAAATGCAGCCGCCTGTCCACAGCCAACGTGGACAAGCTGACGTTTATAAAAATGAACCAGGCATGGATCCCACAAGACCTGACCCTCCCTTGTGCAGAGTAGTCCATAATAACTGCCTTAAACCATGTTGTCTTGTACTCCTGGCCACTTCTTCATTGAAAAATCAATTTTTGAAATTAACTAGGATCTTGGGGTGCAACCCAGAGTTGAATGAACCTTCCCTATGTCTGGGTGCCGGGGCCAAAGTACATAAAAGTGTCCTTCTCCTGTGCTGGGTGATATGAATGTTATACTTGTGCTGTCTGACATGTCTCCTTTGTGTGGGTGCAGGGGGCCAAAGTCACTGAAAGCGGCCTTCTCCTGTGGTGGGTGATCTAAATGCCTGATTCTCTGCTGTGGGACCTCTCTCCTCTTTCTGGGTGCAGGGGTCAAAGAAACAAAAGGTGGTCTACTCCTGTGGTGGTTGACATGATGCCTGATTCTCTGCTGTGGGACCTCTCTCCTCCGTGTGGCTGCAGGGTCAAGGTCTCTAAAAGTGCCCTTCTCCTGTGGTGGTTGATGTAAAACTGATGCTTGTGCTATCTGACCTGTCTCCTCTGTGTCGGTGCTAAGGCCTAAGTCACTGAAAGCGGCCTTCTCCTGTGCTGGCTGATATAAATGCCTGAATCTCTGCTGTGGGACCTCTCTCCTCCGTGTGGCTGCAGGGGTCAAAGTCTCTAAAAGTGCCCTTCTCCTGTGGTGGTTGATGTAAAACTGATGCTTGTGCTATCTGACCTGTCTCCTCTGTGTCGGTGCTAAGGCCTAAGTCACTGAAAGCGGCCTTCTCCTGTGCTGGCTGATATAAATGCCTGAATCTCTGCTGTGGGACCTCTCTCCTCCGTGTGGCTGCAGGGGTCAAAGTCTCTAAAAGTGCCCTTCTCCTGTGGTGGTTGATGTAAAACTGATGCTTGTGCTATCTGACCTGTCTCCTCTGTGTCGGTGCTAAGGCCTAAGTAACTAAATGGTGGCCTTCTCCTGAGGTGGTTGATATGATGCCTGATTATGTGCTGTGGGACCTCTCTCCTCTTTCTGGGTGCAGGGGTCAAATTAACTAAAGGTGGCCTACTCCTGTGGTGGGTGATCTGTAAAACTGATGCTTGCGCTATCTGACCTGTCTCCTCTGTCTCGTTGCTAAGGCCTAACTCACTGAAAGTGGCCTTGTCATGTGCTGGGTGATATAAATGTTATACTTGTGCCATCTGACATGGTTGCCGGGTCCCATTAAATGGTGGCCTACTCCTGTGGTGGGTGATCTAAATGCCTGATTCTCTGCTGTGAAACCTCTCTCCTCCGTCTGGGTGCAGGGGTCAAAGTCTCTCAAAGTGGCCTTCTCCTGTGCTGGGTGATGTAAAACTGATGCTTGTGCCATCTGACATGGTTGCCGGGGTCCCATTAAATGGTGGCCTACTCCTGTGGTGGGTGATCTAAATGCCTGATTCTCTGCTGTGAAACCTCTCTCCTCCGTCTGGGTGCAGGGGTCAAAGTCTCTCAAAGTCGCCTTCTCCTGTGCTGGGTGATGTAAATACTGATGCTTGTGCCATCTGACATGGTTGCCGGGGTCCCATTAAATGGTGGCCTACTCCTGTGGTGGGTGATCTAAATGCCTGATTCTCTGCTGTGAAACCTCTCTCCTCCGTCTGGGTGCAGGGGTCAAAGTCTCTAAAAGTGGCCTTCTCTTGTGCTGGGTGATGTAAAACTGATGCTTGTACCATCTGACATGGTTGCCGGGGTCCCATTAAATGATGGCCTACTCCTGTGGTGGGTGATCTAAATGCCTGATTCTCTGCTGTGAAAACCTCTCTCCTCCGTCTGGGTGCAGGGGTCAAAGTCTCTAAAAGTGGCCTTCTCTTGTGCTGGGTGATGTAAAACTGATGCTTGTACCATCTGACATGGTTGCCGGGGTCCCATTAAATGATGGCCTACTCCTGTGGTGGGTGATCTAAATGCCTGATTCTCTGCTGTGAAAACCTCTCTCCTCCGTCTGGGTGCAGGGGTCAAAGTCTCTCAAAGTCGCCTTCTCCTGTGCTGGGTGATATAAATGTTATGCTTGTGCCATCTGACATGGTTGCCGGGGTCCCATTAAATGGTGGCCTACTCCTGTGGTGGGTGATCTAAATGCCTGATTCTCTGCTGTGAAACCTCTCTCCTCCGTCTGGGTGCAGGGGTCAAAGTCTCTCAAAGTCGCCTTCTCCTGTGCTGGGTGATGTAAATATTGATACTTGTGCCATCTGACATGGTTGCCGGGGTCCCATTAAATGGTGGCCTACTCCTGTGGTGGGTGATCTAAATGCCTGATTCTCTGCTGTGAAAACCTCTCTCCTCCGTCTGGGTGCAGGGGTCAAAGTCTCTAAAAGTGGCCTTCTCTTGTGCTGGGTGATGTAAAACTGATGCTTGTACCATCTGACATGGTTGCCGGGGTCCCATTAAATGATGGCCTACTCCTGTGGTGGGTGATCTAAATGCCTGATTCTCTGCTGTGAAAACCTCTCTCCTCCGTCTGGGTGCAGGGGTCAAAGTCTCTAAAAGTGGCCTTCTCTTGTGCTGGGTGATGTAAAACTGATGCTTGTACCATCTGACATGGTTGCCGGGGTCCCATTAAATGATGGCCTACTCCTGTGGTGGGTGATCTAAATGCCTGATTCTCTGCTGTGAAAACCTCTCTCCTCCGTCTGGGTGCAGGGGTCAAAGTCTCTACAAGTGGCCTTCTCTTGTGCTGGGTGATGTAAAACTGATGCTTGTACCATCTGACATGGTTGCCGGGGTCCCATTAAATGATGGCCTACTCCTGTGGTGGGTGATCTAAATGCCTGATTCTCTGCTGTGAAAACCTCTCTCCTCCGTCTGGGTGCTGTGAAACCTCTCTCCTCCGTCTGGGTGCAGGGGTCAAAGTCTCTAAAAGTGGCCTTCTCTTGTGCTGGGTGATGTAAAACTGATGCTTGTACCATCTGACATGGGTGCAGGGGTCAAATTAACTAAATGGTGGCCTACTCCTGTGGTGGGTGATATGATGCCTGAATATGTGCTGTGGGGCCTCTCTCCTCTTTCTGGGTGCAGGGGTCAAAGTAACTAAAAGTGGCCTTCTCCTGTGCTGGATGGTATAAATGTAATGCTTGTGCTATCTGACATGTCTCCTCTGTCTGGGTGCTAAGGCCTAAGTCACTGAAAGTGGCCTTCTCCTGTGGTGGTTGATATGATGCCAGATTCTCTGCTGTGGGACCTCTCTCCTTTGTCTGGATGCTGGGGTCGAAATAATAGTAAGCGACCTTCTCCATTGGTGGGTGATTTGAAGCCTGATTCTGTGCTATGGGACCTAACTCCAATTAATATTGATTAATTTTTATTTATTTTATGTTAAGTCTTCATTTCCCTATCTACATTTGTTTGCAGGGGATTTACCTACATTTTGCTGCCTTCTGCAGCCCTCTAGCCCTTTCCGGGAGTCTTTTACAGCCTTTTTAGTGCCCAAAAGTTCGGGTCCCCATTGACTTCTATGAGGTTCGGGATGAAGTTCGGGTTGAGTTCGGATCACGAACCCGGACATTTTCCGGAAGTTCGGCCGAACCTCTCGAACCCGAACATCCAGGTGTTCGCTCAACTCTAATTCAGACCCTACCTCTATGAGATATCAATAGATCAATATCTACAATGGCTGTAAAAATAACACTCAGAGGGTTTCTATGCAGCTGTTGTAAGGGCAGGCCAGGGATATCTATCCATATCTCCCATATAGACTCAAATTTTAAGGAAAATGAAGAAAACTCCAGCATCTAGTTCACGAGTATCTTCTCTTTATTAATAGTGTTGGTGATACAGCGGCAATAAAATATATCTTCTCACATCCTTAAGCAGTCAACGCGTTTCGAAAAAGTTCTTATTCATGACTGGGAGAATCAGGCATTTAGATCACCCACCACAGGAGTAGGCCATCATTTAATGGGACCCCGGCAACCATGTCAGATGGTACAAGCATCAGTTTTACATCACCCAGCACAAGAGAAGGCCACTTTTAGAGACTTTGACCCCTGCACCCAGACGGAGGAGAGAGGTTTTCACAGCAGAGAATCAGGCATTTAGATCACCCACCACAGGAGTAGGCCATCATTTAATGGGACCCCGGCAACCATGTCAGATGGTACAAGCATCAGTTTTACATCACCCAGCACAAGAGAAGGCCACTTTTAGAGACTCACCAGTCATGAATAAGAACTTTTTCGAAACGCGTTGACTGCTTAAGGATGTGAGAAGATATATTTTATTGCCGCTGTATCACCAACACTATTAATAAAGAGAAGATACTCGTGAACTAGATGCTGGAGTTTTCTTCATTTTCCTTACTGCCGTATCCGGGTCTTACCTACACCTCCGTGCATCAGGGGATTCTAGTTGGAGCAAATGAATGGGTGAGCTGGATTCCACTTTTTTCGCTAAGACTCAAATTTTGCCTGTTTTCTACATTTTATATAAATCTCATTTTCCAATCCAATCACTACATTCATATGAGCTACAAATTCTTCCCTAAAAGGTACTACCGGTTAAATCCAATATTTTGCTATTAGTTTTCTCGACTGATATAATAGACATTGAATACCTATACAAATTCCCTTCTGAAATGGTATCACTCTGCAGGATTTCCAACGCTGTATACCATATACTTCCATATACTTTAATATCAAGTACTGCTAGCCAGAAGGGACCAAGGGCAGAGCACTCCCAGGCAGGGATGTAGGGGTTGCAGCAGTCACAATTACGACCGGGCCCCAGAGATACAGTTAGATGCTGCTTTGGGGCATGGGAGTGATGCCGAATGCTCCGACTTTCCATCTGATAGGCTTCAGGCCTAGTGCCTATAACCTATGAGAGGCCGGCACAGGCGGCGAAATGATGTAATCATCATCGTACCGCCCGACCCGAGCAGAATACTTCTCAGGAAATAGGCCGGGAGAGGCCGGCACTGCATCGCTGACAGCCACCTGGAGGTAAGTACATATTTGTGTTTATAGTTTTTTTATTTGGCACCGTGCTATTTGGCCACTAAATAAGTTAATTTTGTACTGACATACATAAGGGGGCAGGCAGATAGGCTGTTCACCCTGTCGGATCCGGACTGCCGCTCCGGCACAGCATGGCAGTGCATGGAGAGAGGACGCCAGACTAAAACTACAACATGTCCGACTTTTTAGTCCGGCGGCCTCTACTGTGCACTGCTGTGCTGCGGCACGGCAAAATAGCGGCAGGACGGATCCGACAGAGTGAACAGCCTGTCGGATCTGTCCTGCCGCATGTGTGAAACTAGCCTAAGTAAAACTAAGAACTTTGGGGAGCACTATTACTGTTGGGGGCACAGTATAAGCTTAGCACAATTATTTTTGGGGGACATTATACTATTAGTGTCAGGAAACACTATTTTCTGGTCACAGTTATCTTTTAGGGCACTGTGTGTCAATAATTATTGAAAAGTACTATCTGCGTGGTACTAGTATTTTCAGGGATACTGTTTCTTTAGTAGAGTATTGGGGAGCACAGTAGGCACAGTATTGAGAGTGGCAGGATGGAGTGTTGAGACATTGGGGAGGATGATGGAAAAGTAGGAAACTAAAATGTCTCTCAAACTGCAGAGACAAGAGATTGCTAAAATAAATGATCATGGCAATCTGGTCTAAATAGAGAAAATGAAGAAAGACAACATCTACCGTATTTTTTGCTTTATAAGACACACCTGATGATAAGATGCACCTAGGTTTTTGAGGAGGAAAATAAGAAAAAAATGTTTTAACCAAAAGGTGTACTTTTGGTGGGTTTGGAACTAATGCTCGTCTGTGGGTCATACTATTATGGGGGATCTGTGTATAACAGATCTGTGGATGACACTAATATTGGGATCTATGGATGACAGTGTTATTGGGAATCTGTGCTTCACACTGTTATGGGGGAACTGTGGATGACACTGTTATGGGGGATCTGTGGATGACACTATTATGGGGGATCTGTGCATGAAACTATTATGGGGGATCTGTGGATGATACTATTATGGGGGATCTGTGGATGACACTGTTATGGAGGATCTGTGCATCACACTGTTATGGGGGATCTGTGGATGACACTGTTATGGGGGATCTGTGGATGACACTGTTATGGAGGATCTGTGGATGACGCACAGTTATGTGATTATTACCCCCATCATAAAGAATACATAGATGTACTGTACATTGGTGTATTCTTAAGGATGAGGGGAGTTATAGTTACATTAAATATGAACAATGTCCAGGGACTGTACCCTGGACTGTATTAGCTTACAGTAACTGATATGACTACCGAATAACTCCCCTTATCAATAGGAATCTGCAGTACATGGGTGGATTCCTATGGATGAGGGGGTTATAGTCATATTTAATATAGACAGATGCCAATTACAGAACAGTACCTGGACACTGTTTATATTACGGTAAATATGACTATAACCCCTCTCATCCATAGGAATGCACCCACGTACTGTAGTATATGGGTGGATTCCAATGGATAAGGGGGGTTATAGTTATGTTTAAAATGAACACTGTCCAGGGACTGTTCTGTAATTGTCATGTGTCTATATTAAATATGACTATAACCCCCCTCATCCATTGGAATCCACCCTTATACTGCAGTACATGGATGCATTCCTATGGATGAGACGGGTTATAGTCATATTTAATATAGACACATGACAATTACAGAACAGTGTTTATTTTAAATATGACTATAACCCCCCCCCCCCCCCATTACTGCAGTACATGGGTGGATTTCTATAGATAAGGGGGATTATAGTCATATTTGGCATACATTTTACATTAGGGTACAGTAAATTGCCTTGAGCTGTCCTCACCATGGGACTTAGGCAGCAATCTATGGTACCCTGACAGGGTGAAGGTCATGTGGCGCGAATAATGTGGGGGGATGATTGGCAGCACAGAGGAATCCTACTGCAGGGGCGAGTGGAGGGACGTGCAGGCTGGCAGCACTACAGTGCATACAGAGAAGCCGCCAGCCAGCCCAACAAAAGCACAGCCCATGAATGAATGAATGAAATGTAAGAGCAGGCTGCTGGCATCACAATAGTGTAGGGCAGCCCTGCGCATGAATGAATGCATGAAATGGAAGCGCAGGCTGCCAGATGAGAGTAAAGCACAGGCAGGCAGCTGGTGTAGGGCAGCCTTGCGCATGAATGAAGGAAATGGAAGCGCAGGCTGCCGGCATCACTTAGCATTCAGTGAAGCCGGCAGCCCGGCCAGGGTGCTGCTTTGTGCCTCAATGTATGCGCGGGCTGGTGGCTTCACTGAATGCTAAGTGATGCCGGCAGCCTGCGCTTCCATTTCATTCATTCATGCGCAGGGCTGCCCTACACCAGCTGCCAGCCTGTGCTTTACTCCCGTCCGGTAGCCTGCGCTTCCATTTCATTCATTCATGCGCAGGGCTGCCCTACACCAGCTGCCAGCCTGTGCTTCACTTCCTTCCGCACCACCCACCCAGTACATAGACAAGAGAGCGGAGCCTGAGAAAATGGCAGGCACATTCCCGTCTGCCCGTCCACAGTAATTCCACAGCTTCCGTCCGCCCTTTAATAGTTTTATGGCAGCTCAGGAGCTGATAGTGAGAGCTCCTGAGCTGCAGCAGGTTACGTGTTTGGGTCACCTTCCTTATACAAAACGCACTGACTTTTTCCCTCACCTTTGGAGGGAAAAAAAGTGCGTCTTATAAAACCAAAATACGGTATATCAGAGGAGATGTCACTGGATTTAAGAGGTATGTGGTAATGTATTACCCTGAATGTTTTGTAGCACTGTAAGTAATGTTTTCCAAGTATTTCTTTAATAGTAGGGCTGAAGGGAAGGGATTATGTTGAGAATTTTTCATAGGCGGTGCCATTTCAATATTTGCCTCAGGCAGCAGAAAGGCTAGGTGCACCACTGCCCCTTGCCATAAAGCACTGAGGGAAGTGAGGCCCAAGCTGAACTCTTGCATCAGGGCCCATAAGTAGAGATGAGAGAAGTTTTCAAAAATTTGATTCGCCGTTTCGCTGACTTTTGGGGAAAAATTTGGTTTGGTCCGAATTTATTCGCGGTTAATTGCGTTAAAAAAGCTATTTTCTGGCTACAGAGAGCCTTTATAGTGGTGTAGAGCACCGTGCCTTGCATTAACACACATAGGGAGTCTGCTGTAGTAGTTAAACAATAATGTGAGTCCGTATGACATGCAGATGACCGGTGTCGCTCTTAAAATCACTGCACACTTCACTTATTTGGCCAGTCATGGGGCCAAAACTGACCAAATAACTCAAGTACAGAACCTGTTCTATTAAACGCTTATACAAGTAGAGCCCCCCGACAGAGTGAAGAGGGTGTCAGCAGTAAGTTTGTGTTGACGTCATTAATTATTTTGCGCTTCCTCTGATCCGTCAGAACAATATCCCACAAAAAACTAATCCTGTCTGTTGAGCATCCTCCTTTACTTGGTCAGCAAACTGGGCTTTAGAAAATATCACTGCACCGCTAAACAGTAATTAGGCCCTCATTTTTTTCTACTTTTACACAACACAAAAGGCTTTTCAACAGATAAGTGCAATGCTGAACGGCAAATATATTTTGGTTTCGCCACTAATACACAGCAAACAGGGCTTTACAACATATAACTGCACCTCACAAGGGCAAATAAGACGTACTGTAGAATATGTTTCATAGTAATTAACCCAGTTAATGGCTGTATCAAACAGCACTTGCACTCCAATAACAAGAACCGTTTGCTGGAATGACAAAACTGTATAATGGCAATTTGGATCCCCAGTCAGTGCACCAAAGTGTAATAGGATGCTGTGGAACGATCCATATCCTCTCCCTGCACTTATAAATTGTTATTTAACCACAATCAAGTCTTTCCTATCACTGTCTCTAGCGCCTGCAGACGTCTCTCCCTGCACTAAGTACGCTAGTAAATAGCAGAATTTAAGATGGCTGCCGCTATTTATAAGGCTATGACATCACAGGGCTGGTGGCAGATTGGCTGCATGCAAGGCATTATTGGTGCTTCTGCGTTCCCAGAGTTCCTTTCTCCATGTCCTCACACGTGCAGCAGCCATTTCGTTACCACAAAGGAAATTCAGCTTCAGTGCGAATCGAATTTTTCCTGAAATTCGGATCAAATTCTACTTCGTCAGCTTCGATTCGCTCATCTCTACCCATGAGCCTTTAGCTACAGCCCTGCTCCCTGGACATATAAATAAGATGAGCATACAGTAAATCCTATTGGGGACAGTTGGAACTAGCCCTAACCCCAATATAATGAAGGATAGAGATGTCACGAACATAAAATTTTCCGTTCGCGAACGGCGAGCGCGAATTTCCACAAATGTTTGCGAACGTGCGAACAGTGCGAACCGCCATAGACTTTATTAGACAGGCGAATTTTAAAACGCACAGGGACTCCTTTTGGCCACAATAGTGATGGAAAAGTTGTTTCAAGGGAACTAACACCTGGACTGTGGCATGCTGGAGGGGGATCCATGGCAAAACTCCCATGGAAAATTACGTAGTTGACGCAGAGTGTGGCAAGTTGAATTCGCAATGCGATTAATATAACCTGCATTAATCGCATTACGAATTAATCTTAGAGCTGAGTTCCTAATGGTTGTATTGCTAGAATATAACGAAGATTGAATTCTCAATCTTCGTTATATTCCAGCAATACAACCATTAGGAACTCAGCTCTAAGTTGTAATCGCAATGCGAATAATACTTACAATTATTAATCGCTTTGCGAATCCATTTGATGCCTCTATTTGATTGTATATGACGGTTGACTATGACTACCACCAACGTTCTGCTGCCTACGAGGCAAGATATCTGAACCCCCCAGGGGCCATTTGGGCGTTTTTATTTTTATTTTATTTTTTTGTGTATTTTGCCACATTTGGTTGCATATTTACATTTGGTATAGGCAAATATCGTAGTCTAGAATTCAGTGTTTCCCAACCAGTGTGCCTCCAGCTTTTGCAAAACTACAACTCCTAGCATGCCCGGACAGCCTTTGGCTGTGCAGGCATGCTGGGAGTTGTAGTTTCGCAACAGCTGGAGGCACACTGGTTGGGAAACACAGGTCTAGATCATTACTCTGCCCAAATCTATTTTCAGCTACATGGCTTAGAAAATATGCTGTCAAACAATGATCCTAGGTTTTGGTATAGACACATGATCTAGACTACCATTTTTTCCTATACCATATGCAAATATGCAACCAAATGTGGCAAAATACACAAAAAAATAAAATAAAAAATGAAAAAATTATAAAAACGCAGATGCGTTTTTGATGCGTTTTCTATCAAAAACGCCCAAATGGCCCCTGGGGGGTTCAGATATCTTGCTTTGGAGGTAGCAGAACGTTGGTGGTAGTCATAGTCAACCGTCATATACAATCAAATAGAGGCATCAAATGGATTCGCAAAGCGATTAATAATTGTAATTATTATTCGCATTGCGATTACAACTTAGAGCTGAGTTCCTAATGGTTGTATTGCTAAAATATAACGTATATTCTAGCAATACAACAACCATTAGGAACTCAGCTCTTAGTTGAATTCGCAATGCGATAAATGCAGGTTATATTAGTTCCTAATGGTTGTTGTATTGCTAGAATATAACGAAGATTGAGAATATAGTGCTATATTCGTTATCTTCGTTATATTCTAGCAATACAACCATTAGGAACTCAGATCTAAGTTGTAATCGCAATACGAATAATACAGGTTATATTAATTGCATTGCGATTTACAATTACTAACACTGCAGCTTCAGAATGAATCTAAGATGGATGCTGTCCTTGCGTTTAGATAGGAGGTGGGAGGGTCTGGGAGGGAGGGTATGCTGTTTGGCTGGAATGTGTCTGCTGACTGTGAGGTACAGGGTCAAAGTTTGCTCAATGATAAAGTATACAGGGGCGAATGCGAACATCGCATATGTTCGCCGCCGCGAACGTACAAGCTATGTTCGCCGGGAACTGTTCGCCGGCGAATAGTTCGGGACATCTCTAATGAAGGAACACCAGGGCCTAATAATCTTTGTAATTCAGAAAAAGGTTACATAATCTAAAGGGTAGTTGACCAAACGTCAGACCATTGCTCATCTGTTAATGTACTAACATCCCATATCCATTTTGCCTGAACTGTTAACAGAAACTGCTGATGGTAAAAAGAGAGCAAAGACTGCTAGAAAACCGAGATAACACCAATGGTCCCACCCCAGGTCATCACCTGATCCATATTCAAAGATGCGTATATCGCTAGATCATCCAACCGACCCTAAATCTCCAATGCATCAAACTCTACCCTCAGCCGTTCAAAACTTTTCTTTTCCATAAAATGAAAACATCCCAACCCCTGTACTTCAGAAAGTTTAGGATTATTCCAAAGGGTTGTACAGTGCATTAGATCAAAAAAATTGATACAGTTGGAATATTTTCCAGGGGTCTAATAACGGATCCATGTGGGGGAGTATGTCTCCTCTTAAATAAACAGTAGCCTCCCCATGACCCTAAGAACCGTAGGCTTCCCTAACCTTTAAACTGTTGGTCTGAGCAGCCAAAAAATTCAACCATTATCTTTACCTCTCTTCAGGGAATCTGACCGAATTCTCTGCTGTTACCTGTTCCAGGCAAACTCTGTATTTTATTAAAAAAATATTGCATATGAATCCAAAGAGGACTGTTATATAAAACATACAGGAATTGCGGCATTAACACCATTCTGACCAGGTTAACTCTACCTATCAGGGAAAGTCGTAGATTGCACCAGGTAAAGACCTCCTGGTACTCCTATCCAACAATAGGGAAAAACTAGGAGTAATATAGTCCTGCGGACAAGCAGAAACCTGGATTTCCAGGTACTTGAATGTAGTTACAACCTGAGGCTGAACATTTTGGACAGATCTGGAAAATGGTCTAACGGAAGTATGAATGCAATGTATTTACAAAAGTCAGTAAACTTTTTACGTAGGTTCATTCAACATTTAATTTGGAAAATGATGTGAAAAGTATATAATTGAAAAAAAGCCCTAGTATAGCAGATTACTAATTTCTTTATAATGAGATCATGAACATTACCTAAAATAGCTGCAGACCTTCCACAATGATAATGTTAAAATTACATTATTATTTATATCTTTATTAAACTGGAGCATGCTAAAATTAAAAAGGTTATCCGAGTATACATTTTTCTCTTTCCCTGTGATTCCCCTGCCAGGCCCTGCAACATACTAACGCACTTACACTACATTTTCTGTCTCACTACGGAGATCAGGAGTGGTCATGTGACTGCACCCTCTGTGTAGACTGTATTTCCTCTGACGTTACGAACAGGCTTCCTATGTTACCTTCAGAATCAGTGTGTAGTTGCATTTACATTTCTGGCTGATCTTGGAGCACACAGCATTATGGGGAGTGTTGTGGCTGCAGCTCATCTACGACCACAACCTGGAAGTTAGGGTTGTAAACAATAGGAACATGGAGATTGAAGTAAAGACTCTGGAAAAGTCGACAGGTACACTATTGTGCTCTATTGGAGACTCGATGAGGTTTACTCAATTAAATTCCATTTTTTTTGGATCCTAGGTAACCTCTAAAGGAAAAGAAATAAAACAAGGTTTCTTATATTTTAATATGTTTGAAAGTGAAAAATAAGTACCTAGCTTCCTACCATGGATCACATCCTCCATTAGCAGCCTTTAATACAAAAGAATATTTGGAAAGCTGCTTTAGAGCAATAAATTCAGTGCAAAGGTGTACATAGCCTTTATTATTAGTTCATTACAATTCCAGCAGTTGTAAAATCTCTGCATGTGCCCACCTACCCAACTACAGAGAAACATATTTTTTGCCATTCTGTACTCAGTGCTCCAATAACTGATTACATGCTGCCATACACTACTACTGGAATTCTGTATCTGTCAGGATCCTTCCCTGAATACTTGACCCTCAATAACATAAAGCTGGCAGTGGACCCCTGTGTGACTACACATTCAGTATGTGAACTAGTTGTTGGGGAACTACGCCATAGATACAGATATCTGCATTAGCAACATGAGTGCTTCTAATCATTCAGCCCTCATAGATGCAGTGTGGATACAAATGTACCTTTTTGAAGGATGTCATTGCATCATCTATTTTAGCTCCACGTGCAGAATAATTAGACTTTAAATGATTCTATCACCTCCAAATTATGGAAAAAAAAGAGAAAGGAGCCATAAACATTCTTGCCTTTCTTGATGAAAGCATTTGCTTTGCCTGATCATGGTAACATAAAGCAATTTCAAGAAGATCAAATATGGTTTGTAAGTTATAGGGATTAAATATAGACTAGAAATATAACGGGGAAGTGTAAATAATTTAACAGAGCTATTAATCTACCAGTGCTTGGATAGTTACGATTTTAAATGAGGTCATGGTGGGGTCTAATTGGGAGAAAATAGGCAGGTGAACAGAATAAGTAGATAATCGTGACACCTTAATTATAATGCAATGAGAAAATGTCAGGGTAATCACTTATATTAATCAACACTGTCTCAGAAGACAGGCTTCATTTGCAAACAATAAGTACAAAATTCTACATTAGAGCACCAAGACCTGTCAATTCAAAGAATAATGTGCCATGATTGGAAGGTGGGGTCATATCAAGCAGTAAACTACTGAGCTAGATTATTGCATCATAAGTAGTTTTCACTCAATTTATGGTTCTTCCAACAAGAAATCCACAAAGTATTGATGACAAATGATATAATTTCGGCTGCTTAGGGCCACCACTGGAAGGAGCTGTGTGCATAGATTTATACAACTAGCATTAAACTCAATGGAAGCTGTATTCATTTGTATATAGTTAGCACCCCTTAGTGCCAGTTGCAGGAAGCCATTATAACATTGTCATAATAAGTAGGAAAAGCAGCACCTGACCCCTTACTGGCTCTATGATACAGTATATGCACCACTGTTTGATATCCTATTCTCATTAGGCAATACTTGTACCACGCATATGCAATATTAACCATGTACTTTACATCTGTAAAATGAATGCAAATCCCCGGAGGAAGTAGTAGTGACTTATGTCGATCTTGGAGCTTGTCGATTGTTGACCATCATCTTCAAATGCATTTTTGAATGGTAATATTGGCTGAGTGACCTCAGAGAATGATGCATTTTAAAAGGGTTTTCCAGGTGCATCAGTATCCTTTAAAATAATCATATATGAAGATAGCTGCAATTTTGCAATATTTTTTTTTTTTTTTGCCCTCATTGCTCCTATCTTCTGTTCTGTGCTGTGATCACTTGACCATGTCCATGCAGAGGTTTCTTATTTCCTGTGATGTTTTGTCCACGGGTGTGCCAAAGCAGCAATAGTGGTAGTGATAGGAGATTGTCTATGTGACTAGCTGATTAGCCTTCTACTGATTCTCCTGGCTTTGACTATGTGACTTGTTTCTGGATTAACCCCTTGTCTACTGATCTGACTACTTCTGTCTGCTAGTTTTGACTCTGACTTGTACTTCTCTGCTGCTACTCCTTGGCATCCTCTAGGTCTGTGAGTTTGCACCTGTTTTCTGCTGCCTTTCTCTGCAGATCTAACGTGGGCCCCTAGCAGCCTTAGATCTACTAACCAGAGTGGTCAATGAAGATAGGTAGCAGATTTTAAGTTAGCTACTGGTGATCCTGGACAGTGTCAGTTGTATTCTTCTTCAAATCTGTTTCATAACAGCTACATGCAGGATGTATTTGTTTATATGATGAAAGGTCACATAGCTCAGGAGAGTCCATACTAATCCTAGAAAACCCCTATAAAAGTAAGTAGACAAAAATATCCAGAGGATTGTGTAGCTCGCATACTTAAAGACAGTTTAGAGCTGAACTGTGACATATCCCCTTCTTCACCCAGGCAGCTCCTCTGAGATGAGCATCGGACAATTTTTATGTGTGTTGCTGTATATGCAGGGCAAGGGCTTTTTTGAATTGCACTGCTATTCAGAGGATTCCGCCTAGCAGTGTTCCCGGTGACATCACTGGCACTAATGGGCGGGCTTTAGCTCTACCCTAGGATGTCACCGGAAACATTGCTAGGTGGAAGGCTCTGCCTAGAAAAGACCCGGTACGCCGCCTGATCTAATAGAAAAGCCCTTGCCCTGCGCGATTCAGCGCAGGGCAAAGGAGAGCATCCAAGCCTGAAATACTCCGATGCTCATCTCAGAAGGAGTACTGGAATGCTGTACTGGAATGGTCGATTCGCTCTTCAACATTATTTCAAGTGACAACAGACACACAGAGCCAGTATTTAATGGGTTCCTCTGACACCGTGCTTAGTAGGCATGACCCAGGAACTGCCTCTATGCCCTCACCTGTCCTGAATCAGCCTCTTGCTTTTGCTGCTCCTTCTGCTAGCTAAGTAATGATAGCCGTGCACCGCTTTTTAGCAAAGATGAGTTTTGTTAGGACAGTTAGCAGTTACAGGCCAGCCCAGACTTGGATGACAGGTCCACTCTGTGCACTCATCCAATGGCACAGAAGCTGAATGTGCACCTGGCCAAGTTGCTGGTATTACAGTCCCTCTCTTTCCATGTAGTTGATTCTGCACGTTTCAGAGAACTGATGGCTTGTGCCCAACCAAGTTGGAGAGTTCCAAGCCGACAATACTTTTCCAAAAAAGCTCTACCAGCCCTGCACATGTACGTTGAGCAGACGGTGGGCCAATCCTTGGGCCTCTTGGTGTCTGGTAGAGTTCACGCTAACTTTGACGTATGGAGTTGTAACTATGGTCAAGGACAATATATGTTGTTTTCAGCCCACTGAATAAATGTGGTTCCAGCCCAGGCACACAAGCAACTTGGCCAGGTGATGGCATGCCACCTTTGTATTGTAATAATGGGATTACTGCACCAATGTCCTTCTCTGCCTCTTTATTCTCCACCTTGTCCTTACCCTCCACTCTAGGTACAACTCGCAGTGGTACTTCAGCATATCACCTATAAAAAGCTGGGTGTTATCAAGTGATTCTGCACCTTGTCAGTCTGGCCAAACTGAGCAACATAGTCAAGGAAGTATCAGGTAAGTTGAGAGAGTCTAACAGCTCACCAAAAGGAAGGGGAAAAAAAAAGGGGTAAAGGCAAGGGAGCGCCAAGAGGGATGGACGGGAATGCAAATACTGAGGATAGTAGTACTACACATAGGGTAGACCCTCATACAGTGTCCAGTGATAAAGTGTATCTATAAATATATAATTAGCTCCCCCACACATGTAGTGACAGTCACCGCCATCTGTCAGGAATACTGGGGCAGAGGTGTCATTAACTCCTTCACTACCAGCTCTTTCTCCCGGATTTCCTCTCCCTTTGGGCCAGACACTGCCCTCCAGCCCCTTCCGCAGGCTCTTTTCAATAGTGAAAGTGCAGAGGTGAGATAACCTCGCAATCGTCCCAGATGCAGTGGGACGGTGCTGGATTTTGGCATCTGTCACGTCGTTCTAGGACAACTCAGCATCTGCTCCTGATGAAGGGGACTTTGTCTGCCCCGAAACGCGTCGAGCCACATATGTTCTTTGAATAAAAGTGATTGATCTGAAGCCCTTGAGACTCTGGCTGCAATCATCCACCAAGATCTACAGGCGATCCTGGCCGGGGGGTGTCTGACCCAGGTGTCTTGAGCTTATCCTGTGGTCAGCCCCCTAGTGAAGTAAGTGGATTCTACTCTAATCCAGGAACTCATAAAAGTCCCTGATGGTATTTTACTGCATTCTATTTTTATTCTATTTTATTTTACTGACACTGCTGCATCACAAACCTTATGAATATTGATACAGTATTGATTTGATGGTTATTTGATGCTCTCCTAGAGTCGTTTATGAGACCCATTAACTGACTCCCGGACCAGGAGTACCTCATCTTTATATATTTATATATTTATAATTATATATTTATAGATACATTTTATCACTGGACACTGTATGAGGGTCTACCCTCTGTGTAGTACTACTATCCTCAGTATTTGCATTCCCGTCCATCCCTCTTGGCGCTCCCTTGCCTTTCCCCCTTTTTTTTTCCCCTTCCCTTTGGTGAGCTGTTAGACTCTCTCAACTTACCTGATACTTCCTTGACTATTTTGTTGTGCCTCTATTTTAGAGACACTGGTGAGCCGCCTCTATACCAGACTTACACACCTATTTGCTTATACCTTCACCCACCCTATTGGCGCCTTTTTTTCCACTCCTCCTGGAGACTGTCCCTCTCCCTGAGTGTTTGGATTAACTTCCGTTTTTTCTTTTTTATCTTCTCTTCAAACTGAGCAACACCAGGGAGCAACTGCTCGGCGTCATCAATAAAAAAATGGAACACTTGCTGTCTCTTTGCCAACTGGAGATAGAAACCATGGTTACTGGTAATGGGAAGAAAATTTTGTCTGCGCTGCTTCAGGGAGGGCTGACCCATGCTACCTGCATTGCACATGTCTTCAATCACGTTGTCACCGGGTTCTGCAAGTTTTCCACTTAACTGCAAGAGCTGTTAAAATATCCAGGAAACTGTGTATGTCAGCCACTCTTACCTTGCAAAACATGCCCTCCTTGAGCTGCAAAAGCAACATTAGCTGATATCCACACTCCATGTTCGACCGCCTATGTTCTGTCCTCCTTATGTGTGAAGGTACATAGCTTGACATATGCAAACAGATGCAAACAGGCTGTAATGTGGCTATGTGACATACCAGCGATGCTACCGTGAGCTTAGATGTAGAGGATGACTCCAGAGACTTCCAAACCATGTGCCAACCTCTGGAAAGATAGCTGTAAATGAGGAAAATGGCTGCTATGTGCAGGGCTGATGATGTCACTGAGGTATGGAAGTTGAAGTAGACCAAACTTCTAGTATGAATAGCTGAAATTGTGTGTAAAACGGCCACTAGAGGGTGCTGTTACACAGTCAACAGAGAATTATACAGAGAGCATCTCGACTATGCATGGAAACTATGAATAAATTAACAATAAACTTGCTGAAGGCATGACACTCCCTGCCTGGTATCTATAGGATACCAAATTAAGTCACTTCTGCAGAGAGCAACAAAATCAGTTGGTCGACCTGAATAGTAAAGGTTTCAGATTTGAGGTCCCAGCTGAACCCTAGGCTGCGCTGCATGGTTAATGGATCTGTTGCCAAGTCTAGATCTTTCAAATCACTGGCATGATCTTGAGTAGGAAAGGCTTCCATAACAACTTTGCTATTTGAAGCTATCTTATGCAGTCTAAGGTTTGAACAAGAAAGTATACTTTGAGTCCTTTTGAGTAGACTCAGGTGAGGAAAGCGACTTTAAGCCATCATCTGCATAGAAGTCTCTTTCAACAAACTTCTTAACTAGAGATGAGCGAACACCTGGATGTTCGGGTTCGAGAGGTTCGGCCGAACTTCCGGAAAATGTCCAGGTTCGTGATCCGAACTCAACCCGAACTTCATCCTGAACCCGAACCCCATAGAAGTCAATGGGGACCCGAACTTTTGGCACTAAAAAGCCTGTAAAAGACTCCCGGAAAGGGCTAGAGGGCTGCAAAAGGCAGCAAAATGTAGGTAAATCCCCTGCAAACAAATGTAGATAGGGAAATGAATTAAAATAAAATAAAATAAATAAAAATTAACCAATATCAATTGGAGAGAGGTCCCACAGCAAGGAATCATGCGTCATATCATCCACCACTGGAGAAGGCCACTCTCATTTATTTGGGACCAGCACCCAGACAGAGGATACAGGTCCCACAGCAAGAAATCATGCTTCATATCAACCACCACCGGAGAAGGCCACTCTCATGTATTTTGGACCAGCACCCAGACAGAGGAGAAGGTCCCACATCAAGGAATCATGCGTCATATCAACCCCCACCGGAGAAGGCCACTCTCATTTATTTTGGACCAGCACCCAGACAGAGGATACAGGTCCCACAGCAAGGAATCATGCGTCATATCATCCACCACTGGAGAAGGCCACTCTCATTTATTTGGGACCAGCACCCAGACAGAGGATACAGGTCCCACAGCAAGGAATCATGCTTCATATCAACCACCACCGGAGAAGGCAACTCTCATGTATTTTGGACCAGCACCCAGACAGAGGATACAGGTCCCACAGCAAGGAATCAGGCGTCATATCAACCACCACCGGAGAAGGCCACTCTCATTTATTTTGGACCAGCACCCAGACAGAGGAGAGAGGTCCCACATCAAGGAATCATGCGTCATATCAACCCCCACCGGAGAAGGCCACTCTCATTTATTTTGGACCAGCACCCAGACAGAGGATACAGGTCCCACAGCAAGGAATCATGCCTCATATCAACCACCAACGAAGAAGGCCACTCTCATTTATTTCGGCCCAGCACCCAGACAGGGGATACAGGTCCCACAGCAAGGAATCATGCGTCATATCAACCACCACCGGAGAAGGCAACTCTCATGTATTTTGGACCAGCACCCAGACAGAGGATATAGGTCCCACAGCAAGGAATCAGGCGTCATATCAACCACCACCGGAGAAGGCAACTCTCATGTATTTTGGACCAGCACCCAGACAGAGGAGAGAGGTCCCACATCAAGGAATAAGGCGTCATATCAACCCCCACCAGAGAAGGCCACTCTCATTTATTTTGGACCAGCACCCAGACAGAGGATACAGGTCCCACAGCAAGGAATCATGCTTCATATCAACCACCACCGGAGAAGGCCACTCTCATGTATTTTGGACCAGCACCCAGACAGAGGAGAGAGGTCCCACATCGAGGAATCATGCGTCATATCAACCCCCACCGGAGAAGGCCACTCTCATTTATTTTGGACCAGCACCCAGACAGAGGATACAGGTCCCACAGCAAGGAATCATGCGTCATATCAACCACCAACGGAGAAGGCCACTCTCATTTATTTCAGACCAGCACCCAGACAGAGGATACAGGTCCCACAGCAAGGAATCATGCTTCATATCAACCACCACCGGAGAAGGCAACTCTCATGTATTTTGGACCAGCACCCAGACAGAGGAGAGAAGTTTTCACAGCAGAGAATCATGCATTTAGATCACCCACCACAGGAGTAGGCCACCATTTAATGGGACCCCGGCAACCATGTCAGATGGCACAAACATCAGCTTCACATCACCCAGCACAAGAGAAGGCCACTTTGAGAGACTTTGACCCCTGCACCCAGACGGAGGAGAGAGTTTTCACAGCAGAGAATCATGCATTTAGATCACCCACCACAGGAGTAGGCCACCATTTAATGGGACCCGGCAACCATGTCAGATGGCACAAACATCAGCTTCACATCACCCAGCACAAGAGAAGGCCACTTTGAGAGACTTTGACCCCTGCACCCAGGCGGAAGAGAGGGGTTTTCACAGCAGAGAATCAGGCATTTAGATCACCCACCACAGGAGTAGGCCACCATTTAATGGGACCCCGGCAACCATGTCAGATGGCACAAACATCAGCTTCACATCACCCAGCACAAGAGAAGGCCACTTTGAGAGACTTTGACCCCTGCACCCAGACGGAGGAGAGAGGTCCCACAGCAGAGATTCAGGCATTTATATCAGCCAGCACAGGAGAAGGCCGCTTTCAGTGACTTAGGCCTTAGCACCGACACAGAGGAGACAGGTCAGATAGCACAAGCATCAGTTTCACATCAACCACCACAGGAGGAGGGCACTTTTAGATACTTTGAACCCTGCACCCAGAAAGAGGAGAGAGGTCCCAAAGCAGAGAATCAGGCATCATGTCAACCACCACAGGAGTAGGCCACTTTTTGTTTCTTTGACCCCTGCACCCAGAAAGAGGAGAGAGGTCCCACAGCAGAGATTCAGGCATTTATATCAGCCAGCACAGGAGAAGGCCGCTTTCAGTGACTTAGGCCTTAGCACCGACACAGAGGAGACAGGTCAGATAGCACAAGCATCAGATTTACATCAACCACCACAGGAGAATGGCACTTTTAGAGACTTTGACCCCTGCAGCCACACGGAGGAGAGAGGTCCCACAGCAGAAATTCAGGCATTTATATCAGCCAGAACAGGAGAAGGCCGCTTTCAGTGACTTAGGCCTTAGCACCGACACAGAGGAGACAGGTCAGATAGCACAAGCATCAGTTTCACATCAACCACCACAGGAGAAGGGCACTTTTAGAGACTTTGACCCCTGCACCCAGAAAGAGGAGAGAGGTCCCACAGCAGAGATTCAGGCATTTATATCAGCCAGCACAGGAGAAGGTCGCTTTCAGTGACTTAGGCCTTAGCACCGACACAGAGGAGACAGGTCAGATAGCACAAGCATCAGTTTCACATCAACCACCACAGGAGAAGGGCACTTTTAGAGACTTTGACCCCTGCACCCAGAAAGAGGAGAGAGTTCCCACAGCAGAGATTCAGGCATTTATATCAGCCAGCACAGGAGAAGGCCGCTTTCAGTGACTTAGGCCTTAGCACCGACACAGAGGAGACAGGTCAGATAGCACAAGCATCAGTTTCACATCAACCACCACAGGAGAAGGGCACTTTTAGAGACTTTGACCCCTGCACCCAGAAAGAGGAGAGAGGTCCCACAGCAGAGATTCAAGCATTTATATCAGCCACCACAGGAGAAGGCCGCTTTCAGTGACTTTGGCCCCCTGCACCCACACAAAGGAGACATGTCAGACAGCACAAGTATAACATTCATATCACCCAGCACAGGAGAAGGACACTTTCATGTACTTTGGCCCCGGCACCCAGACAGAGGGAATGTTCATTCAACTCTGGGTTGCACCCCAAGATCCAACTTAATTTCAAAAATAGATTTTTCAATGAAGAAGTGGCCAGGAGTACAAGACAACATGGTTTAAGGCAGTTATTAAGGACTACTCTGCACAAGGGAGGGTCAGGTCTTGTGGGATCCATGCCTGGTTCATTTTTATAAACGTCAGCTTGTCCACGTTGGCTGCGGACAGGCGGCTGCGTTTGTCAGTAATGACGCCCCTGCCGTGCTGAATACACGTTCAGATAAAACGCTGGCCGCCGGGCAGGACAGCACCTCAAGGCATAACATGCTAATTCTGGCCACGTGGACAATTTGGAAACCCAGAAGTTGAATGGGGCCGAACCATCCGTCAGTACGTGGAGTTGTGTGCAGATGTACTGTTCAACCATGTTAGTGAAATGTTGCCTCCTGCTAACACGTTCCGTATCAGGTGGTGGGGCAGTTAGCTGTGGCGTGGAGACAAAACTTTTCCACATTTCTGCCATGCTAACCCTGCCCTCAGAGGAGCTGGCCGTGACACTGCTGCGTGGGCGACCTCTAGCTCCTCCTCTGCCTTGGCCTTGGCCTTCCACCTGTTCCCCTGTGACAGTTGGGAATGCTCTCAGGAGCGCGTCTACCAGTGTGCGCTTGTACTCGCGCATCTTCTTATCACGCTCCAGTGCAGGAAGTAAAGTGAGCACATTCTCTTTGTACCGTGGATCCAGCAGGGTGGCCACCCAGTAGTCAGCACACGTTAAAATGTGGGCAACTCTGCTGTCATTGCGCAGGCACTGCAGCATGTAATCGCTCATGTGTGCCAGGCTCCCCAGAGGTAAGGACAAGCTGTCCTCTGTGGGAGGCGTATCGTCATCATCCTCTGTATCCCCCCAGCCACGCACCAGGGATGTGCCTGCGCTGTGCTGGGTACCACCCCGCTGTGAACCTGCTTCATCCTCATCCTCCTCCACCTCCTCCTCATCCTCCTCATCCTCCAGTAGTGGTCCCTGGCTGGCCACATTTGTACCTGCCCTCTGCTGTTGCAAAAAACCTCCCTCTGAGCCACTTCTAACAGACTGGCCTGAAAGTGCTAAAAACGACCCGTCATCCTCCTCCTCCTCCTCCTGGCCCTGGCCCACCTCCTCTTCCATCATCGCCCTAAGCGTTTTCTCTAGGAGACATAGAATTGGTATCGTCACGCTGATAACTGTGGCATCGCCACTGGCCATGTTGGTGGCGTACTCTAAACAGCGCAACAGGGCACACAGGTCTCGCAAGGAGGCCCAATCATTGGTGGTGAAGTGGTGCTGTTCCGCAGTGCGACTGACGCATGCGTGCTGCAGCTGAAACTCCACTATGGCCTGCTGCTGCTCGCACAGTCTCTCCAGCATGTGCAAGGTTGAGTTCCACCGGGTGGGCACGTCGCATATTAGGCGGTGAGCGGGAAGGCCAAAGTTCCGCTGTAGCGCTGACAGGCGAGCAGTGGCAGGATGTGAACGCCGGAAGCGCGCACAGACGGCCCACACTTTATGCAGCAGCTCTGACATGTCTGGGTAGTTGTGAATGAACTTTTGCACCACCAAATTCAGCACATGCGCCAGGCAAGGGATGTGCGTCAAACCGGCTAGTCCCAGAGCTGCCACGAGATTTCGCCCATTATCGCATACCACCAGGCCTGGCTTGAGGCCCACCGGCAGAAACCACTCGTCGGTCTGTTGTTCAATACCCCGCCACAACTCCTTCGCGCTGTGGGGCCTGTCCCCCAAACATATGAGTTTCAGAATGGCCTGCTGACGTTTACCCCGGGCTGTGCTGAAGTTGGTGGTGAAGGTGTGTGGCTGACCGGATGAGCTGGTGGAAGCAGTGGAGGAGGAAGCCGAGTAGGAGGAGGAGGCTACAGGAGGCAGAGAATGATGCCCTGCGATCCTAGGGGGCAGAAGGACGTGCGCCAAGGAACTGTCCGCCGGGGGCCCAGCCGCCACTACATTCATCCAGTGTGCAGTTAGTGAGATATAGCGTCCCTGGCCGTGCTTACTGGTCCACGTATCTGTGGTTAGGTGGACCTTGCGCAGTGCACACTTAATTTTATCGGACACTTGCATGTGCAGGGAAGGCACGGCTGTCTTGGAGAAGTAGTGGCGGCTGGGAACCACATACTGGGGGACAGCCATGGCCATCAGCTGTTTGAAGCTGTCTGTGTCCACCAGCCGGAATGACAGCATTTCAAAGGCCAGTAGTTTAGAAATGCTGGCATTCAGGCCAAGGGCTCGAGGGTGACTAGGTGGGAATTTGCGCTTCCTCTCAAAGGTTTGAGAGATGGAGAGCTGAACGCTGCTGTGTGAAATAGTGGAGACGCTAGGTGACGGTGGCAGTGGTGGTGGTGGTGTCGGTGGCACATCCTCTGTTTGCTGCTCGGCAGGTGGCAACATTCCTCTCGAGGCGGAAGCCGAGGCAGCAGCGGTAGAGGGAGCAGGGGAGCCTGAGCGGGTTCCTTGTTTTTAAGGTGTGTACTCCACTGCAGTTCATGCTTTGCATGTAGATGCCTGATCATGCAGGTGGTGCTCAGGTTAAGAACGTTAATGCCTCGCCTCGGGGTCTGATGGCACAGCGTGCAAACCACTCTGGTCTTGTCCTCAGCACATTGTTTGAAGAAGTGCCATGCCAGGGAACTCCTTGAAGATGCCTTTGGGGTGCTGGGTCCCTGTTGGCGCTGGCCAATAGCAGGCGAACTCTCTGGACGGCGGCTGTTCTGCTTTTGCCCCCTGCTCCCTCTTTGGCTTCGCTGTTGTCTCGGTCTCACCACTGCCTCTTCCTCTGAACTATTTAAGTCAGCGGCACGACCTTCAGTCCATATGGGGTCTAAGACCTCATCGTCCTCTGCATCGTCTTCCACCCAGTCTTCCTCCCTGACCACCTCCTGTTCAGTCTGCACACTGCAATAAGACGCGGCAGTGGGCACCTGTGTTTCGTCATCATCAGACACTCGGTCACTCTGCTGTGGTGGTATTCCCATGTCCTCATCATCTGGATACATAAGTGGTTGTGCGTCAGTGCATGGAATGTCTTCCACCGCTGGGGAAGGGATAGGTGGACGCCCCTGGAAAACCGTGGGAGCAGAGTCTTCAAACAGAAGAAGAGACTGCTGCATAACTTGAGGCTCAGCCAGTTTCCCTGATATGCATGGGGGTGATGTGACAGACTCATGGGCTTGGTTTTCAGGTGCCACCTGTGCGCTTTCCGCAGAAGACTGGGCGGAAGACAATGTGGTGAACGTGCTGGAAGCACTGTCGGCCACCCAATCGACTAATGCCTGTACCTGCTCAGGCCTTACCATCCTCATAACGGCATTGGGCCCCACCAAATATTGCTGTAAATTCTGCCGTCTACTTGAGGGAGTTGTTTCACTACTTTGTGCGCCTGAGGCCGAACGGCCACGTCCTCTGCCAGCAACAGAGGCTCCACGGACACCACCACGACCGCGTCCTCGTCCCTTAATAGAATGTTTCCTCATTGTTGCGATTCAACTCGCACCACAATAAAATATATTATTTTTTAGCCCCAAAATTCCCACACTGGAAGATATAATTCCTTTTTCCGGTATTAATTACAAGAAAACTGCTGCAAATTGGACACCAGAATTTTTTATAATGCTAGTTTTGGTACATAGATTCCACACGGGGAGATATAATTCCTTTTACAGGAGTAAAAACGTGAGGCCTAGTTTTTCTGGTCTAACAAACACCAGATTGATTAAATTGGCCTTTTTTCACCAAAATTACAACACTGGACAATAATGCCTTTTGGCGGTATTAATTACAAGAACACTGCTGCAAATTGGACACCAGATTTTTTATAATGCTAGTTTTGGTACATAGATTCCACACGGGAGATATAATTCCTTTTATAGGAGTAAAAACGTGAGGCCTAGTTTTCTGGTCTAACAAACACCAGATTGATTAAATTGGCCTTTTTTCAGCAAAATTACAACACTGGACAATAATGCCTTTTGGCGGTATTAATTACAAGAACACTGCTGCTAATTGGACACCAGATTTTTTATAATGCTAGTTTTGGTACATAGATTCCCACACGGGAAATATAATTCCTTTTAGAGGAGTGAAAACGTGAGGCCTAGTTTTCTGGTCTAACAAACACCAGATTGATTAAATTGGCCTTTTTTCACCAAAATTACAACACTGGACAATAATGCCTTTTGGCGGTATTAATTACAAGAACACTGCTGCTAATTGGACACCAGATTTTTATAATGCTAGTTTTGGTACATAGATTCCCACACGGGGAGATATAATTCCTTTTACAGGAGTGAAAACGTGAGGCCTAGTTTTTCTGGTCTAACAAACACCAGATTGATTAAATTGGCCTTTTTTCACCAAAATTACAACACTGGACAATAATGCCTTTTGGCGGTATTAATTACAAGAACACTGCTGCTAATTGGACACCAGATTTTTTATAATGCTAGTTTTGGTACATAGATTCCACACGGGAGATATAATTCCTTTTAGAGGAATGAAAACGTGAGGCCTAGTTTTTCTGGTCTAACAAACACCAGATTGATTAAATTGGCCTTTTTTCACCAAAATTACAACACTGGACAATAATGCCTTTTGGCGGTATTAATTACAAGAACACTGCTGCTAATTGGACACCAGATTTTTATAATGCTAGTTTTGGTACATAGATTCCCACACGGGAAATATAATTCCTTTTAGAGGAGTGAAAACGTGAGGCCTAGTTTTTCTGGTCTAACAAACACCAGATTGATTAAATTGGCCTTTTTTTCACCAAAATTACAACACTGGACAATAATGCCTTTTGGCGGTATTAATTACAAGAACACTGCTGCTAATTGGACACCAGATTTTTTATAATGCTAGTTTTGGTACATAGATTCCACACGGGAGATATAATTCCTTTTACAGGAATAAAAACGTGAGGCCTAGTTTTCTGGTCTAACAAACACCAGATTGATTAAATTGGCCTTTTTTCACCAAAATTACAACACTGGACAATAATGCCTTTTGGCGGTATTAATTACAAGAACACTGCTGCTAATTGGACACCAGATTTTTTATAATGCTAGTTTTGGTACATAGATTCCCACACGGGAAATATAATTCCTTTTAGAGGAGTGAAAACGTGAGGCCTAGTTTTCTGGTCTAACAAACACCAGATTGATTAAATTGGCCTTTTTTTCACCAAAATTACAACACTGGACAATAATGCCTTTTGGCGGTATTAATTACAAGAACACTGCTGCTAATTGGACACCAGATTTTTATAATGCTAGTTTTGGTACATAGATTCCACACGGGGAGATATAATTCCTTTTACAGGAATAAAAGCGTGAGGCCTAGTTTTTCTGGTCTAACAAACACCAGATTGATTAAATTGGCCTTTTTTTCACCAAAATTACAACACTGGACAATAATGCCTTTTGGCGGTATTAATTACAAGAACACTGCTGCTAATTGGACACCAGATTTTTATAATGCTAGTTTTGGTACATAGATTCCACACGGGAGATATAATTCCTTTTAGAGGAGTAAAACGTGAGGCCTAGTTTTTCTGGTCTAACAAACACCAGATTGATTAAATTGGCCTTTTTTTCACCAAAATTACAACACTGGACAATAATGCCTTTTGGCGGTATTAATTACAAGAACACTGCTGCTAATTGGACACCAGATTTTTATAATGCTAGTTTTGGTACATAGATTCCACACGGGAGATATAATTCCTTTTACAGGAATAAAACGTGAGGCCTAGTTTTCTGGTCTAACAAACACCAGATTGATTAAATTGGCCTTTTTTCACCAAAATTACAACACTGGACAATAATGCCTTTTGGCGGTATTAATTACAAGAACACTGCTGCTAATTGGACACCAGATTTTTATAATGCTAGTTTTGGTACATAGATTCCACACGGGAGATATAATTCCTTTTACAGGAGTAAAAGCGTGAGGCCTAGTTTTCTGGTCTAACAAACACCAGATTGATTAAATTGGCCTTTATTTCAGCAAAATTACAACACTGGACAATAATGCCTTTTGGCGGTATTAATTACAAGAACACTGCTGCTAATTGGACACCAGATTTTTATAATGCTAGTTTTGGTACATAGATTCCCACATGGGAAATATAATTCCTTTTAGAGGAGTGAAAACGTGAGGCCTAGTTTTTCTGGTCTAACAAACACCAGATTGATTAAATTGGCCTTTTTTTCACCAAAATTACAACACTGGACGATATAATGCCTTTTGGCGGTATTAATTACAAGAAGACTGCTGGTATTTCAGAACACCGGAATTGTTAAAATGCTAGTTTTGCTAGATAAATTTCCCATACTGGGAGAAATATTGCCTAAGCCTTTTTACAGTATTAATTACAACAGGAGTGCTTCTTCTGGTCTAACACCAGAATAATTTTATTATTACGGTGAAAGCTTTTTCTAATTTATATTTCTGGCACATAAAAAAAAAAAATATTTCTGGCTGACAGTATTGGACAAAGTAGTGGCACTGGCTAGCCTAGCTGGAACAGCACATTCATGGGATTTGCTATCCAAGTGGGTTACTTTCAGTTTCACCACTGATATATTAAATATCTTTGCAGTTAGTATGGGTGACACAAGCACAGCCAAACCCCTGATGTAGTATATCTATGAAAAAATCGACTATTACATTAGATTAATGGACGTTGTGGCAGCTTTTGCTGTAGCACCACAAGTCCCAAAATGGCCGCCGCCTATCAGCCCAGTAACATGTGCCAGAAAACAGTCTGCCCAGCCATAAAAAAAATTTACTTTGACTGAGCAGCTGAATCGCTGTTGTTCTGATTCACAGGTGTAGATTTTTCACTTCTTTGGAGCTTTGGTTTACACTCTGTTGCAGCAAGTGCTGGCGCACCACAAGTCCCAAAATGGCCACCGCCGGTCAGCCCAGTTACATGTGCCAGGAAAAATCGCTCTGGCCAGTCTCAACAAAATAGTGACTTTCAGTGAACAGCTCAGCTGAGTTGTTCTGATGCACAGGTGTAGAAAGGTAGATGATTCAATCACTTCTTTATCCCTGCGTATCTCGCCCTCACAGAAGCTGCATCCTCTCCCTACACTAGTCAGAGCAGTGTGACGTGCGGCGCTACGTGACTCCAGCTTAAATAGAGGCTGGGTCACATGCTGCACTTGGCCAATCACAGCCATGCCATTAGTAGGCATGGCTGTGATGGGCTCTTAGGGCAAGAAGTAAAACGCTAGCTGATTGGCTGCTGTGCAGCCCTTCAGAAAGCGGGAAGTAATCGACGAACACCGGACCGAACCCGAACTTTTTTGAAAATGTCCGGGTTCGGGTCCGTGTCACGGACACCCCAAAATTCGGTACGGACCCGAACGATTTTCGAACTGTTCGCTCAACACTATTCTTAACGTGTTCTCCATAGTCTTTTTTACCTTCTTGGGCACAAAGTCTGAGTCTATAAATAGCGACTGCAGGAGATGGGCTTTTGCCAAAAACATGCACTTTCATGCAATATTCTATGATGTCTTGGGTAGGGTCATTGTCTTTGAACCAAAAGAATCTCAAGAAGTTCCTGTGCTCTTCTTTAACTAGGAAACAATAAAGCATTTGTTGTATGTCGGCATCTACAGCAATGGATTATTTACGGAATCTGATGAGGACACCGAGAAGTGTGTTGTTGAGGTCTGGTCCTTTCAAAAGAACATCATTGAGGGATACTCCTTAATATTGTGAACTAGAGTCAAATACCACTCAGATTAGTCTTGGTTTCTTAGGGTGGTAATTGCCAAAGATTGGAAGATACCAGCATTCTTCTTTTTCTTATAGGGGCGGAGCTACTTCTGCATGACTGTTCGCCAATATCTTGTTCATGAACAAGAAAAAATGTTCCATCATCTCTGGTCTTTTCTGAAAGTTGTCTTTGAGTGAACAGAAGCGTTAAAAGGCTTGATCACTGGGAAGACGACGTCTCTGTGTCTTGAAAAGCAGTGGTGCAACCCAGGTGTTTCGTTTTTATCCTTGAAGAATTAATATAACCTGTATTAATTGCATTGCAAATTCAACTTAGATCTGAGTTCCTAATGGTTGTATTGCTAGAATATAACGAAGATTGAGAATATAGCGCTTTATTCTCAATCTTCGTTATATTCTAGCAATACAACCATTAGGAACCCAGCTCTAAGTTAAATTCGCAATGCGATTAATACAGGTTATATTATTCGCATTGCGATTACAACTACTAACACTGCAGCTTCAGAATGAATCTAAGATGGATGCCGTCCTTGCTTTTTGATAGGAGGTGGGAGGGTCTGGGAGGGAGGGTATGCTGATTGGCTGGAATGTGTCTGCTGACTGTGAGGTACAGGGTCAAAGTTTGCTCAATGATAAAGTATAGGGGCGAACGCGAACATCGCATATGTTTGCCCGCCACGGTGGACGCGAACAAGCTATGTTAGCTGGGAACCATTCGCCGGCGAATATTTCGGGACATCTCTATTCCCCACTGCCATGCTACACTGCTTCCAGCTATTGACTGATGGTTGACTGCTGCTGCAAGATGAGAATTCAGAGTTTGCAATGGAGGAGGAGGTGGAGGAGAAGAATGGGGAGGGAGGGAAGGGTGCAGCCACTAATGTATCCTGATCCTGATGGAAGTAGGGCCTCCAATCCTTGGCGTCGGCAGAACCTGTTTCATCCCAGGTTACGACTCACTACAGGTCTCCACAAGGCTCACCGAGTGTGCCGTCATGGAACTGTAGCATCCCTGGCCAAAAGCACTTGTCCATGTGTCCATCGTTAAGTGGATCTTCTAAATAACATCATGGGTGATGTTACGGGACTCAATTGCCGGTGTAATGCGGGGACGGCACACCGAGAAAAATAGTGGCGGCTAGGGACTGAGCAACGAAGGTCGGCCGCCGCCATGAGGCTGAGGAAAGCCTCAGTGTCCACAGGCCTAAATGGCAACATTTCCAGGGCCAGAAATTTTTAAAGGTGTGCATTTAGTGCTATGGCCTGTGGGTGGGTGGCTGGGTATTTGCACTTACGTTCCCCCTCTGTCCTGCATCCTCGCTTGGCTTGCCACCTTTCCAGGTTGGGTCAGTGATGTCACCGTCCCCCATCTCCTCTTCCACTTCCTCACTCTGGTTATCCTCTTGACTTGTGTTGACCTAACAAGACCCTCACTTATTGACAACTGTGTCTCATCCACATCATCCACCTCATGAAACACTGATTGCAATTCCCCTCCGTCATCTTCTTCTGACCGTGGATGCTGAAGAGTTTGGGGATCAGTGCACAAGATCTCCTCATGTCCCTCTTCAGGGATGGTCAGCTCACCTCCAGGCCCTCACCTACAATCTTTTACAGGGCAATCAAAAAATATTCTTAAATTTCAATAAAATTTTTTATAGCTGGTGCTGACCGCCATTCCCTGCGCTAACACTGCAATATAACATTACAGCAAGCAAAAAATATTTTTAAAATTCTATAAAATGTTATCGTGGCCAGTATTTTTAATAATATCTCTGCAATGTCCTTGCACTGGCAGCCAGGGGTGACATGACTCGTTAGCACGTAAGAATCTCGTTGGTTATCGGAATGAACCAGACAAATCGCTCCACCCACTGACAACGGCCATGCACCCACAGAATAGAAAAAAAGAGGTATCAATATGTCAATTCTTTCAGTGTCCGGGCTGGGTGAGGTTTCCCATGTGGAATCAAATTAACAGGGTTCTATATACTTGAGTGGCTCACTCTGGATGTCTATGAAATGGGTGCTACAAATCCTGGATGGCCTCACCTCTCCAATAAAAATTTGTTCAAAAGTACTCTATTTAGGATGAGCACACCTCATATGGATCCCAAATGGATAGAGTTTTATATGCAATTTTTGGAGTTTTGAATCAACTTCCTTTTTATAAAAATACTATTTATTACATAAAATACAATGAAACATATAATTAAAATACTGTATATGCTCTATTCAATTTATATTACAGACTCTGGTTCGTTAATTATGGTCAGTGAATTTGATATTAGTCCCCTTTGTGAGGTAGGATGGCAATCATGTATCACTAGTAGTGTTGAGCGAACAGTTCGAGAATAGTTCGGGTTCGTACCGAATTTTGGGGTGTCCGGGACCCGGACCCGTACCCGGACATTTTCAAAAAAGTTCGGGTTCGGGTCCAGTGTTCGTCGATTACTTCCCGCTTTCTGAAGGGCTGCACAGCAGCCAATCAGCTAGCGTTTTACTTCTTGCCCTAAGAGCCCATCACAGCCATGCCTACTAATGGCATGGCTGTGATTAGCCAAGTGCAGCATGTGACCCAGCCTCTATTTAAGCTGGAGTCACGTAGCGCCGCACGTCACACTGCTCTGATTAGTGTAGGGAGAGGACGCAGCTTCTGTCAGGGCGAGATTAGGCAGGTTAAAGTCAGCAACAGCACCTAATGAACGGATCAATTTACAGCTGAGAATCATTGAACTTCTGCTAGTTACTTGCTCGCTGGTTTTTAGGCTGCACAGAGCGTTTTTCTGTCACTTATTTTCTGGGTTGATCGGCGGCCATTTTGTGACTTGTGGTGCGCCAGAAGAAGCTGCCACCAAGTCCATCAATCCATCAATACTAGTTTTTTTTTTTGCTATATCCTACATCAGGGGCTTGGCTGTGCTAATTGTCACCCCTAGAAACTCAGGAAATAAATTTCTATATTTTATTAAGGGGTTAAATACAATTGTCCAAATACCAATCCCCTAAATCTGGTGTTCCAGCTTTGGTTAGACAAGTATAATACTGTCTGCTGTCTGGCAAAGGATAGATTATTTTCTGGGGTTAAATTCAATTGCCAAAATAGCAATACCGTAAATCAGTGGTTTCAGCTGTGGCTGGCAAAATAGAATAGTGTCGAGGTAACGCACACACGTACAGGCGCACGTACACGATTCTTGAATAGTTGTATTATCGCGATAATAAAACTAACAGTGTAAAGTTGACTGTATTGCTCTAAGTTATATTCGCGTGCGAATGTAACTTCTATTACAACACACCAATACTAAAACTGACTAAGAGACAGCTTTAAGTTCTATTCGACGCGATTGCAACTTTGGAACTTAAAGTGGTGTACGATTTTAAAAGTTGAGCACTAAAAGTTGGAATCGCAATGCGATTCTTATGTATTGCTTAATCGCATTGCGATTACAACTTTGAGCTACCGATCACCATGGGAACGCCTCCTCCAGTAGAATGTACTGTCGGATGTGAGAATTAAGTTGAAATCGCAATGCGATTATTATATATCTGCTTAATCGCATTGCCGTTTCAACTTAGCATTGCTAAATAATTCCATCCATATTCGTTAACTTACTGACTCAGTAAGTTAGCGATATGGATGGAATTATTAGCAATGCTAAGTTGAAATCGCAATGCGATTAAGCTAAATATATAAGAATCGCATTGCGATTTCAACTTAATTCTCAGATCCGACAGTACATTCTACTGGAGGAGGCGTTCCCATGGTGATCGTTAGCTCAAAGTTGTAATCGCAATGCGTTTATTGCGGTATATTATCCCTCTGGGTGTCTTTTACAGCCTTTTTAGTGCCCAAAAGTTCGGGTCCCCATTGACTTCTATGGGGTTCGGGTTCGGGATGAAGTTCGGGTTGAGTTCGGATCACCAACCCGGACATTTTCCGGAAGTTCGGCCGAACCTCTCGAACCCGAACATCCAGGTGTTCGCTCATCTCTAATCACTAGTCCATCATCTCCTTTTTTGCCATGTATTAGCAGTTAAAAGCCGTTATCAATTGGAAAAAATAAAGTTAGAAAAAAAAAAGAGAAAAAATAGGAAAAAATAATAATAAGGAAAGATAACCGTAGGAGAGATATCTATTGAGTGATATATAAGAGTTGGGAGAGATATATATGAAGCTGTTCCTTCTTTCTTATTAGCAAAGTGCACTATATATTAGTTAATAGTAGTAATTCTCTCTTAAGTTTCGTTGGTGGGTATGTATAGGTGGGTATATATCAGTGACGACCGTACATCAAAAGTCCATCATCCTGTTCACCCCCTTATGGATATCGATAGTCCCTACCCACGTTCCTTCATATAAAGTGCACTGTGCATATATGGATCATTAATAGTTCATGGTTTCCTTATTGTGAATATTCTCCTTTATCACAACAGATTATATAGGGTCAAGGTTAGTGTAATCTACGTCTCTCCAATATTGCCAATTAGTTCTTACTCGGGTACCCGTCTGTAAGTCCAAGGGTGCAAGCCGCGGCTACCACTGGCGTCCCACGTGGTGTGCTGCGCGGTCTTGCCTTACCTCCTCCGGCGTTTCTGTGCAATCTTTCACAATGACACGTATTGCTGTTACCGGTCTGCCAGCTGGACTTGGGAGCGCTCCTGGAAAATGTGCTGCTGGGGTCTCAAGGCACCAAACGCGTTTCGGGACTGGGCGTCCCTTCCTCAGTGGTGAAGACCACCCCGCATGTCTTCCTGGGTTATATAGTCTCCGTTAGTGTTCCATTGGCGTAATCCAAAATCTGGCATGGATTGAGTCCGGTATGTTTCTCAGGGTGGAATTTGTTATATCTTAGTATTAGGGCTCTTTTTGTATATTCCTATACTTTTGGTCAGCATACAGACAATATAGAGCATATATAAAGATGTATTCTTATGAAAAAAACATACAAATATAATTCAATATAAAAATACCGTAGATATTATATAGTAATAAAAATTATAATCATATTAATGAGAATTCCATCTGTAAATTGCTAATAAATATATAGGTATAATATATTCGTGGGATAAATATAAATATTGTAGCAGTATAGGTTACTGTAATAAAAGGAAATGTAAACCATTTTATCTTTCCAGAGTTTTTCAGGGTTTTTTTTTTTTAAATTTTAAAAGGTAATTTAAAAAATACAGACTAAAAAATAAAATTTTTTGGGAAATTACCCCAAAAATTTTTCTTCAGGGAATTTTCTTCAAACTTAGGGGGCCCACCAGAAGACTTGTGTGCTAGAGAATCCATATCATAAATCAAGGGTTTCTTTTAGATGCTAAAGAGGTGGATCCTCATCACAAAAAGAGGACCCAGAGATCATTTTCACTCTAAGGTCGCCTGTCAGTGAGGAAGATCCACCAACTACAGGAATCCGAATATCTCAAAGTCTGCATTCAATCCATTCGGTACCATATTGTCAAAATCAAAGATTTTCTTGATTCTATACGAGACATTCGACTTATATGATCTCCTCCTCCAGTGGCGTTCTACACGTTCTAAGGCTATATATGTTAAACCTGTAGGATCCTTATTGTGGACCTCTTTAAAATGGTGGGATAGGGTGTGTTTTTCGTACCCTTTTCTTATGTTGTTGATATGTTCAGCAACTCTTTTTTTCAAAGTTCTCTTGGTTCTGCCAATATATTGTTTATTACACGGGCAGCTGATTAAATAAATTACATTTGTGGAGTTACATGATAGATGTTCCTTTATTTCATGTGTACATGAATTATTAGAGGATTCCACCTTCATCGGTTTTTTTGGGAAACTTGTGGTTCTGCAATTTGTGCACTTACCACATCTATAGAAACCCTTGATTCCCATCCATTTCTGTATGCTATTCTTTGAATTTTTAAAATTTCTCACTGTGGGGGCCACTTTAAGTCCTAGATTAGGTGCTTTTGTGAACGTGATGAGGGGGGCAATGGGTAAAAGAGTGCCTATGGTCTTGTCATTCCGTACCAGATGCCAGTGTTTATATAATACTTTACGAATTTCTTTATGTTTGACATTATATGGTAGAATTATGCGGATTTGATCCTCATCCTTCCATGCACCAGATTCGCCCCGAGTTATGCAAACCTTTTTATGGCCGACTGGGAAGAGGAGGAGATCATACCAAGACTCGGGACGAATCTGGTGCTATGGCGTAGATATATAGACGACATTTTATTTATTTGGGCAGGGGGAGAAGAATCCTTGAATTCTTTTATAGAAAACATTAATATCAACAATAGAAATCTACGGTTTACATCAACATTCAGCAGAAATAAGGTAGAATTTCTGGACTTAGAAATAAGTGTAGAGGGAGAGGCCCTGTTGTGTAATACCTTTCAGAAGAATGTAAATAAAAATAGTTACATTTATTATGATAGTTGCCATTTACCGAACTGGTTGATAAATATCCCGCTTGGGCAATTTAGAAGGATTAGAAGGAATTGTACCAAAAAATCGGACTTTGAAATAGAAGCAGAGAAAATGCGCACAGAATTTTTAATAAAAAAATATCCCACTCATGTTATTGATGAAGCTCTCACTAAAACAAGGAATTTGGAGAGATCCCAATTTTTTGAGGATAAAAAAGAGAGAAATACAAAAAAGGATGAGGATCAAATCCGCATAATTCTACCATATAATGTCAAACATAAAGAAATTCGTAAAGTATTATATAAACACTGGCATCTGGTACGGAATGACAAGACCATAGGCACTCTTTTACCCATTGCCCCCTCATCACGTTCACAAAAGCACCTAATCTAGGACTTAAAGTGGCCCCCACAGTGAGAAATTTTAAAAATTCAAAGAATAGCATACAGAAATGGATGGGAATCAAGGGTTTCTATAGATGTGGTAAGTGCACAAATTGCAGAACCACAAGTTTCCCAAAAAAAACGATAAAGGTGGAATCCTCTAACAATTCATATACACATGAAATAAAGGAACATCTATCATGTAACTCCACAAATGTAATTTATTTAATCAGCTGCCCGTGTAATAAACAATATATTGGCAGAACCAAGAGAACTTTGAAAAAAAGAGTTGCTGAACATATCAACAACATAAGAAAAGGGTACGAAAAACACACCCTATCCCACCATTTTAAAGAGGTCCACAATAAGGATCCTACAGGTTTAACATATATAGCCTTAGAACGTGTAGAACGCCACTGGAGGGGAGGAGATCATATAAGCCGAATGTCTCGTATAGAATCAAGAAAAATCTTTGATTTTGACAGTATGGTACCGAATGGATTGAATGCAGACTTTGAGATATTCGGATTCCTGTAGTTGGTGGATCTTCCTCACTGACAGGCGACCTTAGAGTGAAAATGATCTCTGGGTCCTCTTTTTGTGATGAGGATCCACCTCTTTAGCATCTAAAAGAAACCCTTGATTTATGATATGGATTCTCTAGCACACAAGTCTTCTGGTGGGCCCCCTAAGTTTGAAGAAAATTCCCTGAAGAAAATTTTTGGGGTAATTTCCCAAAAATTTTAAAAATTTTATTTTTTAGTCTGTATTTTTTAAATTACCTTTTAAAAATTTTTAAAAAAACCCTGAAAAACTCTGGAAAGATAAAATGGTTTACATTTCCTTTTATTACAGTAACCTATACTGCTACAATATTTATATTTATCCCACGAATATATTATACCTATATATTTATTAGCAATTTACAGATGGAATTCTCATTAATATGATTATAATTTTTATTACTATATAATATCTACGGTATTTTTATATTGAATTATATTTGTATGTTTTTTTCATAAGAATACATCTTTATATATGCTCTATATTGTCTGTATGCTGACCAAAAGTATAGGAATATACAAAAAGAGCCCTAATACTAAGATATAACAAATTCCCCCTGAGAAACATACCGGACTCAATCCATGCCAGATTTTGGATTACGCCAATGGAACACTAACGGAGACTATATAACCCAGGAAGACATGCGGGGTGGTCTTCACCACTGAGGAAGGGACGCCCAGTCCCGAAACGCGTTTGGTGCCTTGAGACCCCCGCAGCACATTTTCCAGGAGCGCTCCCAAGTCCGGCTGGCAGACCGGTAACAGCAATACGTGTCATTGTGAAAGATTGCACAGAAGCGCCGGAGGAGGTAAGGCAAGACCGCGCAGCACACCACGTGGGACGCCAGTGGTAGCCGCGGCTTGCACCCTTGGATTTACAGACGGGTACCCGAGTAAGAACTAATTGGCAATATTGGAGAGACGTAGATTACACTAACCTTGACCCTATATAATCTGTTGTGATAAAGGAGAATATTCACAATAAGGAAACCATGAACTATTAATGATCCATATATGCACAGTGCACTTTATATGAAGGAACGTGGGACAGAGACTATCGATATCCATAAGGGGGTGAACAGGATGATGGACTTTTGATGTACGGTCGTCACCGATATATACCCACCTATACATACCCACCAACGAAACTTAAGAGAGAATTACTACCATTAACTAATATATAGTGCACTTTGCTAATAAGAAAGAAGGAACAGCTTCATATATATCTCTCCCAACTCTTATATATCACTCAATAGATATCTCTCCTACGGTTATCTTTCCTTATTATTATTTTTTCCAATTTTTTCCTCTTTTATTATTTTTTTTCCCTAACTTTATTTTTTCCAATTGATAACGGCTTTTAACTGCTAATACATGGCAAATAAGGAGATGATGGACTAGTGATACATGATTGCCATCCTACCTCACAAAGGGGACTAATATCAAATTCACTGACCATAATTAACGAACCAGAGTCTGTAATATAAATTGAATAGAGCATATACAGTATTTTAATTATATGTTTCATTGTATTTTATGTAATAAATAGTATTTTTATAAAAAGGAAGTTGATTCAAAACTCCAAAAATTGCATATAAAACTCTATCCATTTGGGATCCATATGAGGTGTGCTCGTCCTAAATAGAGTACTTTGGAATCAAATTAAGCCACAGGCTCCACTCCTGGGGGTGCCCTTCAGTCAATTAGTTTAAGTTTAAGCTTTGCAACCATACTTCCCTCGGAACCAAAAGACTTTGGTTTCCAGGAAAATTCTCGGCGGGTAATAGGAATAACGCCGCCTGATCATGTTTCGGATCATTTTCAAACCAGGCCACAAATTTCATGCCAGATTAATGAAAACATTCTTGGCAAATGCTTTCAGTGTGGTTCTTCTGGCGCCAGTCAAAGAATTTCACCTATAGCAGCGCAATACGAATACCTCCGGCCATCCATCTTAATCACGGCCCCAGTTCTGGAAAAAATTTTTATGTTGGCAGCACTTGCACTTTATATACAATTTAATATACAGGAAAGAATGTTTTCTAACAATTTTTCCTGTAAAATAGATTTTTTGGGGGTTTTGGGCGTATTTTTGTCAGTCTGTAAAAGTGGCGTACAACTAGGACAATATGGTTCCCAGCAGCGACCTGGCAGTCCAAGATGCATCCAGACATGGTACCTATGCTGTTCCTGATCAATTTCGGTGGTGTTTCTGTAATTTTCTGACCTTTTCCTATGAACCAGGCATAGCTTGTTCGCATTTGCCGCGGCGGGCGAACATATGCAATGTTCGGCCGCCCCCTATACATCATCATTGAGCAAACTTTGACCCTGTTACTCACAGTCAGCAGAAACATTCCAGCCAATCAGCACCCTCCCTCCCACACCCTCCCACCTCCTATAAAAATAGCAGCCATTTTAGATTTAGTCTGAAACTGCAGTGTGTTAGTGAGAGCAGGGAGAGTGCAGCTGCTGCTGCTGTGCTAATGAATTAACATAGTAACATAGTATATAAGACCGAAAAAAGACATTTGTCCATCCAGTTCGGCCTGTTTCCTACAAGTTGATCCAGAGGAAGGCAAAAAACCCCTGTGAGGCAGAAGCCAATTTTCCTCACTTAAGGGGAAAAAAAAATTCCTTCCCGACTCCAATCAGGCAATCAGAATAACTCCCTGGATCAACGACCCCTCTCTAGTAGCTGTAGCCTGTAATATTATTACACTCCAGAAATAAATCCAGTCCCCTCTTGAATTCCTTTATTGTACTCACCATCACCACCTCCTCAGGCAGAGAGTTCCATAGGGAAAGCGTTAGCTAGGCCAGTGTTTTGTGTCCACAGACTCATCTGCTGTAAGGACAGCGTCACAGCACCCCAAAAAGCCCTTTTTAGGGCTGCTACATTAGTCTGCTTTTATTTATATTTTCTCCATATATATATTGGCCTGCCCGTGTGTGAGAGGCTGCAGGTCAACAGACTGTAGTGTGCCCACTGCCAGTGCAAACCATTTATACCGTGTGGCACAGGTCTTTGCATAAAAAAAAGGATTTAATTTCTACACTTTAATCTAATTTCAGTTGCCTGCCTGCTGCCAGTGTGTGTCAGGCCCACTTCCACTGACTGTAGTGTGCCCACTGCCAGTGCCCACCACTCATACCGGGTGTCACAGTAGCTTGCCGATAAATAAGGCATTTCAGTTTTACCCTTTAATCTAAGGTTAGTAGCCTGTCAGTGTGTGCCAGGCCCACTTCCACTGACTGTATTGTGCCCACTGCCAGTGCCCACCACTCATAACGGGTGGCACAGTAGCTTGCCGATAAATAAGGCATTTCATTTTTACCCTTTAATCTAAGGTTAGTTGCCTGCCAGTGTGTGTCAGGCCCACAGACTGTACTGTGCCCACTGCCAGTGCCCACCACTCATACTGGGTGGCACAGTACCTTGCACACATAATACCACTAATGAAAAAAAAAATGACAGGCAGAGGCAGGCCACCCCACAGGGGCTGTTATGGTGCTGTGATTTCCTTTGGCCCTAGAATAATGCCCAGTGTTCAGAGGCTACATACCCTGAACTCGAAAAATTCTGAGGACATAGTTGACTGGCTTACACAGGACACCCAATCTTCTACAGCTTCCGCTCGGAAACCTTGACACATCATCGTCCTCCAGCTCAGCTTCGGGCACCTCTCAAGTTACCACTCGCCTGCCCATCGCCACCACCAACACTAGCACCACAGCCGCTTCATTTGATCTGTCAGAGGATTTATTTTTATTTACACATCAGTTGGAAGAAATGAGTGCGCAACCATTATTGCCAGAGGATGTAGATAACAGGGATATGTCTCAGTAAGGCAGCATTACACACATGGACGTACGGTGTGATGATGATGATGTTGTACCCGCTGCTGCTTCCTTTGCTGAGTTGTCAGATACAAGTGAAGCGGTTGATGATGACGATGTGTCCGTGGATGTCACGTGGGTGCCCGCTCGAAGAGAAGAAGAACAGGGGGAAAGTTCAGATGGGCAGACAGAGAGGAGGAGGAGACGAGTTGGAAGCAGGGGGAGGTCTTCGCAAGGAGCTAGTGGCACAGTCAGACAGCATGTATCGGCACCCGGAGTCAGCCAGACAGCATGCCAATCAATGCATGCTGTTGCCACCACCAGAATGCCGTCATTGCAAAGCTCAGCAGTGTGGCATTCTTTTTGTGTGTCTGCCTCTGATAACAGCGATGCCATTTGCAACCTGTGCCAAAAAAAACTGAGTCGTGGGAAGTCCAACACCCACCTAGGTACAACTGCTTTGCGAAGGCACTTGATCTCACATCACAAACGCCTATGGGATCAACACATGAGTACAAGCAGCACAGAAAATCAAAGCCACCATCCTCCTCCTGGTCCAGCATCTTGAGCTACGTCAACCACTGCTGTCCTCCTTGCCCCCTCTCAACCACCCGCCACTCCGCCTCTCAACTTCAACAGTTCCTGCTCATCTGCCCACAGTCAGGTGTCTGTCAAGGAAATGTTTGAGCGTAAGAAGCCAATGTCACAGAGTCACCCTCTTGACCCATGTCTGACAGCTGGCTTGACGGAACTCTTAGCCCGACAGCTTTTACCATAGAAGCTGGTGGAGTCTGAGGCCTTCAAAAAATTTGTAGCTATTGGGAAACCCCAGTGGAATGTACCCGGCCGAAAATATTTTTCACAAAAGGCTATCCCCAACCTGTACTCTATAGTGGAAAAGGAAGTCATGAAATGTCTGGCACACAGTGTTGGGGCAAGGGTCCATCTGACCACTGATACCTGGTCTGCAAAGCACGGTCAGGGCAGTTATATCACGTACACTGCGCATTGGGTAAACCTGCTGACGGCTGCTAAGTATGGAATGCGTGGCTCTGCAGTGGAGTTGGTGACACCGCCACGACTTGCCAGGCAGGCCTGCTGCCACCTCCTCTACTCCTCCTACTCCATCCTCGTCGCTAACCTCCTCGGCTGAGTCCTCTTCTGTTGCTGTGTCTTGCTCCACATCATCAACAGCACCCCCCCCAGCTCCCCAGGGGCTATTCCACATCCCGGATACGACAGTGTCACTCCGTCTTGGGGTTGACTTGCCTGAAAGCAGAGAGTCACACCGGACCAGCACTTCTGTCTGCCCTGATCGCACAGGTGGATCAGTGGCTGACCCCGCACCAACTAGAGATCGGCAAAGTGGTGTGTGACAACGGAAGCAATCTGTTGGTGGCATTGAATTTGGGCAAGTTGACACATGTGCCGTGCATGGCACATGTGTTGAATCTGATTGTACAATGCTTTGTGTGTAAGTACCCAGGCTTACAGAACGTCCTCAAGCAGACCAGGAAGGTGTGTAGCCATTTCAGGCATTCCTACACGACCATGGCGCACTTTTCCGATATTCAGCGGCGAAACAACATGCCAGTGAGGCCCTTGATTTGCGACAGCCCGACACGTTGGAATTCAACACTCCTAATGTTCGACCGCCTGCTCCAACAAGAAAAAGCTGTCAACGAGTATTTGTATGACCGGGGTGCTAGGACATCCTCTGCAGAGCTGGGTATTTTTTTGCCACGTTACTGGACGCTCATGCGCAATGCCTATAGGCTCATGCATCCTTTTGACGAGGTGACAAACCAAGTCAGTCACACCGAAGGCACCATCAGTGACCTCATCCCATTTGTTTTCTTCCTGGGCGTGCCCTGCGAAGAGTGGTGGATCAGGCCGTAGATGAGCGTGAAGAGGAAGAGTTGTGGTCACCATCACCACCAGAAACAGCCTTATCATCATCACTTGCTGGACCTGCCGCAACGCTGGAAGAGGAGTCAGAGGAGGAATGTGGTTTTGAGGAGGAGGAAGACCAACCACAGCAGGCATCCCAGGGTGCTCGTTGTTGTCACCTATCTGGGATCCGTGGTGTTGTATGTGGCTGGGGGGAAGCACAGACCTTTAATGAGATCAGTGAGGACGAGGAACGGGAGATAAGTAGCTCGGCATCCAACCTTGTGCAAATGGGGTCTTTCATGCTGTCATGCCTGTTGAGGGACCCTTGTATAAAAAGGCTGAAGGAGAACGACCTGCACTGGGTAAGCGAGGTTATAGACCCCCGGTATAAGCGGAAAGTGGCTGAAATGTTACCGAATTCCTGGAAGTCGGAAAGGATGCAGCAGTTCCAAAACAAGTTAAAAAATATGCTTTACACAGAGTATATGGGTGATGTCACAGCACAATGGGAATCTAACAGGGGAAGAGGTGAAAGTAATCCCCCTCCTACCACGACCACGCCGGCAAGGACAGGACGCTTTACAGACGTGTTGTTGATGGAGGACATGCAGAGATTTTTAAGTCCTACTCATCGCCACAGCCCTTCGGGGTCCACCCTCAGAGAACGACTCGACCGACAGGTAGAAGACTACCTCGCCTTAACTGCAGATATCGACACTCTGAGGAGCAATGAACCCCTTGACTACTGGGTGTGCAGGCTTGACCTGTGGCCTGAGCTATCCCAATTTGCGATAGAACTTCTGGCCTGCCCCGCTTCAAGTGTCCTGTCAGAAAGGACCTTCAGAGCAGCAGGAGATATTGTCACTGAAAAGAGAAGTCGCCTAGGTCAAAAAAGTCTAGATTACCTCACCTTTATTAAGATGAATGAGGCGTGGATACCAAAGGGACTGACAGTGGGGGATACATTTGACTAAAAAAGACCTGATGAGATGCCTTAGGCTAAAAATGGTCCCCACGCTGCTGTATTTAATCTCTGCATGCCGGATGACTTGCGTGACTTCTCTGCCACCAACTAGGGTTCAAGGCCCAAATGTTTTAGTACACTTTTTGCTAAGAAAACATCAATTTTTCCGGCCGCTGCTACAGCAGCAGCTGCAACAATAAACCTATTTTTTTAGTCATGTGTACATGCCTAATTTTTCTGGCCTCCGGGGCTGCACTGTGGCTGCAAATACAAAACAAAAAAAAGGCACATACATGTGTCAATTCCCCTTCGTGATCGTTACCTTGTTGTGGTGAAGGGGCTTCTGTATCACAATGAAGCGATCACCTCTATGAGTGTGTTGGCAATGTTGGCACACCCCAGATGATAACTGCTTCATTGTGATCAGACCAAAAGCGATCGGCTGGATAATTTTTCGTGGAAAAAACATTAATTTTTTTTTTTAAGTTGTATGGGTTTCTAATACATAAAATAAAAAAATCATAATTAAGTCTCTTAATAGTTTATTAGAAATAATGCAGACAATCAAAAAAATCCCCATCAATTCCAATACAACTAAGGCTTTTCACCCGATTAAAGAAATAACATAGTAACATAGTATATAAGAACGAAAAAAGACATTTGTCCATCCAGTTCGGCCTGTTTCCTACAAGTTGATCCAGAGGAAGGCAAAAAACCCCTGTGAGGCAGAAGCCAATTTTCCCCACTTAAGGGGAAAAAAATTCCTTCCCGACTCCAATCAGGCAATCAGAATAACTCCCTGGATCAACGACCCCTCTCTAGTAGCTGTAGCCTGTAATATTATTATACTCCAGAAATAAATCCAGTCCCCTCTTGAATTCCTTTATTGTACTTACCATCACCACCTCCTCAGGCAGAGAGTTCCATAGTCTCACTGCTCTTACAGTGAAGAATCCTTTTCTATGTTTGTGTACAAACCTTCTTTCCTCCAGACGCAGAGGATGTCCCCTTGTCACAGTCACAGTCCTGGGGATAAATAGATGATGGGACAGATCTCTGTACTGACCCCTGATATATTTATACATAGTTATTAGATCTCCCCTCAGTCGTCTTTTTTCTAAAGTGAATAACCCTAATTTTGATAACCTTTCAGGGTACTGTAGATCCCTCATTCCAGTTATTACTTTAGTTGCCCTCCTCTGAACCCTCTCCAGCTCTGCTATGTCTGTCTTGTTCACAGAAGCCCAGAACTGTACACTGTACTCCATGTGTGGTCTGACTAGTGATTTGTAAAGTGGTAGGACTATGTTCTCATCATGGGCGTCTATGCCCCTTTTGATGCAACCCATTATCTTATTGGCCTTGGCAGTAGCTGCCTGACACTGGTTTTTGCAGCTTA